>JARHVA010004839.1:0-65000 GCA_037957365.1 Torreya grandis | reverse complement strand
AAGAGTTATCTCTTTGACATTGCTTGATGGAACTAATAATGAAGTGGAAGCTCATGTTCTTGTAGTAGGAATTGAGTTGGATTTGGATTATGGTATATCCTTTTTGGAAATCAAAGGGGATTTTAAGGTTGTTATAAAAATCTCGAAAGGTCAAAAGGTTAAATCCTATAAATTAGAGAATATTCTTGCTATTATTTGGCCTAAATTTAAACAATTTGAAGAATGGAGTTATTTGTATTGCTTTTGTGAAAGCAATTGAGTGGAAAATTTCCTAGCTAATGTGATATTTAATCAAAAAGAGGTTTCTAGGGTTGACAACATTAAGAAAAGTTGGAGTGGTTGCATGGGGGTGGAATTGGTAGACCTCTAATTTTTTAATTTAATTTTATTAAATTTAAAAAAAATAATAAATTATGAAATAGAGGTGGTGCCTTGTTTTTATTTTCCACATGTTTTACATTTGAGTTTGGGTGATGGCAATGATAATGATTATTATATTTATGGTAAGTATATAGAATTGATGGTTTCATAATGACATTTCATGTGAAGGATTGGGAGGATGAATATCTTTGATATGGGTGCCATTTTTGGATTAGGGTTTGCATTTTATGGTTTGGTTTCTTTCATCAACATGGAGCCTAAGTTCATGGAATCATTGGGGTGGTCATTAATTTTTGCAGGGGCCAAAGCTAGGGAGATGGGGTTCATTGGCTATGTCACTAAAACAATGATGATGAATATTTTTTGGGTTATTGAATGTGAAGTGGTAGATGATTTGGAGTCAATGCTAGGTGTAGGGAAGCTATCTAATATTAGAAGAATGTGAGTGAACTATAATTTGGAATCTTTATTTGTGAGAAATCTATGCCTTATTATTTCTAAGAGGGAATAGATCAAAAGAATGGTAGAGTTTTTTATTTGGCCTGAGCATAGGGTAGGTTTGATGCTGGTAATTGATTCATTGCCTTTGGGACCTTTTCTAGAATTGTTATTTTTAGATAAGGATCATCTAGGGTATGTTCCCTTATATGTTTTTCATATTATGGAAGATAGGGTTTTATCTTTAATAAATTTTTCTCAAGAGGTAGAAGAAGCCTGCTTAAGGATGAAAGAGAAGGAGGCTTCTAGGGGTATAACCATGCCTTTTGTCCAATATCTATTGCTTTCAATTCCACAATTAGAGGTTTGGAAAACATAGTGAAGGTCATCGAGAAAATTGAAGGTGATTAAGTGGCTTGCACATGCTATTGTGAGAGGATTATTTAAAGATCCCCCATGGTGGTAGGAGCAAAGGAAAGATTAGTTAGGGTAGGGAAGTTATTAAAAAAGGCTATTTTTTTATAAATATGATAGTTTCTATGGCCCTGAGGTTTGATAAAGGTTTGAAATTGGTTTTCCCATTTTTAGTAAAATGTGCTCAGGTTCAAAAGGTCTAATATTCTAAACCGCTAAATAAAGAAAGGGTTTTGGAACTAGGTATGGTAATGGATGGTGATGGGAAGGAAATTGAAATAATAATTCTAAAGTAATAGTAGGAATATTTAACAATTGGTTTTTTGGTATGGAAGTGAATGTTTCCTATTTATGCTTTCTTCGGTATATAGATGGGTAAACTATATTTCGGTACAATTATGTAGTTTTTTTAAACTTATGGTATATAAGTTTAGTTTTAGTTGGTCATTGGCTTGACAATTATCTTATTAATCTAGGCATTTTTATTTATACTTTGCTTCTATTTTTATGGGAAAGGGAACCATGCAACCCTGATATCAAGCAAAAAAAGATAATAATACGATATACATCAATAATCACTTTGAGTAATATTATGCCACTCATGGCATCTATCTATAGCACACAGTTCCTCTTAGTCCATAATAGAATGGATTTCTAAGAGAAAGAATCACACACTAAAATAAATGGCTAATTGTATGATTTGGTCACATAGGCTTGATCCTTCTTTTTGTGATAAAACCATCAACTTTGTGAATCATATTCAAAACTTAACTTCACATAAAGTTATCTAAGGCATGACACTTGGGGAAGCTTGGAGTGGAAAAAAACCTTTAGTTGATCATTTTTTAGTCTTTGGATGTGATACATGATCCCACATTCCAAAAGATAAATGTAAGGATTTAAATCTATAGATCAATCCCTACATTGTTTTGGGTTTTCTTGATTATTCAAATGATACAAACTAATTCATCTAGATACACACAATCCAATTATTTATAGGAGTGTTTGTTTTGATGATCATCCTTGACACAACACATTTAATGATCCCACCTCCTATATTTTTGACATGGATTCTAATAGTACTTATAAGGATGATATCCCTCTTGTTTATGAGGTGCCTCCTCCTACACCACCTTATCCTACATGCAATTTTTTTCCTCTTTAGGTTTAAAATGCATGAGATGCAGTTGATTCTATTTTTGGTGATCCAACTAATTATTGGAATATCAATTCAAATTATCAAGATATCCCTCATGCTTATATAGATACAATATCTAATCCTCAAAATTTTCATGAGGCTAGTGGAACTTTACAATGGGACTCAACAATGGCAGATGAGTATAGTTCTCTCATGAAGATTATAACTTGGGATTTTTTCCTCTTCGATGAGGAATAAATTTGGTTTATTGTATTTATCAAACCATATATAAGGCATGCTTCATTTTTAAAAAAATTATCATGTAGAATAAATTGACTAAAATGAGACCTTTGCATTAGTGTCCAAAATGAACGCCATTTTTCTTGTAATTACCATTACCACAACTCATTATTAGGTAATGTATCGGATGGATGTGAATTTTTTTGTTTTCATGTTAATATTCATGAGGATATATAGATGGATCAACCTCATGGTTTGTATATGGATCAACCTCATGGTTTTATACAAGACTCTTCCCTTGATTTAGGTTGAATATATCCCTTTATGGACTCAAGCTAGCTCTTCAAGCATGGTATGAGAAGATGGATTTCAGACTTCTCTCATCTAGGTTATCTCTTTATTCTTCCAACCCCATTATCTACATTAAATGGATTTATGGTGAGGTTATCACTATTTTTATTCATGTGGATGATCTCATACTCAAAGGTATCTCACCTTCAATTCATTAGGATGTGAAGTTTTCCCTTCATTGGTAGTTTAAGATGTAGAATTTTGTCAATTTTCACTATTTTCTTGGGTTAGAGATCACTTATTCTATACTGATAATATTTTTATCTTTTCCTAAGTATGTACTTGATCTCTTTGATAAATTTGACATGTGTGAATATAAAATTGATTCTACATTATTTCTATGTAGATTCAGGCTCAAAATCAAGTTCACCATACTCTTGGTTGATTATACTTTGTATCAGTAGTGTGTTTACAACCTTATTTACTTGACTAATATTAATTATGATTGTTTCTTTGTTTTTGGAATGGTTTTGCATTTTTATGAATGGACCTCATGAGCTCTATTATAAATCTATTAAGTAGATTCTCTGCTATATCATAAGCACTCATATATATGGCATTCACTATCAATCAAGAAGTTATAAAAATTTAGTAGGTTACATTGACTTCAATTGGGTTGGTGATATTAAACATAATAGGTCTACTTCAGGGTATTTTTTCCATCTTGTCTTGGGTCTTGTTTGTTTGAGAAAGAAACAACATTTCATCCATTAAGGTAGAGTATATAAGTGATTTTAATGTTGATACTAGGTCTATTTAGTTTTATCAAATTTTTTAAGAGTGCAAAAATAAGTAACATTAACATACTACTATTTTACATGACAACCAAATTTTTATCCACATCTCCAAAAATCCTATGGAACATCAACATGCTAAACACATAGATTTCCACATGCACTACACTCATCAGTTGATTCATGAGTGATTTATTAATATTTACTTATATCCTACACAGTTGAAAGTGTTTTTCATCTTCACTAAACCTCTCACTTAAATAAAGTATGTTCATCTTTAAGCTTTTTAAGTGGTAAATTAAGTTGTCTCTATGGGGGGGGGGGGGGTGAGGTGTCTCTATCCCTCCTTCCTCTTCTTACATGTATTTAATTATATACAGATACTTGATTAGGCCTAGTTACAAGGATCCATTTCAAATGATTCTAACCATCGTATTTTTTTGTAGACCTTCCTAAGTTAACTTTGGGAGGGCGGGGGGGGGGGGGGGGGGGGTGGGGTTGTTGTTTAAATATTTCAAATGCACCTTGATTAAGATAACTTAGGTTTATTAGAGTCTATAGTTAATTTATATTTTTCATTTTGACTTAGAATAATACATGGATTGGCATCTAATGCCATCCAATATGTAGCCACCATTACATTTTCCAATAATATATGCCTATAATTTGGCCAATAGGAAAAGGGAGGAAAGTGTTTGAATTTGTTATATACATCCTTCACTTTCCTTGTAAATAATAATGTTTTTCTACGAAAATAAAATTTATTATATCTATCATTTATTTTCTTTTAGATCTTTATTATTCAATGGAGTAAACTGACACTACAGAGACTATAATGACATCACCCCATTTTATATAGTTAGTTCTTGGCATTGTTGTTGGTAGCACTAGGATATTTATTATTGATACTTGACATTTAGGTTTACATCACTTAGACATTACTATGTGCCTTTGTTATAGTTTTTTTAAAACATTGATTATGCTATGAAAATTAATGGTTTTATAATCATGATGTGAGCATTATCAATGTATTTAGTTAAAATGATAATATATTTTGTGTTACACATTTATTACTAGATACATATCATACGATGGGTGATTTTGATATATTTTATGATTTTGAGTGTGTACAAGTGTAGATTAAATTAAAAGTCATGGTATGGAGTGAAATTGAATAAGTAGACTCTCCAATTCATGATAACACCCTGCAATGATGATGTGTTTTCACACATATAGAATGAATTATCCATAGTTTCCTGAGCCTTGGGTTTGACTCAATTCATTAGGGTCTTGGTTGTTTTTGGTCTATGGGTGATATGTTAGATTCTTAAGGTCATAAATATTAACGATGCCCATTGATAATTATTTGAGACTTTAAAGTTTAAGTATTATTGTAGCCTATTATGTTTTTTTAATTTCTTATTTAAAGACTAGATGATAATGGCTCAAGCATGGACTCTGTGAGTTTTATTTACTTTTTATCTTTTATCTTAAGTCATATAAACTTTACTTACTTGATTGAATAGAAACAATGGTTTATTATCTTGTTTTTATTTCCATTTTTATTAATAACACCTATAAATGATTACTATTGAAGGCAATATACACATTGTGTGTGTGTGTGTGTGTGTAAATACATTAGTTTTATTAAATAGAAATAGTGGACTATTTTCTTGTTATAATATTTGTAGGTTATCGTAAGGAATTTTAGATGATTATCATTTATATATAGACATTCCTCATGCTAGATTAAAATAAATAGTGATTAAACGTACCATAGCACATTATTTTTAGTTTATTTTAATATTGTTTCACCCAAAGACTATTCTGGGTTTATTTGTTATTCCTCCTTCCTATATTTTAGGAGGTTATTTAGATATATTATTGGATATATAATTTCCTATGTAATAAATCATTATTTAGATGAATATATGATTGCTCATGCTCTATATTTGGTTTTAGAGCATGATTTTGTTTTTGAGGAAAATTATAGGAGGTGGAGCCCTAAGGCACCCTCATACTACAACTAGAGGAAAGAATTGAGAATCATGTGCTATAATTATCTAAGCTATCATTTAAAAAAGCCTCTACCTCTATCATTACACAAATTATTCATGTTTTTTATTAATGTGTTCCATTTTTCAATCATTGTCTCACCCTATATCTCTTGTTTAAATGATTTTAATGTAAATTCATGCATGTTTTTGATGATTTTTGGCTGTACATTTATCAAAACCTAAATATAATGGTATAGGAGTATATACCTATAAATTAACTATCATATCCAATTTATAATATTTCATACATCCATTTGAAGGCCAAACCTGCAGACTAGTTTTTCTGACAACTTCTTGCACATGTATGATTTTTGGCTGGTACAAGCCATATTGATCAAATTTTTGAAATCTTAAACCACAGTGTGTTATAAAAATCTTCCAAATTTCACCCCATATCAATTTTTAATTTTTTTGATTAATCCATATAATGTTTTGGAGGGTTTAAACATAAATTTGGAAATCTGCTCAATCAATCTACATAAGTGCATGGTTTTTTCTAGACTAGAGATCGCACATTTTAAATTTTTGAAATCTGATTATTGGAAAAGATAGCATATTTTCTACTCTTAAACATAAAATTGATAATTAAAATTTTTCATAAGGCTGTATATTTCTTTGGAATATTTTTCTCAACCCATTTTAGGTATGGTTTATAGTTTTTTAAGCATTTACATACAAGTTTTGTACTTCATCAACTTGAAAGGATGCTAAGTTGGGTTGGTAAGGAATATTTTTGATATTGAGTAGGTGGGAGGTTAAAATCCCTTAAAAAATTTTTTTGGAAGAAAATAAATTTTTTATCCATACCACTATATTTAGCTATTCCACCAACTTTAGCTATAACTAGCTAAATTTAGCTAAAAAAGTCATATTTTTTTTAAAAAAAAGGCTAAAGAGCCCAATTTTTTTAGGTGGAGGGATATTTTTTTTTCAATGGGTCTAGTGTCTTTCCTTCATTGTAATCATTTCTTTGTAAATCATTATAATATTTAATTTTTTCAAGCAAATATAAAAAAAATAAAAAATAGTGTATTTATGCACAATTGTAGTGTTCAGTCACAGTTATGCCTCTGAGCTTACATAGCCTAACATAATTGAAATGATGTCTAGAAATTATCTTGTAAATTATTGGGGATAAATAAGGTTAAAAATTCATTGAGCCATCCCTACATTTTACCTATTCTATATAATTGAAAGGCATAAATCATGATAGGTGGAAATTTCAAGTATATAGGAAAGTTACACCCATGTTTATGGAATTACATATAATAATATTATAATGATTGTTCAAACCTCTTTTATTACTATCTAAGTACCATGCATCATTATATTTCACATATATTTATGCGTCTTTCACATACTACTGGGTATATAGAAAGGCCAAGCTTCTTCCATGTGCCGATAGGTATATAAGAAGGGTGTGTATATAGAAAAGTTTGGTATATAGAACTAATGGTATATATAAAGAGAGATCTTGATACCTATAGTGATAAGGAACTGATCCATCATCTTTGGTCAGATTCTACATAATAGTTAGAAATCACCCAAAATTATTTCTACTAGACTCATAGCTTCTATGCGGTGATCACTATGCTGCTTATAAAATAAAAATTAGGACACATGATATTTTAAGACATTTGGAGGTTTTTTAATGGTACTTTCACTCGACATGCTACTGATGCTGATCAAAAACATAAGTTTAACAAAGCCAACCAGAAGGCAAAGTTGATAATAATGTTTAAGGTATCAGATGAGGTACAACCTCATATCCATGAGGCCATAATAGCTAAATATGCTTAGGATAATCTCCAAATAGTCTTTGAGGCCAAATTAAGGTACCATTCTCCATTTATATAGTCAACTTCATTCACTCAAATTGAAGTCTGGTGAGAAAGTAAAAGATTTTTTATGACATGTTTCAACCCTAAGGGATTCACTCCAAGCACTAGGTGAGATAGTGACAAATGCATCTCTTGTACCTATTATCCTAAAAGAACTACCAACATCCTATATAAATTCACTACTACTTTGATAGTCACATAATAGAAACCATATTTTGAAAATTTAGTAAACATGTTGTAACAGGAAGAGTCTATGCATATAGAAGAAGAGGAATCAGAAGAATATGATTTTGCTTCTCATCTATAGAAAGGAAAGAAGTAGATCAAATATTCTAAACTAAATCAAGGAAATAAACAAAATACATAAGGGAATAAATAATAGAAAGTATACCTTATATGTGGAAGGAAAGGCCATGACCTTAAGGATTATTGGTATAATTTATTTACACAGGGCTCTTTAAGTAACAAAAATCCTAGTAACCAATAATAATCTCATTCACACAAAGGATATGAATAAAAGAAAGGTCATTAGAAGAATAAATCCAATCAACAAGGTAATAATGATGAATAAGAAGAACCACTTCAGATGCAAACTTCTTATATACTACATAGTCTCATGAATAATCAACATCATAAAGTTATATTTGGTATGTCGACTTAGGTTCCACTCAGTGCATGACTGGAAGATAAGGTGGGTTATACAATATGAATGAGACTTCTCCTAAAAACCATGTCTCTTTAGGTGATGATTCATCCTACTAAGTGTAAAGTATTAGGAACATATCTTTACCACTTGGATGAAATGCTTATAAAATCTTAGACATCCTATATGTTCTAGGATTAACAAAGAATCTTCTATCAGTCAATAGTTACTTGACCATAACCTCCAGGTTGACTTTGACAAAAAAGGTGTAAAAAATATGTGTATTATTAGAGATAAGTTAAAATACTCAAAAATTATTGCATGAACCTCGAGAGTTGGGAAAATATTCCACCTTGAATTTATGCAAACAAACAATCAAACAGTTGTGGCAAAAGACATAGACTCAACATAATTATGACACAAAATATTTGGTCACATCAATTTTATATGTCTCAACACACTTCAAAATTATAACATGGTAAGAGGATTTTCATCTCTCAAAAAGGGTATAGACAAATGTCAACATTGCTTGTAGGCAAATAACATAGATCTCTATTTCATAAAAAGTACATTTTAGGCACATGAAAAACTTAATATAATGCATACAGATATATGCAAACTGATATCACCTAGCCATGTTGGGTTTAAGTACTTCATGCTCTTTGTTGACAATTTTTCTAGAAAAATGTGGGTTTACTGTCTAAAAAAAAAGAGCCAAACCTTTAAAACTTTCAAATAATTTAAACTTACTATTGAAAATGAGACTAGTTGGAACATTAAAACCCTCTACTCAAGTCATGAGGGGAATTCACTAGTAACAAATTCAAAGAATTTTTGGAAAAAAATGACATTTGTCATCAAATGGCACCTCTGCATACACCATAATAAAATTTTGATGTTGAATGGAAGATCATACTCTCATGTAAATGGTGTGATGATTATAATTTTATAAAGGCATTTTGGGTAGAAGCAGTCAAAACCATGGTTTATCTTCTCAACATAGTTCCCCTATAGATCTTGATGGAATAACACCATAATAAGCATGGTTAGGACACAAGCCATCTATAACACATCTTCATGTTTTGGGATGCAAAGAAAGTATGCATATTCTTAAAGCAAAGAGGATTAAACTTGACATGAAAGTAGAAAAGTATGTCTTCTTAGGGTACAATGAAGAATCACTTACCTATATATTAACGGATTGAAAGACCAAGAAAATATACATAAGCAAGTATGTTGAGTTTTTTGAGAAGATAAAATCAAAATCTCCTTCTATAAGATCACTTGGTACACTAATTAGTCCCATAATGAATGTAGAAGATGCAAATCCACTAGATGAAGGCAATGATGATGATGGGAATAATGGTGTAGCTCCACCACCCATAAGAACCTATCAACATATGCCTAAATGGTATACAGGTACACTATACGATGTTAAACTGGATAGAGTTTTAGACACATCGACTATTGGACCAAGGACTCACAACATGATTCAAAGAGAGGTCAATTTGGCCTTAATGAGTATAATTGTTGAATATGTTAAGCCCTTTATAGTTTAGGAAGCCCTATAGTCTAAATCTTGAAAAGATGCTAGGGATGCCTAATTTTAATCATTGATGAAACATAAATCATGGTAGCTTGAAGATATTCCACCAGGAAAGAAGATAATCATTTGTAAATGGGTCTTCAAAACTAAATATAAAGCATATGGTAGTATTGACAAACACAAGGCTCAACTGGTAGCAAATGGATATGTACAAAAGGAAGGCATAAATAATGAGGATACATTTGCTCCTATGGCCAATATCAAGACAATCAAAATGATATCTACATTGGCTAACCAATTTGGATGGAGAATCCACCAAATGGATGTAAAAAGTGCCTTTCTCAATGGAGATCTACAATAAGTTTACATGACACAACCATAAGGTTTTGTCACTCCTGATAATGAAGGAAAATTATGTAAACTCACCAAATATATTTAGAGTCTCAAACATGATCCATAGCCTAGGATATAAAAATTGATGAACATCTCATTCAACATGGATTCAAGAGGAGTCCCTATGATCCAAATCTCTACCTCAAATAGTAAGGGGGAGAGATTTTGATCATTTTTGTATATGTTGATGATCTAGTCATCACTAAACATTCAATAAATATGATTGATGCAACCAAGAAAGATCTTAATCGATCATTCAACATGACAAATTTTGAGCTTCTACATTATTATCTTATATTAGAAGTATGGAAAAAATTACACCATATATTTGTGTCCCAAATGAAATATGCCAAAAAGATCTTGAAAAATTTATAATGATTGACAATAATCTAATTTATACACATATGGAAATAAGGCTTCAATTGTCTTGTGCAGATCCATTACTACAAATGAATACAACTCTCAATCATTAATTGATTGAGAGTCTTATTTACTTACCATATACTAGGTTAGACATCAACTATGCAATTATCTATCTTTCACAGTTCATGTAGGAGCTGAAGATGTCTCACTGGAAAGTAATTAAGTGAATACTGAGATATATCAAGGGTACAATGGACATCGGACTAGAGTATAAGAAGAATGATAATTTCTTCTTGACAAGATACTCAAACTCAGATCGTGAAGGAAATATTGATGATAGAAAATCCACTTTTGGATATGTGTTCTTTTTTAGATCTGGTCCTATATCTTGGGGGAGTAAGAAACAACATTTTATTTCTTGATCATCCACTGAATCAAAATATCATGTTGTAACAACTGTCTGTGAAGTGATATGGTTATGTCACATACTAGAAGGATTGGGAGTACCACATAAGACACCTACCATCCTGTACTATGCTAATGAGGGTGTTCTAAAACTTGTTCATATTATAGTATTTCATGAACACACAAAGCATATTGAGGTGCAAGTTCATTTCATACGTGAACATGTATAATAACACAATATCTAGTTCTAGTATTTCTCAACAGAAGAAAAACGTGTAGATGTCTTCACTAAGTCACTTACACGTGACAAATTTGAGGCATTTAGAAAATATCTATCTTAATCACTTCAAGCTATGCTAAATTAAGGAGGAGAATGTTAGATTAAAATAAACAGCGATTAATTCACCATAACATGTTATTATTAGTTTGTTTTAATATTGCTTTACATGAAAACTATTTTAAGGTTATTTGTTATTCCTCCTTATATTTTAAAAGGTTATTTGTCTACTTTCTTGACTATATATTAACTTATGTAATAATTCATTATTTAATTGAATATATGATTATTTGTACTCTACACCTCAAAGGACTACTATAGGTTATACATCTCTACTAATATTAAAGTTTCATATTATTATAGGTGCTACTATTGGACTAAGTTTGCCGATTGTGAAATTTGGATTTCCTTTCATGCTTTGACCTTGTTTGTCTTGTCTCCTTATTGTGGATCTTTGTTTAAGAGTTTTAGAAAGTATGTGCCTAGATAAGTAACTTGGTTGAGTGAAAAGAACAAATTTTATTTATTGACGAGTTGAAGCTGGGTTCTTATTTGAATATTAGGTCTACAATATATATTTTAAATCTTAAATTAAAGTTTATTGAATTTACCACTAAATTTCATACATGTAGGTTTTCATATAAATAATTTTGTATATATGATTGTGGGTTTAATCAATTAGTATATGAACGTGTTTTTCGTGTGTCTTGCTAAAAAATAAAGTTGTTTTAATTTGATTACATTGTCAGATTTGTGTAATTACAAAAGTGACTTCAGTACTTAAACTCATGAATAAAACTATTGAGTGATTATCTTAGATATACGAATGATTTGTGCATGCTAGTGGCTACAAATGATACATGAGATTCTCGTGTGAAAAACACAAGTGACTCACAAGATTACAATTACGAATAATTTGGAACATGACATTATTGGCAAGTACCTTTCTTGAGAGTGAATCATAAGATCACGTAGCATCTAAAGGAAATTAATGAGTCGTGTGATGGTGATATTTTAGTGTGGCACTCATTTTATTTTTATTATTATTTGACTTGCATGGTTTTTTTGGATGAAACTTGAGAACGTTTTGGTTAAGTTTCAAACCTGTGATTTGGCATTTAGAGGGTGGGATGAAATCATTAAGTTTAGATTTGATGGATGGGATCATTTAACACATTCCTTATCATAACTTGTATGATAGACAATATTTGATGACAAATTAATAAGTGTAATGTTTTTTGAATATGATCCTTGCATTTCATTATAAGAAAGTGATAAGAGCAAGAGTTCTTAAGAATGTAATTTTTGTATTTTTGTTAAGGAGTCTTAATGATTCTTTCTGTAAATTTATAATTAGTTTAAAAGTCATTAATACATATTATAGTTATTATAATTGATAGTGTATTATTAATGTAATGATTTTTATGAGTTGGAAAAATTTATGAGGAATTTTTATTTTTAAAAATATACAATTTGTTATTTCATGATAAAATAGGAAGTTTTCCTCTCCATTTTTTAATATTTTAGAATTGACATCATAAATGAAAGAATTATATGTTAAGATTTCATTTTATGTTTGAAAAAAAAAAATTTGTAATAAAAAAATGATGATATTAGTTTATGAGCATTGTGATTGTAGATACCTAATTTTTATACTAAATTTATTATTTGTTTATTTTATTATTTTTTGTACGTATAAATCATTAGTTCGAATTAGGGACTTATTAAATTTTTTTTTGTGTTTTCTTCTTATTCCTCCTTATTTATTTATGTGGTGTTGTGTTGTTTTATTTCCTTTGTTTTCTCTCCCCTCTATATTTTATTTATGATTATAAATCTATTGTGTTCTTTTTCCATTTGTTACTTATCCTTTCTCTTGCTGAGATGAAATCGATGGCCTATAAATTATGTCTTAGGTAGAGTTAGAAATCTGCCAATTGTATCCCTTTCTATTTTATGATTCATTCTTCCCTTATTTGCTTCTTTTTTATTTTTTGACTCATTAATTTTTGTTCTTTTACTTTTTATTGGTTGGCTTGCATTTAATAATTCCAAAGACATTTCAGTAACAAGTAATCAAGATAAATATAGTCTTGGGCACATTAAAAATTTCATATTTACAATATTAAAGGATTTTTGAATAATTTCAAGGTTAATTAGATACCAGGGATAATTTTACGAAGGGACTCATAAAAGCTTATTATAAAATCTTGGTGAATCCTAGATTTCAGGTATAATTCTATTGGTGAATCTTGGTAAAATCACCATGCCCGTATAAATTGACAAAGATTTTTATTAGCTATTTCAAAAGACTTATAAATAGTTGGTGAATCAAGCATCATATTCAAATCAAGAAATAATGGATAAAAAAACCAATGGAAAAAGAGGTTAGAGGATGAGAAGTTTAAAGTTGAGATATTACTTATGATTCCTTTTTAACGATTAAATTTGTTAATCTTTTTATAAATTAAATTTGTCTTTTTTATGTGCTAAATTTGATAGCCATATGACTAAGTATGAATTAAATACAAACCTCTTTAAGTCTGTCAAAAGACCAACTAGATAATATAATAAACTGAGTGTAGCAAAAATTGTGACAAAAAATCAAAGTATAAAGTATAAACCAACTATAGGCCATAGAGCAAGACAACTATGAAAAGCGAGGATAACATAGTTGAGAAAAATATTTAAAATATTTTTATAATTTTAAAATTATAAACTATATAATAAGGTCTGTAAAAGTGACTTAACCACATCCATATTGAATTTTCAAATATTTGTTTATTTCCATTAACAAACCATGCCAACTAGAATATAATTATCACCTTAAATATTTAAAAACAAAATACTGTATGATCATGGGGTTCTATTGTGTTTATTCAGTTTGTTATTTGTGCATTGTTTAAAAAAATATTTTGTATGTTATTATTTCTCAAAAGAAAACAATTTCTTATTTGTTTAAAATAAGTATGTGGTAAAGATTAATCAGTAATATGATAAATTGATTATAGCAAAAATGTAATGAATTAATGAATAAATATAATGATAAATTCCCTAAAAAGTATTTCTTTAAAGATATTTACTCAAAACATTGTCTTTCAAATATCTTAACCATATCCATAAGCAATAATGGCCTTTCAATTTTTATTTTTATTTTTAAATTTCAATTAACAACCATGCCAATCAGAATATAATTATTATCTTAACTTTTTAATAATAAAATATAGTATGATCTTGAGGCTCTATTGTGTGTATTCAGTTTATTCTTTGTGTATTGTTTAAAAGAAGTATCATGCATGTCATTATTTCTCGAAAGAAATTAATTTCTTATTTATTTAAAATAAGTATGTAGTAAAGACCAACTAGATAATATAATAAACTGAGTATAGTAAAAATAGTGATAAAAAATTAGACTATAGAGTATAAACCAATTATGGGGTCATATGGCAAGACAACTATAAAAAATGAGGATGACATAACTGAAAAAATATTAAAAATATTTTCATAGTTTTAAAATTATAAACTATATAATAAAGTTTGCCAAAATATCTTAACCACATTCATATTGGCCTTTCAAATATTTTTTAATTTTAAGTAACAAACCATGCCAACTAAAATATAATTATTATCGTAAACATTTAAAAATAAAATATAATATGATCATAAGGCTCTATGACTCTTTTTGTGCAGTATATATGGTAAGATCATGTGTAGTACTTAGTATAATTTGAGTACAAACCATAACTCCCACTTTTAACATAGTTGGTCGATGTAATAGACTCAAAAAATTAATTGTTATAAGGAATTGATTCCTTGAGGTTGTATCCTCTATAAGTTACACCTTAAATAAAATTGTAAAATGTTTCTCTTCAGAGATTGGATATCATTTTATTCAATATAAATTACCAAAATCCATGGCTATGATGTACTCTTATATTGGAAAAATGTTAGATCATCAGATTTTTAAGAATAAAATCAAAATCTTGGCCCAACACTTAAGCAAGAGTCTAAAATTGAATAGTAAACAAATTTAAAGCATTTTAGATTTTTCAAAGCTAAGGGAGTGATTTGTTCAATTTATCACAATACGTTTTAGACCATGCTTTTGAAGATGGCTCGATCAATAGACTATGGACTACTTAAGTTTGAGTGAAATACTATGTGATGGTATGTCATAATATTTTAATCTTGCTAATTTATGCTAAATAATGATTTTGGGATCAATGGAAGATGAGAGAATTTTCAGTGCACTATCATTTTAAATTCAAAGTTAAGATATAAGCTTGACAAAAATTGGAGACTTGCTTGAGGCTCTATGTAACTAGATACAATATCCTCAATTTTTCATTTGATCGAGCTCTGTCAATTTGGTAGTCCATCTAAAACATGATTGACTAATAATTCTTCAAACACACTACATTTCTACAATATTAGATCTGAGTCTAACAAATTTTGAAGAGAATGTAAATAAAAATTATTAAGAACAAAATGAACAAAATTTATATATTTTTTATTTCCATTTGATTAAGAGAACATGTCTCTAATAGCTATAAACTCTATTATAGAGATGCATAAGTATATTATGGTGGTCCTTTATTATTTTTTACTAAGTAGGTATATTTTTGTGTTCTATTTGATTAAGAAAATATGTCTATAATAGTTAGAGAAAATTTTAGTGGATATTTATAGCCAATTGGCTATAAGTAAGATTTTTAATTTTAAAAATGGCTAATTCTATGAAAATATACATTGGTCAAATTACGAAAAGTTTATACAATTTTATAGTTTGGGACACAAATTCACCTTATAGATTATACTTAATCCTATTTTGGGACACATGTGCTAGAGTTACTATACATGTATGGGTTTGATTCACCAGGGAATTATAAGAGACATGTATAGGTTAGTCTAGAATCACAAAGTATATATGTATATGTATATGTATGTATGTATGTATGTATGTATGTATATGTATATAAGGACCACCTAGAACTATTATGTGAAAATGTTTTGAATATTCTTTGGTGCCACATATTCTTCTTTATATATGATTTTAATAACTAAAAAAATTATTAATAAATAATTTTCAAATTTATGTTTATTTTATTACTAGCATTGAATGTGGTGCAAGGGAAATTAAAGCTACGAGATCAAGGATTAGATTTTGGCCCATGTTTTATAGAATTGGTGCCAGCATATTGGAAAAAAATTAACGTTGATCCAACTTAACACATCACCCACAAGATTAATGAAAGTTTTTCGAAAACATAGGTGATGATTTTATTTATTTATTTATTTATTTTTGTCATTTATGCAAGCTCTTGGCAAAATTAAAGCTCTGGTAGTTATAAGTGAAGCTATGGTAGTCATAAGTGAAGCTATGGTAGTCAAAGTTAGAAACGAAGGTGAAGACAAATTCTAAGTTGGTTTTTTTGCGATTGAAAGGGATAAACTTGCATTTTTTTAGTTTTAAAGACTGTGATTAGTTATTTGCATACACAATCATCTGTCTTGAAATGAATAAATATAATAATATGTTCCCTAAAAAAAATTATTTAAATATATTTGCTAAAAACACTATGCATGTTGGTTTTCTTAGAAATTTTATGTATATCTAAAAATATTTTCCTTAAACTCAAAATTTGTGAAATGGGTATTTTTGGATTAGTCAAAAATATGATTGAAATGATCATGAGGATCTATTGTATTTATTTATTTTGTTTAAAATAAGTATCTTGCACGCCAACATTTCTTAGTGGAAATGAGTTTCTTACTTGGTTAAAATAAGTATGTGGTAAAGATCAATCACATAATATAATTCATTTTGTTTCATGTCTACTATGCCATTATTTCTCAGATAAAATGAGTTTCTTGTTTGTTTAAAAGAAATATGTGGTAAATACTAATTGCATAATATAAATCATTTTGTTCTTTGTGCATTATTTAAAATAACTATCTTTCATGCCATTATTTTTCAGTTGAAATCAATTTCTTGTTTGTTTAGGGTTTAGGGTGGTAAAACTAAAGACCAACTAAATAATATATTAATCTGAGTACAAATTATTACAAAAAATTAGGGTGTAGATATATATAGTCTTGCCCTATGGCCTCATGGTAGGTTTATTATTTATACTCTATACCCTAATTTTTTGTCATAATTTTTGTTATACTTAGTTTAATATATTATTTGTTTAGTTTTTACCACATACTTATTTTAAACAAACAAGGAACTAATTTCCCTAAAACATATTTATTTAAATATATTTGCTAAAAACATTGTACATGTTTATTTTCTTAAAAAAATTATGTATATCTAAATATATTTTCCTTAAACTCAAAATCTATGAAATGGGTATTTTTGGGTTAGTCAAAAATATGGTTGAAATGATCATGAGGCTTTCCTTAAAACATATTTGCTAAAAACATTGTACATGTTTATTTTCTTAAAAAAATTATGTATATCTAAATATATTTTCTTTAAACTCAAAATCTATGAAATGGGTATTTTTGGGTTAGTCAAAAATATGGTTGAAATGATCATGAGGCTTTGTTGCATTTATTCATTTTGTTTAAAAGAAGTATCTTGCATGTCATTATTTTTTAGAGGAAATGAGTTTCTTTTTTGTTTAAAATAAGTATGTAGTAAATACCTACCACATAATATAATTCATTTTTTTTTGCATTTCTCCGAGAAATAATGGCATAGTAAACACATAACAAAATGAATTATATTATATGGTTGGTCTTTACCACATACGTATTTAAAAAAAATTAATAAACTCATTTTATCTGATAAATAATGGTATACAAGATACTTATTTTAAAGAAAATTAATAAATGCAACAAATCTTTATGATCATTTCAACCATTTTTTATGATTAACCTGAAATTATCCATTTCATAGATTTTGAGTTTAAAGAAAAGATTTTTAGACATACATGAAATTTCTAAGAAAACCAACATGCATAGTGCTTTTATCAAATTTATTTAAACAAATATTTTTAAATAAATTAATTGATTGTTTATTTAAAATAAGTATGTGGTAAAGACCAACCAAATAATATATTAAACTGAGTATAGCAAAAATTGTGACAAAAAATTACGGTATAAAGTATAAATAATAAACCAACCATGGGGCCATATATATATTACACCCTAAGTTTTTGTAACAATTTTTTACTCAATTTAATATATTATTTATACTCTATACCTAATTATTTGTCACAATTTTTTACTCAGTTTAATATATTATTTATACTCTATACCTTAGTTTTTTGTCACAATTTTTTACTTAGTTTAATATATTATTTGGTCGGTCTTTAGTTTTACCACTATAAAACCTAAACAAATAATAAATTGATTTTTTTGAGAAATAATGGCATGGAAGATACTTAATTTTATACAATACACATAGAACGAAATAAATTATATTATGCGGTTGGTCTTTACCACATACTTCTTTTAAATAAATAAGAAAATTATTTTCTCTAATAAATAATGGCATAGTAAACACAAAACAAAATGAATTAGATTATGTGGTTGGTCTTTACCATATACTTCTTTTAAACAAAAAAGAAACTCATTTTCTCTTAGAAATAATGGTATGCAAGATATTTTTTAAAAAATGAATAAACACAATAGAGCCTCATAATCATTTCAACTATATTTTTGACTAACCTAAAAATGCCCATTTCATAGATTTTTAAGGAAAATATTTTTATATATACATGAAATTTTTAAGAAAACCAACATACACAGTATTTTTAGCAAATATCTTTTTAAAAATGTCTTTTAGGGAACATATTATCATATATATTAATTTCAAGATAGATGATTGTGCATGCAAACAACTGCTCTCAGTCTTTAAAACTAAAAAAATATAAGTTTGTACCTTTCAATCACAAGGAAACCAACCTAGAATTTGTTCATGCCTTCATTTCTAACCTCAAACACTAGATTTTCACTTCCAACTATGATAATTTTGCTTCCAAATACCAAAGCATTACTTCTACCAAGAGCTCGCATAAATGATAAGAAAATTTTGAGAAACCATCACATATATATTCGAGTAACTTCCATTAATCCCATAGGTAACATGTCAAGTAACTTTCATTAAACTTGTGGATGATGCGTTGGACTGACATTAAATTTTGCCTTGGGGCACATCAATATGCCGGTGCCAATTCATTAAAAAATGAGGCAAAATCTAAATATTGATCCCTATAGCTTTAATTTCATCTTCACCACATTCAATGCTAGCAATAAAATAAATATTAGGTTTAAAAATTATTTTTATCAAAAAAAATTCCCACTAAAATTGTTTAAATAGCCACTAAAATTTTCCTTGTTAGATACATACTTATATCAAAAAAATGACTAGGCAAATGTTTATGTAGTTATACTTTAATACCTAGGAGAGAAGGTGAAGTTATTTCTCTTACTTAGGTTTGGCATACACTTTTACACACTATAATGAAATCGGCCTAATTTCAAGCATGCTAGATATGTAGCTACAAGTCCTTAAGAGGTTTTATGAGCTAAGTAACCTTATAATTTGATCATTCCTCTTGCTACACTTTATGGTGAGTTAGGCTAAGATCAAAGGAGAAGACAAATAAGACATTTAACCCACCAATGCAATGAATCAAATCTAAATCCCTATTTAACATCATAGAGGCAATTGTCTAAAATTTATTGAATCATAAAAGTAGTAGAGTACACAATCAGTTCCTTAGTATATAGTCACTAACAACATAGGTGCACAATCAATAATTTATCAAATTTTTATTGTATAGAACCAACAATATTCTGATTTTGTCCACTACCATTTCAATTTGATATTTTTAGGGTTGAGTATAGTCAACTTCCACACCCAATTTATAAATCCAAAAGTCCATTATTATTCCAAGTGAGTTAGTTTCTACCTCACTTCACTTTATTTCCACTTCATTGCTTGTTCAATTGTTTATCATAATTTTAGTTGTTAAATTTAGGCATAATTCAGATATGATTCTTGTAATTTAATGATTTATCATATATATTTATTGTTCCACATTTTATTTATTTTTGAATCCTATATTTATCACATAAAGCATAAGTAATAATAAAAATTGGTGAACCCATACACTCATCACACCTCAACCCTTAGGTTTTCCTTATTCTTCATCCCTTTAAGTTATTATTTTCTAATCTTATTCTTAATTTTGATTATTTATTATGTTCTAATCCTATTCTAGTGTATCCTTTCACTTTTCACATGTTATTCTTGGATTTAATTTCACTTCTCAAAATTAGGTGAACCTAACATTCTTCCAATTTAGGGTTCCATTCCCTTCTTTCCCTAGGGTTTGTTGTGTAACTTGTTGTAGTTATAATTTTCAGGGACTCTTTTACTTCTTTGTTTTTAATGTCTTGTTATTTATTCTTTCATATTTTTTAGTTTTATCTATCTTACTTCATGGTTACAATGGGATCTTGTGATAAAAATGCAAAAATCTATGAATGATATGATTGATGCAAATGCTAATTTTACATGTGATTAAAAACTTATAATATATGCTTGTACATCTTGAAAAAATTACATATAGTCCTTCTTATTTTATTAAAATGAGTAAAATTATTAATGAAGTAGCCATGATACATTTTTCTTCTCATATGAATATCAATGAAAATACAATTGTTAATGGTTCTTCCTCTTCCATTTATATTTCCATAGTGTGCCCATGTTTGAGATGAATAATGAATCATCTCCATTGAATGAACCCCTTAAATGTTCCATGGTTATTACTCATGAATTATTAAGCATAATACATGGCATACGTGAATTGTAAATATATATACATGATTTATGCTTTTGATATGAATCATCCCATGCTAGTCTTGATTTTGAGACTACACATTCTAATCATTTTTTCATATCATGTGATTAACACTAGGCTCCCTCAATATTTTTTCATGCCTACCTTTCCTCTATTTGATGGTTATGAAGACCCTTATGATAACCTTAAGGCTTATTTGGCTTCTATTAGAAATCATACTTTTCAACATATATTGTTATTTAAGTTGTTTTTCATAAGTTTGGTTGGTCATTCCTTAGTTTGGTTTCATAACTTACCTATAAAATCATTACATGCCTATTTTACATTATAAGATGCTTTAATAAATCAATTTATACTAATAATGGACCTCAAACCACATTCAAATGTATCACGTCTTTGCAACAACATCCAAAAGAGAGTGTTTATGATTACATATTTTAATTGAAGTGTTACATGTAAACTCTCATTTATAATACCATAGATTTAGAAAGGTAATATACCTATATAGTGATGGTATTTTTCACTCATTCAAAGACACGTTACTACACAAATCCTTTGCATCTTTCAAATATCTTTGTTGTGAAACTATTATAATTGAAGAAGATACTTTGCTATCATGTGGATTTCAAGAGTACATCCATGGTCATTTCCACATTGACATGATCCATATAGATATTTAAAATAAATACATAATATTATCCAATAAATAAAATAAATCTCAAACAAGTAATTTTCATTCCTTAAATGGATCAAAAAAAAAAATTCCAAAGTTATTTGAAGATAAAGATGGAATATTGAAAAAATTATTAGATATGAAGTATTTTACCATCCATTATAAAACCCAATTTAAAACAAGCACTAAAAACTTAAAATGATAATATTTTTTTCACTCATTCAAAGACATGTTACTACACAAATCCTATGCATCTTTCAACTATCTTTGTTGTGAAACTATTATAATTGAAGAAGATACTTTGCCATCATGTGGAATTCAAGAGTACATCCACGGTCATTTCCACATTGACATGATCCATATACATATTGAAAATAAATACACAATATTAGCCAAGAAACAAAATAAATCTCAAACAAGTAATTTTCCTTCCTTAAATAGATCAAAAAAAATTCCAAAGTTATTTGAATATCAAGATGGAATATTGAAAAAATTATTAGATATGAACTTTTTTACCATCCATTATAAAACCCAATTTAAAACAAGCACTAAAAACTTAAAATGATAATATTTTTTTTGGGTATCATATAATCAAAGGGCATATAATTAACAAATCTATTTTATTACTAAAAGAGTTTAGAAAACTCTCACACAGGGTCAAATCTACAAACCATTACCATAATAAAATCCATTGATGCATTGTTTAAATAATATCACAATATATTATACACAAATAGAACATGCAATAATAAATTCTATATATCTCCAAAGATTCTATCTAGAACTCCATCTCCATAACTTCCATGCAAATATAATGAATATGACTTGCATATATAAGCAAGAAACATCAATCCTAACTAAGAGATCAAGCTAAGTGATCAATTATAACCAAGAGATCAAGCTACATATCAATCATAACTAGGAGATCAAGTTATAGATCAAACCTAAGACTAAGAGATAGTAATCCATAAATGATAGAAATAACTATAAATTATCCCCATAATATCTAAAAGATAAATATGTAATATCTCATACTATCTAAAATAAGATAAATGAAATATTCACACATAAGTGGGTGGGAATAAATAAATACTTAGGTTAACATGAGTTAAGGTAAATAACCTACTCTAAACCCCCACTCAAGTGAATCTAGGGACAAAAAATAAAGTGGCATATACATAATATGAGTTTCGATAACATGCCCTAATCAGGTACTCATGTACAATACATCCATAAAATAATCTCTCATAAAGTGGAGGAAGGGGGAAAACCCATAAAAAAAATAAAACTCTCTTCAAAAAAGAGAAAAATAATGAAATGGGTCCTAAAAATAAGGTTTGATGAGGTACCCATATAAAAAATGATTTGATGTAAAGACAAGTGTCCTTATAGACGCCAATCCATCTTGTTAAAATACATGGATGTCGAGTCATTTTAACCACCAAGTCAAAGTAAGAATGGTACTGAATGTAAGGATCACTAAATATGAATAGTGCACTCTAGAATACTATGTAGAATGATGAACCTAAGGAAGAATTGCCTAAACACCCTCCCTCAATGCTAAACTAGGAGAAGATGGAAATGAAATTCTCTAAATAATTAGATTAAAAATGGTGATAAGTGATAAAAAAATTGGTGGTGATGCCACATTGGTGTCACTACATAAAAATTCATCAAAAATTCCAGTGAGACATAAAAATACTCATATGGGTTCCAGAAAACAAAATACCTAAATAAAATATCCATGTACAAAGAAGGAATCTAAAAAATGTAGATAAAATCTCTTAAAAATATGGCTTTGGTGGATATGAGAGAGACTGATAATTAAAATAGTAAAGTGTGCACAAACTAAGGTACACACACATGAAGGTAGACTAGTCTATAAAAATAAACCCCCCATGACACTTTATAATTTAGTGTAAGTATAATATATCCCGTACATAAAAATACTAAATAAAATAATGAAGACACTATATACACCAAAATAGTTCCAATCAAGGAGATTGTTGATCTGTCAAAGAAGTCATAAAAAATCATGAGAGTTGCTCCAAAAACAAGGGAATAATGTGGTCTAAAAACACAAGTGATAAAAAATATACTTAAACAATGCATGATGTTAGACTCTGTAAAATATTGTTCTCTATTATTTTGCAACATGTGAATTAGATCCCCTAGTATCCACTCTATTACTAGTTATTCTCCCACTAGTTGATCTCCCATTAGAAATTTTATTAGTTTCTATCTAAATAAATTGGTTGCCTTGAACTTTATACACGTGATCTAATTGTAAATTTGTAATAGCAGTTTCAGTAGGCAAAACAAAATCATTAAAAGAAAAAGAATTAGAAAGAAAATGAGTTATAGGCCTATGATTGACAACTAAAACTCTTGATCTATCTTCTTAAATTATTTTATTTGAATTCATAATGTCTTATTGAGTCTCACGTGTAAGATTTGAATATCAATCAATTTCAAATTATTTAATCTTTTCTTCTTGATTTATGACTTCAATAATCTGATGAAGACTTTCAAGATGATTATACCATGTGTAACACATTAGATTGAGATCAACATCAACATTACCATCTACTATATCTATTATAAGTAGAATAATAGGAGGTTGTTGAGCTTCAATTACCATTAGCAAGAATAAAATAAATTAGATTTCTAAATGAGTATCCCCAATGGAGTCACAAAATTTGTTGATGATGAAAAACGTACTGTTAACAAATCAACCATTTTGCCTATTATGAAGGTCAAGGTGGAATCATATCAATATAATCATGGGGTTTTAAAGGTTTAACTATGATCCTAAAAATATGAGGGAGTTTTTATAAGTTCTAAAAAATAATCAATAGATTATCAAATGTAACATATTCCATTATATCAATCAGAAATTCATTTTCTAAAATCATGAATCAGTTAAGATAAGAATCTGTAATCTATTCTATTTGACAAAGAAAACCTATGAGTTAGATAATCTCTTGAAGAATATAAATCTGATTCATTAAATATTTGTATATTTCAATAATATCTTGATTCTTGCTAAATATTATCCAAGTTAACTTCAAAAGACAACCCAAAACATAAAGAAATAGATATAAGAAAAGAGAAAAGATAAGATAAGATATTAAAGCACATAAAAAATAAAAGAGAGACACAACAACAAACAAATAACTAAACTAAGAAAAGGACACTAAACTATTTTAAAGCAACCAAATCTAAGCTAGAGAAACTTAGTCTAATCAAAAGATGAACCTAAAATAAATAAAAAGCTAAGGACTAAAGATCAAATACATAATCTAAGGCTAAATAGAAACAAAAATCAATTTAATAAACTATAAAAAACTACCAAATAATAATTCTAAATGAAACAGAAAAGACTATTACTTGGAAACTTAAATAGATTTAGAAACTAATTAAGATTAAGATTAAACACCAAAGATCTTAAACTATGAAATAGAACTAAAATAAAGAACTAATCAAAATAAAGATTTATTAGTATCTAACCTAAAGAAAGAATCAGAATTAAACTAAGGAACTAATAAAGTCTAAAACAAAAATGAAATTGAAAATAGTCTAGGAAACAAACTAACAAAGAGAAATAAAACTAGATTAAAGAAAACTTAAAGATAAAATTATATTAAAGTTAGAGTCAAAATAGATTACAATAAATTGTGCGAGTCTCAAAGGAGAGTTGTCTTAGTATAAAAAGATAAATTTATTGAGAAAACCAACATTATTCCTTTATGATAACTTGAGTGACAATTTTAAAATCAAAATAGATAAATGAAGTATCACAAAATAGTGAAGTGTTCATCATTTTTTGGGTTGAATACTTGGAATCTGTGTATAGAACTAAAAATAAAAATTATAAAAAGATGTTAATCTTAAGAAACTTTAGATAATCAGTATTAAATAGTAATAAAAAGATGGATATAGCTGTATTGCATAAGTAATTAATCAACCATAAGACAAAGTACCATTGGGTCTATCTACAAGAGTTGTACTATCTAGATAATTTGCAAAGAAAGAAGAAAGATGAATGATTGACTTCACAAAAATATTTAAGTCTTTAATACCTAATGTTATTCTATCTTAAAAAGAATCCTTGATCTCATTTAATACCTTCAAACTTAATTGAAAATAAGTTATAACTAACTTTAGTTAGTTATTAGTTTATGCTAACTAACTGACTTTTAAAAAAAATGTCAATTAATAATAATAATTATTGGTTAAGGATATGTTTAATTAATACTTAAAAATCTTAATTAATAAAGTTATTTGAATATAGACTAGGGGTACTAGTTGTAATGAGTGGAGACCATCATTAATTAATAATATAATATAATACATATTTTAACTATAAAATAGATAAATCAAAGATCAATAAAATTTTATTTATATTAATCCATAATGCATGTAAAAATAAATTAAGCATATATATTTATACCAAAATTCAAATCTAATGCATTTCCCAAAATTTATAAAAATATATCAAAAATTTGAAAATTAAAGTATCAATTGAAAGTGCAAAGTTCTATCATGAAAAAGTTCAGCATAAAACAAAGTTTATCACCTAGATAGCCAATAATCCTTCAAATCAGAAATTACATCAATTATAGGTTTATCTTGTGTATCAATACAAACATTATACTCCATTTCTATTATAAGAAACTGCACCAATCTTGTTCTAGATTCAATTGTAATGTCATCAACCTCTAATTTGATTCTCTTTAACATTATGATCTCTATAAGAGTATCTGAATCCGACTCACTTTTATCTCTATTTTTGTAGTTATTTTCTATGTAGTGGGAAGGGGAGTATATTTTTTATTTCTTCTATCATCATAGCCTCATATTCTCAAATTCAATCTATCAGATCCCAAGACAGGTTCACTATGGGAAGTAGTCATACCTAACCTTTTACCTTTCAAAATAGGCTCTCAATTATAAGGTGAAGGTTTATCCAAAGGAAAGGCTATTTTTGATAGTTTTTAACATATACTATATTAATTTCCAACTATGTGGTCTTAGTTTTAGGAAGAAGATCAATAGTTGGATCAATTCTTTCAACATTAAGAGGTTGAAGTGGCAATTGTTGAGGGTTACAATCCACATGGCGAGATGAACTACTTTGACAAGAAGTTCAGGGTCCAAACATATGACCAAAGAAACCTCTACTACCCCTATGACCTCTATTTACTAGGTTGATATGAAAATTATTTAATATATCCCAGAATTTAGGATCTAAGGCATCAAAATGTCTAGACATTCTTGTTCCCCTATGGAATCTAGGAACAAAATTTCTTATGCGAAAGCCACCTCTAGGAAAGCTCCTATTGGGATGATTAACATCACTACTATAACTTTGTCCCCATCCCCTATTATCATTACTTATCACTGGACCAAGTTGGTCACAACCAAAAATTGAAACAATTGGAAATATATCAAATTTAAAAACTAAAAATCAACATATATTCAAAAACAATAAAACTAAATATCTGATAGACCATCACTTCTCACAAACTAAATTGAATTGATTTTACATTCTAAAAATAACCTAACTATATCAAAACAACATCATTTTATATCACAGATTCCTGATAACTTCATGAATTTCTTATTTTCAATGAATCAATCTATACTGAACAATTCTAGAAATGAAGTTACAAAATTTCCAACATATTACTTTCAAATGAACTCAACAAATAATATCTGAAACCAAAACATTCTTAGACTCTTATAAGATAATATCGATATATTAGAAGCATAATAAATAATTAAATAGAAACCAATTCTTTTAACTTCAAAATTTTTGATATTTTCAATCTACAAAATACACATGCACCATAATTTTTAAAATAAAATCATCAAATTTTCAATGCACATGCAGACTACTACCTTATTTTCTATCAAAGAATATTGATATTGACTACCTTATACATAGAAATTCCCTTCTAAAACTCAAATTTATAGTATATATATCATATGAATAAAATATATTCTTATTATTGAAAACATGATTCTCATAATTATTCTAGAATACCCCCTTTTGAGAATCTTAGAAAAGTCCTTATATCAAACCAATAGAAAATTAAGACTCAAATTTGAGAGAATATAATCATAACCTTCCAGATTTTGACCAATTTTAAAGAAAATAAAAATAAAAACCCTTACAAGTCAACAACTATTCATGCCAAAAACAACACTGTCAATCCAAAAAATGAGTACCAATGGAATATATCAAGTCTAAAAATTCACACAGAGCTCAGGAGAACCTACTTTGTTTCTTACAAACTTATATTAGTGTGACTACTTTGTCATAATAAGAAAAAGAAATGCACACAATATAGCTATTTTATCCAAAAATCTATGAAACAAAACACACTTAAGAGTTATTTACACCATAGATTCCAACATATTCCTTCAAATACCTAGAACAAATCAAGACATAAAGTTTATTTTGCATGTTGAGCACCTATTATTTTCAAAAATATTGATGCACAGGAAAAACCATTGGATCATGCATCAAAAGAAACAACATGCATAACCTTTCACCAAAAGTTCAAGTATCATAAAAATCTCAACTAAAATGACCCATAGTAGTACATGTGTAAAATGAATCTTTCAACAAAAATCCTTTGAATACAATACTATTCTCAAAATATACCATTGAACGAACATGAGCCTTTTGTATGCATGCTAATAATAATCATAAAACATTGAATTTCAAGCTTTCTACAATTATTTCCAAACTTATGCATAATTGATAACATTTTCAACCATTTAGATAATATATTTCTTAAAAATACTTAAAAAATCATCAATAACTCTCAAAACATCTTTATGTAGTTAGATTTATAAGATTTTCTCAATCCACAACCTATATTTCTTCATAAAACCATTCACAAGAGTAACTCAGAGTTTTATGAATGCCCATGCACACTAAAAATACTCCATTTGTGAAAATAAGGAAATATTTTCTTTTACATTACTATAAATTTACTCAAAATCACCACAAAACTTCTAAAAATATTCTAAACTTCTTGAAACATACCTGTATCTATACTTTAACACTTTTTCCCCAATATCCTCCACCAAATATTTCCTCTACAACTCAAAACTCAATGGGGCGTAGCTTCAATTCCATGGTCGAGCTTGAAAAAATGAACAAAAATCAAGAAATTGAAATATTATATCCACCACCTCCTCACCATAACTAATTGAGTGAGGTGTTTAAATCTCATTGGTTTGCATTTAAATGACCATACTCTAGCAACCTTACTAACCTATTTATCAACAAAACTAAACATAGTTATTGCTAATTCCTCCACTAAACCATCCACCAAATTTAATTATTCGAGGTGAGATCACTTCGCATTAACTTCAATATACCACCAAATCCTTGGCATTTCTTGAAGCTTCAATATCATGCCCTTGCATTAAATATTTGTGCCAATTTTACCTAGCCATGACGGATCATGTTGCCAACCAAACACCAGCTCATTAATCCAATGGAATACATAAATATGCTTCACATTCAATCCAAATCCTTTTGAAACCATAACTTATACTTAAAGAAAATAAACATATTTCATGATGGCCCTCTATACCTTAGCAAATACTTAGGACTTAAAAACATGACCAAAGGGTTTTAAACCATGTGATAAGCCTTTTAAAATATTTCAAAGATATTAAGCCTTTGAAAATATATGTGAAGATTATCTTAACCTTTAAAGAACACCTTATGTCATTATATTTCGTGAAACAAGTCTAAGGTTAACAACTAACCCCTTCATTATATAAATCTGTATGCCCAATGAGACAGAAAAAAAATTTATCCATGCCTCGAGACCTATGTTATATTTTTGAACATAGACTTAAAAAAAATTCTTAGGATCTTGAAATTGATAATGGCTTAAACTTAGAATATCAAATAGGACCTAGGAACAATGATCTTAAGTTATGTATTCTGATAAATCAATCGCAAGATCATTAGAGAAAATATAGATACCTTTGACTATACAAAATTGAACCTAAAATTTTGACATCACCAAATTAACTTAAGTACATCAATGTTTTGAATGCCTAATATTTCACAAGTAATAAATATAAATGAGCTTTGAATCCGATCTGTATATTGAGAATAAATTTTTAGATGTATAGATTTTTCAAATATAGTTTGTTCAAATGTGATAATCATCCATATAACACCATTACTTTTTTGAATAAAAAAACATATCATATCATTTATAAAAATCAAAGAATCATCATAATATGCTCAAACTAAAAATCTAGTACTAATTGAAATATTATCTCAATAACTGTCTTGATTGAAAATCAAAATAATTGATCACATTCTGAAACATATATGCACATTTTATTTATTTATCCATCATCATTTCGAAACCAATTTGGAAATATAAATATTAAATCATCAACCAATTATTATCATTTCATAAAAAAAACATGCATCTAAAAAAATGATTAATCAACCAATTATCTAACACAGTTTTAGATTTCATGACAGGGTTATCTCTATGCCAACAAGTATTGATTTTTGAAAATTTTAAGGGATGTAGAAAATAGGCATAAAAGAATCCATCCCAAATCAAATAGAAATGGTGGCTGAAGATGCCTACATAGAAGTGGATGAAAAAATATATAATAATAAAATTTGAGATATCTTGAAAAAGATATCAAACTTAGCTAAAAATACATCCATGATTGTAATCAAAATGATGAAACCATTGAAGGAAAATTTTGTTTGCTTGTGAAGAGGTTTTTCCACCTACCAAACTAGGCCTCACCCTCTAGTATTTGAAAAATATGATAGAGAAAAAGTATGTGGCCAAGTGATACAATATCTCCTCATGTCTACTAAATACAAAATATTATTTTTTTAATAAAAATAATCAAAAAATTATACAAGGATATTGTTTTATAAAAAAATAATAAAAAATATTCTCACAAGTATTTTTGTTTTGAATAGTACTACTTAGTAAAATTATGATAACTTTTTCAATTCTTAATAAAATTTAAAATGTCAAAATGTTCTAAAAATATGAGAACAAGGTGCACAAAACTCATAAATAGTTTTGAGTGATTAGTTACATTTATCTCATAATTAAATAAATAAAAGTAATACTTTTTTTAGAATAGTACTGATTAGTAAAACTAAGATAACATTTGAAATTACTAATAAAATTAAAAATTTCAAAATGTTTTAGAAATTAGAAAACAAGGTGTACAAAATCCATACAAATTTATAAGAGATCGTCTACAATTTTCTCACAATAAAAAAAAATACAATCATTTTTAACCAAAAACTAGATTTGTAAAACTCTTGTAGATCTTGCCTCTAATATCCAACTGGGATGAAATTGGAGGTGATTATGTCTTTCTCAGATAATATGGATACATTGATGATATTTTATTTATTCTTTCAATCTCCAAAATTTACCTGCAATAAAAAATGAAAAAAAATTCTCCAAAAATAGATGTTTCAGTAAGGAGAAACTAAGATGCTAAGTAATGATTATTAGAGACCATTCTGATACCAAAAAGAGTTTAAAAAATATCACCCATGTTTAAATATATAAACCATTACCATAATGAAATCCATTGGTGCATTGTTCGAATAATATCTCAGTATATTATACACAAATAGAATATACAATGATAATCCTTTATATCTCCAAGGCTTCTATCTAGAGATCCATCTCCATAGTTTACATGTACATGCAATGAATAAACCTTGTATATATAGGCAAGGAAGATCAATCTTAACTAAGATATCAAGATAAGTGATCAATCATAACTAAGAGATCAAGCTAGAGATCAATCATAATTAAGGGATTAAGTTAGAGATCAAACCTTGAACTAAGAGATAACTATCCATAAAGGATAAAAACAACTATAAATTATCCTCATAAAATCTAAAAATAAATATTTAATTTATCTTAATATCTAAAATAATATAAATTAAATATTTGCACATAAGTGGGTGGGAATAAATAAATACCTAAGTGAACATGAGCTAAGGCAAATAATCTACTCTAACAATTACGAAGTAAAATTCAAGCTCTTTCTAATCGTGGTGTGATTGAAATATACACATCTAAAAATAAATTACATGTCAACCACTTAGTATAAAATAAAACTAAAAAATAAGAAACACCAATTTTTAAGTAATATTCACATACACATAACAATATATCAACTGAGGTTTCCAATGATCCTATATAGTGACTCATTCTTTTCATATAGAACCTTTGGTGATTAGTTTTTATATGGAAGGATAAAAAGCATGGATTCATTATAGATTCTCAATCTAAATTAAATATGTGTAGCCTTTCCTCTCTTAGATCACTTGGATATGACATTTAAATTCAAATGCAAGTATCATCTTCTTCATCAGGATAAAAAATATTAGGAAGCATTGGATTTCCTATATTTGTGAGTCCTCAAATGTCTATTATATTATTTTATGTTATGACTCCTTTTTTCACTAAAATGGTATATTGGGAACTTCATGGTTAGAAATTAAGAATGTGACATTTAAATAGTACCAAAAATCACATATATTCTTATTTTCAAGGTAAAATGGTTTCAATTTAACAAGATATCATGAGTAAAGAAGAAATTGTAAGAATGTTTGTCACATAGTTGATAACATATCAACTAAATATCACCAACTAATATTAATAAACCAAGGATTTTGATTATGAAAATGATGATTTAATGATATAGTCTATAGAATAATTGGAAAGCATGATTGATAATATTTTTGGTTATTTCTTTATCTTTGTCTTACCTTAATGTTTTATTAATGTACCTTAACAAGTGTAGAAGTTTGAACGATTTATTGTATAATGTGTTACAATTAAGCACTAATTTGAATGTAAAAGGTAGAAACTAATTTTGCACTTGCACTTTATATTTATGGAAAGTAATAAAAGGATTAATATACTTATTGTTTTATTGTACTACGTGAGTCTGAGATTGAATATAGAAGTCAATAAAGGTGGAAAAGTAGATAGCGATTCATTTGAACAAGAAATAGATATTTAATTGTGCCTATATAGAGTCATCTACCTCTAATTGGTACCAGTTGATGTTATTGATTAAATGTGACGATTTCATCTCTCTCTCTCTCTATATATATATATATTAAATGTGATGATTATATATATATATATATATATATATATATATATATATATATATATATATATATATATATATATATATATATATATATATATAAAAATTTCACATCAAGTAATTATAACTACTTGTAAATCATCCTTGTATGTGATCTTTAGGAGTTGAATGTGTGTACAATCCTAGAAATTAATTTTTGTCTCTTTGAAACCCTAGGTCTACTTTTGACACTAAATTTTGGTCTATAAAAGGGGAAAGAAGTTGGGTTGAGATAAACACAATCACTACTCAATGATTGCTTGATCACTCTTACAAATCCAATACTCTGTAGAGTGAGTTCAAACCATGCGTAGTTTTCCCAATTAGGTGTATGTGTACAATAATGCTACTTTAATGAATGAACCTATAATCTATATTTTGACACTTGGTAAATGAAAATTTTGGATTGGATTTGATGTACATTATACTTGGATAAGACTTTTTCCTTGTGACTAATGACTGTAATGGAAATAATAGAGCAATACCTTTGAATGTGAAAGTGAATGAGTATTCTTGATAAGATATTAAAAGATAGGTAATAGGATAATACCTATTTTTTTGTTATGGGACTCTTTCGGTAAATTATCATGCCATGGACATGCAAAATGTATGATCCAACCCTTCATAAAAATTTTAATTTTAAAGGTGATTATTTATTTGTGCAAGAAAAGTCTATTAGGATTGGATGGGCCTAGAATTTTGAAACTATCCAAGTCTAATGGTTCTTTCTAAAAGGAAATAAAATTGATATGATTATCTATATATAGTCTAAATATGTTTTAAATAAATTTAGACATAGATTTGTGAATTTATATAGGTGAATGATAGAAAATTGAGAAGGCCAGAATCATAGAAATCATGTGGATGTAAGAGAACGATGAATATGATCCATATGCATAAACATAAATATTATAAGGTGAAGGTAAGTAAAAAATGACATTTTCAAGTATTAATACCAAATTTTAGTCTCCACAAATTCACCCCTTTTATTATAGTAGTGAAATAAAAGACAACACTAAAGTAAAAATAAAAGAAATATACCACAATATGTATAACATAATTTATGTCTGGAAAAGACTTCAAATGTGTAGCTTGATCCATGTAACATGAAATAATCAATTTACATGTATTAATATAAAGTTAAAAATGAAATTGAAACTTTTTAAATCTAAAGATAAAGGAAGGAATACATTTTTAAGTGGGTGAACCATCTTGCCTTATGACTTTCTGTATGATACAATGCTTCTTCATTGAATCATTTAAGTACTATCCTTCCTTGTTAAAACACTTAGAAAATTTTGGGGTCATCATTACCTAATTTTATGTAATAAGGCAAGGCCATGGGTTGGGAAAATAAATTATGTAACCCTAATTGAAAATGGAATAGTGCCTATGCTATTGAGCATCATTTAATCTTCAACCATACTACTCATGTTAATAATATTTTAACCTGAGATGATAAGGTGAGATCCACATATGGGCCAAATTTGATTGATTATTAGGTCATTCATCATAATTGAATCCTCACATACATTAACTTAATAGACATGAAATAATCATTATAGATAGAATTATAGATTCAAGGCTACTCACTTCTAAGTACCATCAAATATGTTTGAAAATAGAAAAAAGTAATAGCATGTATATGAAATAAAATGATTTATTCCCCATAATTTAATTTAGTTTGTGCCAATATGATATATAATTTTATGCATCTTGTAAACATTCTAATTTCATCAAGAAACCATAAGTACTATGTTTTTTTATCTTTTACATGAAGGTCTTAGTGATGATTATAGTCCTTTTTTGCATGGTCATTTTGAGTCTTTTGATCTTTCTTATGTCTTATTTTCCATATTTATGACACCCCCAGTAGTCAAAAGTCACCTTTTCTTAGTCATAGGGGATTGTATCCTATCTTTCTTGGTTTTATCTCTAATTTAAGCCTTAGAAAATTAATGTCACTTTTAGGATAGTAGTGCCACATGACATTAGTTTTCAATTATGGATTTAGTGTTCGATGGGCCTTTTCTCTTGTGTTTGAGTTGTAACCATTCTATGAGCCTTCTTCTATGTTTTTTATAAATTATCAACCAATGAACAAGGTCTTATATTTAAATCAAATTTATTTGTATATAAAGAGCCTCACAAGGCATTTTACATCTAGCACTTACTATTTTGGCACACAATTACATAAAATCAATCAATAATACTACTAGGTTGTGGAGCTAAAAGCTTCACTGATGCAAACATGGAGGAGGTTGCTGGGTTGCTAAGTTGTAGAGCAAGTTGCAGAGGAACTGACGTTGGTCAGGCCAACTGACGTCAGTCATATTACAGTGCAGAAGCAACCGACATCGGTCAGGATGTAGCTGATGTCGGCAACCTATGTGTGCATGCAGTTTGCATGCGGGTTCCAGACTGGTCTATTTTTGGACAGGTAGTTTGCATGTAAAGACTATTTTTGGTCTTGAGTTACGAGTCTAATTATTCTAATTAAGAAAGTCTAATTATTGTATGCATGAGATCTATATAATAAACTCATGGGCTGTATTGTAAAAGTGTGCTAGAAAGCCATTGTGCTTGTAGAGAGAGCAAGAGTAGCTCCTCCTAGTTCCAAAGGGGTGTTGAGTGTGTATGATCAAGAAGAGTTGTAGGTTGTGCAAGTTCTACTAGGAGATCCACCAGGGTATTGGTTGAAGAATCATGAGGACTTGGTGAGGCAAGGACAAGGGTTCTTTAGGTTGTAGAGATATCTACATGGTAAGTAAGGTCTGTTGACTTGCAGGTGGCAACAAGAGAAGGGAAGATCTACTTGGAGTACGGTTGTGTACTTGGTGTACTGGCAACATTGTTACTGACTGGTGGAGGTGAACAAAAACTTTGTGTTTGAGTTGATTGTTGTGACCGTGATGAGAGAGTGAAGTGTTGAAGGAGAATTACAGGTCAACCCTAGAAGTGTGGTAGCTCTAGAGGTGTGGGAAGAAGAAGTGTGGCATCTTCTTTATTGTATTTTCTTCTGAATGAGTATTAATACAATTGGGTATTGTCTCTCATATCTTGTGTTGTTTCATATTTCTAGTTACTTATTCATTCTGGTTAAATTCCATGTTTAGTTGCTAATACAAAGGTAATCAAGTGTGCCCTTAGTAGGCAGTAGGATCCTGACAAATACAACTCAATACTCTACATACTACTCAGTCATCACATCTAGATGGCCTATAAGAAATTAATTATATCATACCATGCAAGTTGATAGTGCATGTTACCTAAGTGAGAATTACATGTGATCTGAGACCCCTAGTATTGGGGTTAATGGAGGTAATGACTAGGATAATATGGGTTTTACTCTATGTGATTATAACATCCTACAACCCAATTTTTTCTTTCCTTTTTGCATTTTATCTAGTTATTATTTCATGTGTGCAGGTATTTATTAAGGTTTTAGAAGAGATTTAGTAAAATAATGACATAAGTGAGCCCCAAATGACACAAAACCACATATAGGATCTCCATAACTTCCAAAAAATTTCCTAAAACTTCAAACATTCCCTACAAGTGGGACATTAGTGTCACATGGGGATATTATCTTGATATGGGTGTTTCTATTTAAGATCAAATTTTAATAAATAATCAGAAGATGAAAGTGTCTGCCTGTCTCTCTAGCCTGTTCCAATTCCTTGATACATATACAATTTTGTTTATTTATAGATAAGTAACTTTTCTCTTCTCACTTCCTATTTTCGTAAAGTTAAATTGAATCAATCATTTTCAATTTTCATATCACATTAGCAACATACTTAACATTTAAAAACATAGGATTTACACGTGTTAAGTCCTAAAAGGTTAAAAAATTTGGTGAACTCAACTTACTTTGAATATTGCTTAAAACCCTAGTTTTGCTTAGAGTTTACCTTCTCCAAATTTTTATGCATAACCTAGCTAATTTAATCAATCATATATTTAATGTAATTTAATTTTATTTTGTAAAAAAAACCTAATTCAAAACACTATATCTATATAGGATGTACATATACATACAAATACTAGCTATTAGGTGTTCATTTAAAATCTCATTCTCTATTATACACTTTGTTCAAAATTTCTCAAATTGTACATATAATTATGTTAGATTACATTCTACCTCTTGTGTGTTTGATATCCATTGTTTACAGTCTATTCTTTGGCAAGTTTAAAATGGAATCTAAGAAGTCTTTTACCCCTCACCCAATTGATGAACTTTTAAAATTTCTCTCATGATTATAACAATGAATGGATGAACATTAGAACATAATAATGCCTTCATTTATAATGATTATGATGAATATTGTTATAATGATGGATATGAGGATTAGTATGAGCATGATAATGAAAATACACATGAGGATATATTAGATACATCATCTTCTCTTTTCTCTCACTCTTCTCTTATGCCTCAAAATCAAACTAATAATACAATGCCAAAAGAACCTCTTGTTGGTAGTTCATTATTCCAATGTGATCCTAGATTTTAAAATACTTTTGATACATCATTATTTAGATTAAATAAATATAAGTGAAATACATGAAATACACTTTTTCATGATTCAAGTGAAGTAGATAATAACAATGCATCTTCTTTACCTTTTTCAGCTAAATTCAAAAAAGTATGTACCATTGATATTACACCTTTTATAAATGCACAAACTATGGTAGATGAAATTATTTTATCATATTCCTTCACATTCCAAGCTCAATGCAATGATTATTTACAACAAATTGATAATGCAAATGTCTCTAACTCTTCTCTTATATGTCATAATATGAAAAAAGAAAACATGATTGTTACTTCTTCTACCCTTGACTCCAAAATTTAAAGTCATAATCATGCTTATATTCCACACATAATTATCAAACAAATGCATTGCATTAAACCTAAAAATTGTGACACACTACATAGTATTAAAAATTTAAAATCTTCTCATTATCTCTCTCTCTCTTAATCATTATGTGTATGATACTTCTTCTACTCTTACCTTTGCAAATGAATTAAACTTTGATTATGTTGAACCATGGGATAGTGATGATTATTATTATTATGATGAAGAGGACATATAATCTATTCCTTATAGTTCTCATCTTACTTCACATATTTCACTTGTTCAATCAAATACTAGGTCACATGTAAAACACACACACACACACACACACACACACACACACACACACACACACACACACACACACACACTTTTATGTTCATGATTTACATTTAATTGAGAATAAAGTATCATCTATTAAATTAGCATGTGATAATTATTTACAAATTAAAAATATAAGAGATACCAATGAATCTCCCTCAACTCCACTTACTACAGTAGAACCTATTTATCAAACAAGCCTAAATGATGGTGATAGCTCATTTCCCTCTAACTAGGTCCCAACTATCACACATCAAAAGGTTACAAAGAGAAAGCAACCCTCCCTATAAAATATTCTCCATGTAATATACTAGTGGCTAAAATAAATAACAAAATTCTAAAGCTAAATGAACCCTTTGATAATGATAATATACCTTCACAAGAGGTAATATCCTTGATGTATGCAATGGGTGCTTTATAATAAAAATTACATCATATCACATTGGAAAGTAAAGCATACCACTCATAGGTGGATTCCAATGCCATCCCTAATAATCCCATTATGTGTAGGATTGTCAATGCAATAATACCATCAAAACCACACATACCAAGTTTATCAAATTTTGATAGACATGGAGATACATAATTGCATCTAGAATCTTACAAGAAATTTATGACACATGTTTCTAGTAATTTGATTCTTTTACAATTATTTCTTTAGACTCTATAGGGTCAACAAATAGAGTGGTTTCATCATTCAACCTATAGTGGTTCACTGTACATATAAGATGAGCTATAATAGGTATTTCCCATGTGTTACATTCAAAATAAGGGACCTCATGTTAAATTTAAGAGTTTACCTTCCTTACACCATGGCTCAATAGAAATATTCAATGAATACATTCTAAGATTTAAAACATGTATGCATTAATTGATATACTAGCCAACAAATTTAGAGGTAAAATATACAACCCTAGGATTATAAAAAAATGAGACTATTGGTTACAAATTCAGAGAAAGATTTGGATGGAGGCCTCTCACATCCACAATCATATAACATGGTAAAAGAGCCTAATCAAATTCCAAATAATAAATTATTTGAAGAGAAATAACTAATTAAAATACTCAACAAGGGCAAATAACCACTTTTCAGAGCACATTCTATGGTGAGAAAAACACAAGATACACACATAGGGGTTATATAATTTTTAAATATGGATGGGCATCATGACATTTTTCTTACACTATTAGATAAGGATATGATCACACTTCCTCCTATTAATCATAATTTGCCACACCATCTACATAAGATACCATATAAGCCATATTATAATTTTTCACAAGATAAATAGACATTTAGATGATCATTGTTATGTACTACTAGCTCACATTGACCAATCTGTCAATTGAGGAATTATAACATTTACATTGGGGGCACCAAGAAATCATTCTCCATGCTCTCCAAGATCACACTCTTTTATGAAAGAGTTATCCCATGTTGTTCTTTTTAAGGAGCCATTAGTTACTCATCATATGAGCCATATGGTTTCTAGGATGCCTATTTATGAGAGATCTCGTGCACCATAGTTTTAGCAGAGATGGTAACCAATTTTGAGAGATACGAACATATATTTATTTCATACACCAATCAAGATATATGGAAATAACTAAAAATATAAGGGCATGACATTAGTTCAAATACTAATAAAGATATATGGAAATAACTACATAGATTAGAACATAGCTTTAGTTCATACATCAATAAAGACATATGGAAACAAATACAAAGATAAAGGCACAAATTTAGTTTAAACGCAAATAAATATATATTAAAATAACTATAGATATTACAACATAGATCTAGTTCACACACCGATCAAGATATTTGATAGAAATCATATAGCTCATAGTATAATTTCAACACATCAACTAGTCAAGCTCTCAGCCCTAGAGTCTACACATGTACCTACCAACAATGTATCACACACATTTCTAGTTTCATATTATCCTTCTACATAGACAAAACATGAGTAGTATGGTTGTTTATTTTCCATGCCAACCATGTTCAGATGGGACATATGATAGTCAAATGATCCACATGAAAAAAACTTACATAATACCTGGACAACCTAAAATAATAAATAAAAAAACCTAACCCACTACACATATGCCTAAACATTCATAAACAAATAAAAATGCATTAATTCTACTTTGATAAAAACACTATACAAATATCACTATTTAAAACAATCAAACCAATTAAAAACATATCAACATATACGATATAACTAGATACAAATAAAAATATACATAGTGATAATTTAAATGACAGACATCAATATATATAAATCAGAAGATAGTTTCAATTTAAGTGTAGTCCATCACTCAATGATGTAGATATGTCCACTTGGATTAGCTCCCTCATTCTCACTCTCAAACATATCTAGGCTACAACTAGAGGCTTCACTCACTTTTCACGACCTAGATCAATGACTCCATCTACTCTCTCTTTCTCTCTCATGATACATACCAACCTCAGCCATACACTCTACATGCTCTCATTGAAGACATATGTAGTCATCTACTATTCAACTACTGACCACACATAGAGAATTAGGTATGGGTATGATATGCCTTTGTAATTTTGCATGTACCTCATCTCTATCCATATTCACTTGTTTATATGTTGCAGTAAATATCATGGTTTAGTCAAATAAATGGTCATAAACACCAGATATATCAGTATCCCTCTCTATCAATACATCCTCCACAACATCATCAAGAATATGTCATATTAATAAACAAAATGATGAATCAGTGGTGATATCCCAATACTCATCATCACCTAAACCTACACATGCCCATAAAATACATTAGATTTCTAATCACATAAATAAATAAATAACTATACAAAAAATATGTAAACACACTATAGTAACTTACCATTAATAGCCCTAAGGTGATCCACCTCTAGTACATCATCTATAATAATCCCACCTCTCAAAAATAGAGCTGCCCATCTATGATCTCTCAACTAGGAAGTGTAGGCATTACTCACTCCCAAATCATTTACATTTGGTACATCAATCTCAATATCCCACTCTATCAATATAATAAGATCTAACTCAACAATAGATGGCCTCAAACTACTACCTAGCCTTGTATGAGCTCAAGAACTCCTCAACCATATCACTAGTACTAGGGGCACATCCTATATTACACTAAACTATCATGTGACCTAATCATACTAAAATTGATCATACACATTGACCCAATAGTCATGTAGCCAAAAAATAACTCGAATATATCTAAGCTGAGTACCATCCTTAGGCCATCCCTCATAACCATTGGAGGGCCTCTAGATAATATACCCATTGTCAAACTATCTAACAATTACCAACACTACATAGTGCTTTTCCTAGGCATATGACCCATCCCTATCCACCTGTATGTAAATAATTTTGGATGATCCTAACCATCTCATATACACACTACTATCATGATCACTACTATCTACTGATATTCCCAACAATATAACAATGTTGATACTCTAATCCCTCTACCGTACATCTCCTATGTGAAATGGTATAGGCCCTTGTATAGGTGGGATAACATCATCTAACCCCTTAAATACATAGTTATATGCTAACTATATCCTACACTATCTCATGCATCTTATAGAATATTGACACCTCACTCCCCTATATGACCATAAATAAAGCTATAAAAATGGCTAAGAACTTTTGCTCATGGTACCTTGGCAATAATGATCGATGCCAATAGTATGTCACTATGGGTCCCTTTGTAATGGTTGCATGCTACCATATCATAGAAACACCTAGAATCCCACTGTATGGCCTGAGTAATTGTATCCTTCTATAGTATGGATCTCTATTTAGAGATAGGTATTCATAAAATTTTATACACATCCTTTAGAGTAATGATCATCTCCCTAGTTAGTAACTAGAAAGTGCATGTAACTACATCCCATATCTCATAATGAAGTCATCATATACTTATCTTAGGGCATAGGCTATAGGAATTCCATGTCTTAAACTTTATTGATTATAGCCATCTCAACATCTTCCATGGGTAGACCCTGTAGGGTCTTCATCATCCATCCAGTTTGAAACTCCTTCATATAGGCATCAACTTGTAAAAGCACAACCAAAATAAGCATCAAAAATTAAAAATCAAAACCAATACATACCAATACACATTAGACATCAATCAATAATAATAAACATTACAACCTTATCCTATAGATAGTAACACTGCATACATGACAATAACACCACATCTTGGACATTGGTGCCAAGTCCTAGATAGTAGAACCCAAATAGGGATAATAACACCATTTTTTGAAACAAGCCCAAAACTATAAGATTTTTAGTAAAAATAATAAAAAAAATCATTAGAAATAATAAAAATAAGAAACATTTTGGGCTCCTTACTAGGATAACCTCTTCCTTGGCTTGAATCCATGCCTCAACCTCTTCATAGTGGGTTAAAGTAGCTCCTCCTCTCCTCGGCATATTTATCTAACTTAGACAAATAATTAATCCAAATTAATTTCCAAAATAATTAAATGACCTATTTAAGTCACACTTATCAAATGCCACCTTATTAAGGTTGACCTTCTGTGTTAATTTCACCAACTAATACCTATCCCTTGCTAGTGTGATATCTTGAGAACTGTAGCTCTAATTTGTCAACAATTTCTTACACGTGGGACTTGAAATTAATGTGACATGCCCCATATTATTTAAACCAATATTAAAATCACTTTCAACTTTAAAAAATGACAAAAATGATATTACTATAATTAAACTTAAAATAGATAAAACATTTATCCAATTACACATTTAATTATCAACTCTATCATAATAAATACATCATTAAAACTTAAAACAACATCATACTCATTAATTAAATATGGTATAGATGATCATTACCACTTTGATTACACACCCTCAATAGAGTCTCATCTCTCTCACCAGAAGGGGATAAATATACACAAAATACTTTGGACATACAGAGGTTCATAAAAATTTAGATACACGTCTTCATGGATATAAAATTTACCTAGATATAGATTTGGACACATAGGTCCACTCAGATATAGCTATTCAGATATACCATTATATTCATATATTTATATTCATAGGTTCACATAGACACATAGGTATTCAGATTTATAGATATTTAGATTCATAGGTTCTAGATATATAAATATTCAGATATATAAGCACATAGGTCTACATAAATAGGTAGATATATAGATATTTAGATTCATAATATATCATATATATAAATATTTATATATACATACACATAGTTATACACAAATAGGAAGATATATAAACACACATGTTTACATAGTTATTTAGATATATAGATATTCAGATTCACAGATTTAGATAGATATGCATGTTGGATTGGCCACGATCTTGGATCCTTGCATAGAAGATTAAGAAAATCTATGAATGGAGCAATTAAATCATATATAAATTTCAAAGGAGGAAGAATCTTGTCTTCACACAAAAATATTACAAGATATGACCTACTTGCATAAAATCACATTAACCTGTCTAACCTTCCAAAGTGGAAAAGTGGGATATATATAGGGAAAATTAGGGTAACATGAGGAAGCTTCTAATTTTCCTAATTAAATAATTACATTGAAATTAGATTAGCCTATGTAACCCTTTTATAACTAACCTAAGGAAGCTTAATTGATATAGAATGGCTATAAGGCCATGTAGGTAAAACCTAATGGGAAAAAATCACTACACTAACACTCCCCCCTTAAGCATAGCTTAGGTGAGATGAGAATTGGGTCCTAACATTTAAAGCCTAATGAGGTACTCAAGTACATAGTGAAGAACCTCCATAGGAGGAAGAAGAAGGTGGAGCAGCCCTAACCCCAATGAGAGCTCATAGATGAACAAATTTACTCTCTTTGAAGGGCTTGGGTAGAATATCTATAATCTTCTCTGATGTTAGATAGTATCAAAGATCAATGATTTTCTCATCGATAAGATACCTTATGAAGTGAATGTGCATCTCTATGTGTTTGGTCCTTTGATAGAGAACCAAATTCCTAAAAATTTGGATAGTGATTTGGTTATCACAGTAAATGATTATTGGCTTATGAAACTAGATACCATATTCAGTGAGAATCACTTGAAGCTAGACTACCCTAGTGGTGGCATTGATAGCCCCTGTGTATTCTACCTCTATAGATGATAGAGAAATTTCATGATGCTTCTTTCTTAACCAACTTATTGGACCCAAACCAAGTGAGAAACTATATTTAGAATTTTGACTCTGAATATCTCTAACCCAATCTAAATCTATGTATCTGATCAAATAAACCTTTGTTATTTTTCCATAATGTATCCCATAGTTGTGTGAACCTTGAATGTAGTGTAGAATCCACTTAGATACTTTCAATTCAATTCATGTGGCTCTTACATAAACTAGGAGAGCATGCCAAATGCATAGGATATGTTAGGTCTAGTGTGTGTTAGATAGATAAGACTGTCCATAAGTTTTTGATATGGAGCTGCATCAACCAATGGTGTAGGACAATCAACCTCAAGCTTCACACTAGACAAGAAGGGAGTAGGAGCTGGATTACAATTAACCATGTTAAACCACACAAACAAATCAAGAGAATACTTAGATTGTGATAAAGTTATCACAGAGTCTAACTGAATGATTTAAATCTTATGAAAGTAATGCAACAATCCCATGTCTATCATTAAAAACTTATCTAAAAGTGTAATTTTCACTATTGAGATGGATGATTGTGAGCTTCCTGTAATCAACAAGTCATCCACATAAAGAACTAAGATCAACAGAGAATCATCATGCCATAATATGTAGACATTTGGGTCTGAGTGGCATCTAGTGAACTTGAATATGAGAAGAAAGGAGTCCATCTTGTTATACCATGCTTAAGGGGCCTATTTGATTCCATAGATAGATTTCCTAAGTCTGTAGACTAAGGAAGAATCTTCCACAAATCCTTGTGTTTGCTCCATGTAGATCTCTTCTTTGAGGTCAGCATGTAGAAAAGCACTCTTGACGTGTATTTGGTGAACATCCCATTGATGTGTGGTTTTGATGGCTAGATTGAGTCTAATAGACATCATCTTAGCTATATGATTAAATGTCTTGGTGTAGTCTATGTTAGGTATCTAAGAAAACCCTTGTACAACCAAATAAGCTTTGTACTTATCAATAGACCCATCTACACCATACTTAGTTCAATAAACCCATTTTCAATAGACCAATTTTCTTCCTTTAGGAAGAGGGACCAAGTCCCATGCTTTATTCCTTATTAGGGAACTATACTCCTATATAGTAGAATCCCATTCTGGAATGCTATATGCCTCATGAAAGGTTTGTGGATCTAAGGCAATGGCTAGGTAGGCATGTGAAGTCCCTTGAAGCTGTGAACATATATTCCTTATATCTGATGGATTTCTAACCCATTTTTAAGAACCTTGAAGTGTCTATTTATCCCAAGTGGGACCAAAATTGTATGAGATTGGAAAATCATGAGGTGAGTCATCATCATCTAAAGTGTGAGTATGAGATGGAGGAGGAGAATCCTCATCATTGCTCTCATAACTTGAACTTGAATAAGAATAAGAAGAGTCATCTTGATCATTAGAAGGATTTTAAGGTGAATCTAAGTTATTGTTTGAGGTGGAATCAATGTCCAATGATACTTTTAAAGAGTCTAGAGTGCCGGTAGTGAGTTCAAGTGGGCCCTCATGAAACTTTACACTCATTTATATGAAAAACTCATGAGTTTTAGGATAGAGAAGCATATATCCCTTAACACATTTTGCATACCACACAAAGATACAAGACTAACTCTGAGGGTCCATTACCTTGCATTTTTCCTTAGGAACATAGGTTATTGTTGGTGATCCAAACACTTGAAAGTGATCCACTATGGGCTTGTAACCATCCCAAGCTTCAAAAGGAGTGATTCCTTTCAAGGATTTTTGTGGAACATGGTTCTGAATGTAGCATGTATAGTTGATATCTTTGACCCAAAAATAAGGAGAAAGAGACTTTGATTGAAGCATGTAGTTGGCCATTTCCTTCAAGGAATGGTTCTTACATTCCACACCATTCTACTGAGGATTGTATGTGGCTATGTGTTGTATCTAAATCCCCTCTGATGTATAAAATTGATCAAACCTATTGTTGACATACTCCCCACCATCATTAGTCCTTAATATTTTGATGGAACAATCTGACTACTTCTCCACAAGTACCTTGATGTCCTTAAAGTTATCAAAGACCTCAGACTTCATTTTGAGAAAAAACACCTAGGTGTAGATCAAAAAGTCATCGATGAGTGTGAGCATGTATTTAGTCTTGTTGAATAATGGTTTTAGAAATGGACTTGTTATGTCATTGTGGATAGTTTCTAGATTTTGTTCAGCTTTTCTTCCTTTGCCCTTATCATATTTATCTTCTATATGCTTTTAATAATGTACCCATTACATAGGTTATCTAATAATTTGACTTTATGCAACCCTAAAACCATGTCCTAAGGACTGAGTTGCTCTAATTAATGGTAGTTTGAATGGCCAAACCATTCATGACATAGTTTGCTCATTCCATCTGCATGAGTAAGCAGTGTAGCTGAGGGCTAATCTAGGGAAAATTATGAGAATGTATATAGCCTAGACGATGATTGGCCTTCCCATAAGCTACTATGATGTCTTTATATATCTCTTTGATAACCATTAAATTAGGTGTAAACTCAACTCACTTCCCTACACTTATGTGAGTGATTTGGTACACCGACAAAAGATTGGTGGATAGTGAAGGAACACATAAAACATCATTAAAAGTCCTGTCACTTACTTCAAATGATATTTTACCACTAATTTTTTTTGAAGTGTCATCACTCATGAGAATTAAAGGCACAAAACATGGCTCTATTTCTAAAAATAAATCCTTTCAAGAGGCCATGTGATAGGAAGCACCTAAGTCAATAACCCAAGTTAAAGGTCGAGAAGCTATTGTAACTGGTGCCTTGCCCTTGTTTTTACCCTTTTTTCTATTTTTAGCCTTTGTAAAATATTATTTGGATGTGTTCTAAGTTGAGGATTCAAGAACACTGATGTTATTCTTCTCAAGCATCTTAGTCAAGGTGTTAATCTTCTTTTTCATGCATTGAGATTCATCATGCCTAAGTTTCTTGTAAAAGTTGCATTTGAGTTTCTCCTTCTTAGGTTTCCTAATTGAAGACTCATTTGATGATGCCTTCTTATTGGCATCTAATTTTTTTCTTGTGCTCATGATCTGGTTTAAACTATTTCTTCTCCTATTTTCCACTATTAGAAGGCATTTTCTTGTCCTGATTAAAAATCAAGGCATGTGATTTTGAAGACTTTAGTACACCCATTCAAACTAGCTTATCTTGTTCCTGAGTCAAATCACCAACAAATTCATTGAATGATGTCATTTTCAATGTGTATCCAAGTGCATGTTCAGTAGCATGAAATGTAGAGACAAAAATTGAATAGTCATGACCTAGTTTTGTAAGCATGAATAAAATCAACTGGTCATTTATTTTCTTAATGCCACATTATTTCAAATATAGTCTTAGTGATTTAAAATTTGTAAATAAGTCTTTTAGGGTGTCATAGTCACCTGGGCTCAATGTGATGAGCTCATTCTCTAGCTCATGAACCCTCATGATGTTATGCACTCCAAAAAGCTTGTCTAGGATGGTCTAGACTTCATTGGGAGTTTTTGTAGATTTAAAATGAAATACGATGTCAGGAGACACTGATAGCCATAATAACCCATAGGCCTCATCACATTTTTTATACCACTTAACATTTTCGACATCTATAGATAGTTTAGTTTCCTCACCTATAGTGATCTGCTAGAGTCCTTTACCTCTCAAGACAAACTGCATTTTATAATTCCAATCGAGATAGTTAAATGGTGTGAGTGGTTCAATCAAGTTTAGATCCATTAGTGAAGATTAGATTGAGACAATTTATAAAATTGAGATGAAAAAAAATAATAGATTGCATGTAGTACAAGTACCTTCTTGAACTATCAATAAGACCCATATCTTTAAATTATAATGCAACACATGCTCAATATTGGATGTCAAGAATGGCTGAGAATGCATCTATGAGAAATTAGTGTGAGAGAGTACAAGAGGAATGTTGAGCATAATTGATAATGCATCCAAGAAAGGTATAAAAGGATTGAAATGAGTTTTAAGCCATTACACCATGAATAAAATTGATGTTATAAATATCTTTAAAAAATATCACCAATGCATATATCTTGAAAAAATATGCACTTTCAAAAAAAATAGCACCCAAAATAGATCTACAGATTGAAATTTATGGCACTTACAAGTTCTTACTCCTACACATTCTTGGACCCTTTCTAAAAATGAAATTTTTTTCCCACACTTTAAAAGAAAAAAATAGAAAAAAATGAAGTATAGGTACCCCACAATTTCAAGCAATAACAACCCTTCATAATTCTAGTTCAGTGTTAGAAGAGTAATTAGACTTTCTAAATTGCTTGACTGAATGGAAGAAGGTAATAGTGGTACCTGACACCTTTAAGTAGTAATGAGCTTTCAAAAGTTTAGGTTGGTTTTGGAAGAGTAATTATATTTCCTAGAATGATTTATTTCCATAACTAATCGACCTTTGAAAACTTAAGTAATAGACCCCCATAACTCTGAGTTAGTCTTTCACAATGTATGCCATGATTTTAGGCCTAGTCTGCTTGACCTCTAGAAGTAATTTTCCTTTGAAAACCTAAGTAATTAATAGACCCTTGTAAGTTTGATTTGGTAATTTATAGTGTAAATCATATTTTTGGACCTACTTTGCTTGAAGTAGGTGAAGTTGTAAGTAATAACCCCCTATAAGTCTAAGGGTGTCTTCAATAGTGTAATCCAAATTTTGGCACCCCACTTAACTTCACAAATTTGAAAGTAAAATAACTCCACAAGTTTGATTTTTTCTATACGCAAGTAAGCAGACTTATCAAATAACACAACTTGGAAATGTGAAGTTACTTACTACTGAAATTCTAATTTGATTTATTGGCTAAGTAATGACCCTCTAAAATTTTAGATTGGTTAGTGAACTCTTCAATGCATGCAACATGAGGCAAAGAAACTACAAAGCCAAAGTAATGACCACTTGTATATTTGAGTAGCACATAGGTATGACAACATATAAATCAAGGCAAGCCACAAATATCCAAAATACTTTAGTGATGGAAATTATGCAAGAGACACATTTAAGATTTTGACTTGAGGAAGAAAAACCAGAAGGTGTTTGTGCACAACAACACAAGAAGATATATTTTTTGTTGAAAATGAAAAATGGGGCTTTGGGATGACAAAAAGAAAGGAAAAATTGACTATTCTAGAACTAGGTCATGTTTACAATCAATCTAAGGGTTTTGGCACCTTATAAAACTAATGGTGTAGTCATTTTTGAGATTTGAAGCTCCAATAGAAAGTTTTACAAGAATTATCCAAGGAATCCCACCAAACCCTTCTTTATATTGGAATAACAAATGTATGCAAGATTTCACCACAAAGATTGATGCAATATTGACAAAAATGGCTCTGATACCATGTCATATTAGTCATGATCTTGGATCCTTACATAGAAGATTGAGTAAATCTATGTATGGAGTAATGAAATCATAGATAAATTGAAAAGGAGAAAGAAGCTTGTCTTCACATAACAATATTGCAAAATATGACTTGCTTGCGTAAAATCACATTAACCTGTCTAACCTTCCAAAGTAAAAAAGTGGGGTACATATAGGTAAAATTAGTGTAACATGAGGAAGCCTCTAATTTTCTTAATTAGATAATTACATTAAAATGAAATTAGCCTATGTGGCCCTTTTATAATTAACTTAAGGAATATTAATTGACATAGAATGGCCATAAGGTTGTGTAGGCAAAACCCATTGGGAAAAATCATTACACTAACAATACATTCTACATAGATATAACTACATAGTATATAGTTTTGACTCAGATATACTAGTTTACTGAGATATTCAGATACACAAGTACATTACTAAGATATTAGGATTAGGGAACATGATGCAGAGCACATGTCCTTGATCCCCATATTTAGATTATTAGTTTACACTCAGTATCATCACCACATTTTCACCAATTTGGGTCATAGGACCATCTACAACAATTGATCTATAACATTCTACTAGACCTAATTTACATACTCAGATTCTATCTAGATATTAGAGAGGGGGAAATTGATCCTTATTTCTCTACACATTCAATTTACATACTCAGATTCAGTATAGATATTAATATGGGGAAAAGTATAGGGTTTTTTTTCCCTCATGATTTAATACACCATTTAGATATAGTACAGGGGGAATCCACACCATGGGTTCCCTCTTCACATATTTCACTCTAACTCTTGTCCACTTCTTTGGCCAAGAAGTGGGCTGAGTCCATAACACATTCACATAGGTAAGCACAAGTAGGCATTCTAATAAAAGGGGGAAATTTTAAACACACTAATTTGTTCAAAAAACCACATCTACTATGTCTTTTATTTCTCTTTCACATGAAGGTCTTAGTAATGATTATAGTCATTTCATTGTACTACTATAATAAAAGGGGGAAATTTTAAACACACTAATTTGTTCAAAAAACCACATCTACTATGTCTTTTATTTCTCTTTCACATGAAGGTCTTAGTAATGATTATAGTCTTTGTTCACATGGTCATTTTGAGTTTTTTGATCTTATTTATGTCTTATTTTTCTTATTTGTGACACCCCCAGTAGTCATAAGTCAATTTCTCCCAATCACAAGGGCCTTTAACCTATCTTGTTTGGTTTTATCTTTGCTTTAATCCTTAGGAAATTAGCACCACTTTTAGGATAGTAGTGTTACATGGCACTAGTGTCCAATTATGGCTCTAGTGTTCGATGGGCATTTTATCTTGTGTTTGATTTATAACCCTTTTGTGTGCCTTCTCTTATGTTTTTATCCCTATTTTACAACATTTTATCTAGTGAACAAGGTATTATATTCAAATCAAAATTGATTCTATATAAAAAGCCTCACAAGATAGTTTACATCTATCACTTAATATTCTGGCACATAATTACATAAAATCAATCAATAGTATAACTTAATGCTCTACAGACTACTCAGTCATCACATCAAGACATTGCATGCTTGATTAAAGAAGGAACTAATTTAAATTCATTCTAGCATACCATGCAATTTGATGGTTCACATTCCCTAAGGGAGAACTACATGTGATCTAAGTACATAGCATTGGGTTTAATGTAGGTAGAAGCCATGACAAAAGAGATTCTACTTTGCATGATCGTAACATCTCATAACCCAATTTTTCATTTCTTTTATACATTTGATCTAGTTATTATTTCATGTGTATAGGTATTCATTAGGGTTTTGGAAGATATTAAATTAGAATAGTGACATAGGTGAGCTTCTAAATGACACAAAACCACCTATAGGACCTCCAAATCCTCTCATAACTTCCTTGAAAGTTTTAGGCAATTCCCAAAGGAGGGAAATTAGCACCAAAAATGGAAATTAGCTCCACATGATGTTATTATCTAAGACCAAATTTAAATAAACATTTAGAATATGAAAGTTTTTTACCTGTCTCTCTAGTTTGTTGTAGTTTCTTGATTTGCACAAAAGTTTGTTTATTTCCAGATAAGTACCTTTTCTCTTCTCACTAGCTATTTTTGGAAAGTTTAATTAAATAAATCATTTCTAGTCTTCATTATAGATTAGTAACATAATCATCCCTTTAACAACATGGGATTTACATGTGTTAAGTCTTAAAAGTTTAAAACACATCTATATACAAATTTGTCTAAAACTTGAAAATCATAACTCATGTTCCTATAAAATGAGTACATAGATGGAATATGCCCCCAAATGTGTATAAATTTGTATATATTTTTAAAAAATAACATTTTACTTTAAAATGAAGGCATATTCCCCTAAAATATGTGAATAACTATATGTTTATATGTCATATCTATATAAAATTAATATTCTCAACTAATCTAAACTCTATAAATTCTATAAATTGTGCCAAAATATAACTTTTCTGATCATAATCTTAAATACATAATATAAAAACATGAATATTCCCTATTTTAAGCTGAAGGATGTAACGTACGAGTCACTCATTTCAAAATAAAAAAGTTACTTGTATCATGTTATGTGAAAATAAGATGAATTAATGTGAAATTGTAATAACCTAAAAGTGGTATATAAGTGATAATAGTGATACTTGAGACTACTTATCCCTAGCTTAGATATAGACCTATCCTAGAGCCTATTATCACATTTATCCAACCTTCATCTAGGCCACAGGTATCCCTAATCAATTCAAACATAGTTGTAGACCCTCATTTACTAATTTTGGTCCTTTGTGACCCTAGGCATAAAATGTAAACCCTTATAGTTCAAAACTTGACCTTTAATGCCTACTAACCTTGTTGATATCCATGTTATGCCTTCTGAGGTCTTTAAATGGTTTTTTTGAGGTCTTATTAACATAATTTAAGGTAAATTTGACAAGTTTAAGGTAATGACTCATGTTTTTTTGTGCTTGTCTAATCACCTCAAGACATGTTTCAAGTTGGTTTAGAAGGTGGCCAAGGTATATAGGGTATTTTTAGGTCATTTAATAGGTTTAGAAGTCATCCTACACTCCCTTGGTATATAAAATTTCTTTAAATAAGGCCAAATATCACCTTCTAACATTATAAGCTATTTAAAATACTTTATTATTCATTTTGTAATATGCTTGAAATGAATATGAGAAGGTTTTCAGAGATAAAGGAGGATGAGAATGATTTGGTACATTAATTGGGGTCCATCAGGGTCTAAAAATGCTTGTACAAGTTTATAAAAACCATTTCAAACCAAATTTTGCATCAGATGCTCCATCAAATTTCTTAGCAGCCTCATAAAGAGTAGTTTAACATGTTCATTATGTACAGAGGAGAGAGGGGGAGCCTAATATTTGGGGAATATGAGGGGGTACCAATGGCCCTTAAATTCATGGAATTAGTTCTCAATTTTAACTCCCCTCCTTTATCAACAATCAATAACACCATATATAGGTCTAAAACCCTATCTAAACCATGCAAGCTCAATTTTGGGCATTTCCATGAAATTATAAGCTCTTTTCTGAGGGAGGAAGTTTTTGTGACTCCATATAAGCCCTAATAAATTCTATTTAAATATATTCAATCATATTTACAATTGTTCATGTCATAAATGAGTAACTTTCTTGAGGAATGATAAGGTTGAAGGTTTGCACTTCAAGGTTTTGAGATCTCTAAAATGATCTAGTATATGGAAGTGATGGTTGATAGCTCCTCATAATGTCCCTATATATTATTAATTACAAACAAGGACTTAAAGATGATTTCTAGATCCTTCTAAATCTCAATGGTTCAATCATGACCATCTTGGGGAGTATACTGTCATGATTTGCAAGCCCGTGTAAATATTTTTTTATGTTTTGAAGGTGTATCATCTAATGAAAAGCCTAAGAAACATAAAATAAGGTGTATAAAACATTTTAATAATATATAATAATCAAAAATGATCCTCCATATCACTGAAACCAATCTAATACATCATGTATGCATGTGCATCTAGAAAGAATAAGTTATTTCTTCATTAATTGCATGACATAGTTGGGTTACAGGTAGGGTTATTGTTAGTTTTGAATATTTACTCACTCTAGGTGTTCCTCAAATAATACATCAGCCTCAAACTCTCATAAATCTCCTCAAATGGTAAATAACATCATGACCATACATCTCAAGCATGAGTGTGTGTAGTCCATAGGGTAGAATATAGAAAGGGCCAAGTTTGTACATGATGTCCATGTGTAAAAGCCTAAATAGTTTGTAGAGGGTATGGATAAAATCATAAAATAAGATAATTTATTTCCCAAAATGTCATAATTATCCATATAGGCTCAGATTAGTCAAAACACAATAAAGATAACTCTAGTCCGAATAGAGATCTACATGTCTACTCACTAGGAGTTGTAGAACATGATTTTATGTACCTATTATGGAGTTCAAAAAGGCATATGAGAAATGAAAAAAACACCTTGAGAGGGTTACAAGGTCTTAGATTCTTTCAAATAGTGAAAATCATCATCAATTCTCTTTAAAATAAACCACAATAAGGAGCAGAGTGAGGTAGACCTTGCATTAATATGAGACCTAAAGATCATGAGAGGTTTATAAGAGTCAAGAGGAAGTTTTGAAAATATTTTTATAATTAAAAAATAAATAAATTCAATATTAATAAATACTCTCAAATTTGATATTCAAAATGGAGACCTGAAGGTCTGTCCTCAAGACATGAAGAGAAAATGAAATGTTGGTATTGGTTTTATTTAGATGATTAGTGGGGATATAACAGGCCATGGTTGAACATCTCATAAAATATGAAGCCTTTTAAAGAGGATTAAATGATAAAAACAAGGTAATTAGGGTTAAAATAATTAATCTTCCTACAAACACTATGTATAAGCAAGGTAAGCTTAGAGGGAAATTGGAGAGCAAACACCTTTGGGAAGATGTTGAGAGACATGGTATAGGTTATACTATAGTCATTGGAGGCCATTAAAACTAATGAAATGTGTTTTAAGGCTCTAAAGTACTAAAATACCTTTATCAATTTTCGTGTTTAATCTTTAGAGTCAAAAGGATTATGGTCTAAGTGTTTCTAGTTATCTCATTTAGAATGTGAGAGACTCATTATAAATGATAAAGAGAGAGTGAGACTTGTTGAGAGGGAAAATTTGAAAAGACTCATTAGTGACATGATGGACATAGGTGGTTTGGTTCAATACATAAAAGATAAGATAATAGTTTATAAAAGGACAAAAAGTTTAGTGTTATCAGCCTCATGTGCCTTTTCCTATACCACCTTAGCCCTCCTTGTGCCATCCATTCTTTCTCAAAATATATATTTAAGTGAGTTTTAAAGCATCCCAATCCCTTCACAAACCCCTCAAGCCTTCCCATCATGGAAGTCAATCCAAGAGAACATCCAAAATAGGAAGGAGGTTAATGTTGAGAGGGTTAAGGATCAAGATAAATCATAATTGTAGAGTTTGATTTCAACTTGGAAAGAAACTAATGAGGCTATATTGGCATAAAAATCCATTCCCATTCTTTAAGAACCCACCAAAATGTCTCTTAAGATTCTAAGTTGGAATCATGTGGTGAAGTCATGGGATATATAAAGTGGAACAAGTTTAGATTAGGGAATTGAGACCAAAGAAGAACTTGGACCTATTGAATCCCCACCCATCCCTTCTCAAGAGCCTAAATACTTCCCATCTTGGAAATCAATTCAAGAGGGAATACAAGGCAAAAAATAAATCCTTTTTGATAAGATTGAAAAGCATAAAACTTTCCCATCTTAGAAACCAATTCAAAAGTGCATTCAAATTAGTAAGGAAGTCCTTGTAGAGAAAGTGGAAAACCAAAACATTTCAAGGTTTTAAAAATTCATTGGTGAATGGAAGGAAGAGAGGGATAAGTTCATTGATCATGAGACCCCAAAACTTGTTTGAAATGTTAATCAGTCCTTCCTTAAGGAATAAAATTAGATTGTAGATATAATTGATCCTAAATAAGTCTATGGGGAAGATGATTCAAGTGAATATGAAGAGTAACTCACCATTGGAACACCTTTAGGTGAGGAGAGAAGCATATCATTATTTGAAAATGAAGGGGGAGATTATTTTCCCAAGTGTGAACAAGGTGGTAAGATGGTGATTGAAATTGAGATGCAACTAGATATCTCTCAAGATATCTCAATTGGTGAAGATAGAGGCAATTTTATCATAAATGAAAAGGATATCACTATTTGTAGCCATGTCAAATCAGAAAACTCAATTTCAGCCTTGGAGTAAGAGGAAGACATACTAGTTGGCTAAGAAGAAGGTGATATTGGAGATTTATTTGATGACATAGAAATAACTCTAATATAAAATGATAGTCCTAAATAATATGAAAAGGAGGTCCTTTACCAAATTGAAATAGTTTTAGAACAAATGGTCTACCTTGAATAATTTTCAAGTGTCCAAGAAGAGGTATGCTTTGGTTTTGAGATTCCTAGCTTCATTAAAGATGATAAACTCACTTCTTGTTGCCAATAAGAGCTTTATAATGAAAATGAGATTATAATAGTGGAAATAGAACTATAAAATTATCTTTTTAATATGGAACAAAAAGAAAATATAATGGCTTCTAACCTAGTTGAGATAACAGTTGATAAGCATGGATAATAATCTAATTAGTTTCTTGAAATTATGAGCTCATTATTGATGGATGAAGGTTGTGTGACTCCATAAAATCCATCATAATTAATCTTGAAATATCCCCAATTACATTCAAAATTGTGTAGGTAAAAAATGAGTAACAATGTTCAACAATGATAAGGTTACAAGTTTGAACTTCAAGGTTTTGAGGTCTATGAAAGGATATAATATATGTAAATGATGTTTTATGGTTAATAATAATGTCCCTATACCTTATTAATTCCACACAAGGTCTTCAAGAGGTTTTTTAGTGCCTACTAAATCTCAATGCTTTAATCATGACCATCTTAGGGAGTATACTTTCATAGTTTTCAAGCATGAGTAGACATTTCTAATGTTTTGAAGGTGTCTCATCTGATAAAAATCCTAAGACATAAAATAAGGTGTATATAACATTTCAAGAACATATAATAAGTTAAAAAGAGCCTCCATAACACTAAAACTAATCAAATATATCATGTATACATGTGCATCTAGCAAGAATAAGTGATTCCTTCATTGATTGCATCTCAGAGTCAAGTTACAGGGATGGTTCTTATTGGTTTTGAATATCTACTCACTTTAGGTGTTCCTCAAATAATACATCAACCTCAAAATTTCGTCAACATCCTCAAATGGTAAATAACATCATGACCATACATCTTAAGCATGACTATGTGTAGTCCATAGGGTAGAATAGAGAAGGGACATGTTTATGTATGAGGTCCAAGTGTAAGAGCCTAAATAATTTTAGAGGGTATGAATAAAATCATAAAATAATAGAATTCATTTACAATAAGATCATCATCAACCATATAGGCTCAAAGTGAGAAAAACACAAGAAAGAGAACTAGAATCTGAATAGAGACCTATAGGTATATTCATTAAGATTTGTAGAACATAATTTTGTGTACCTAATATAGAGTTAAAAAAGGGATATGAGAGATGAAAAAAAGAAGGTCTTGGATTATTTCAAATAGTGAAAATAATAATCAATTCTCTTCAAAGTATGCCACAATAATATAGAGCTTGATAAATTCACTCTTAGGAGTCAAGATGGATTATTGAAAAGGTTTGTACAAGTATAAAAGGGAGAAATTAACTCTTAATAAATACTCCCAAATTTGATAGGCCTAATGCAGACCTATAGGTCTATCCTCAAGACATGAAGATAAAAAGAAATATTTGTAGTGGTTTTAGGGTTATAATGATTAGTGGGGATATATAATGTCATGTTAGATCTTATCATAAAATGTGAATCCTTTGAAAGAGGAAGAAATAATCAAAACAAGGTAATTAGGGTTAAAAGCATTAATCTACCTGTGAACCTAATGTATAAGCAAGTCAAGCCTAAAGTCAAATTAGAGAGAAAACACCTTTGGTAAAATGTTGAGAGACATGGTATAGTTTATATAAGATTAATTGGATGCCATTATAACTAATGAAATGCATTTTGATGCTCTAAAGGCCTACAAGACCTTTCTTAGATTTTATGCTAAAGTTTGTTAACCTGAGAGATAGTCTTATGGGGTTTAGAATTGCATTGATAAGATGAATGTTTTCAAAATAATTTTAGAGGTGTTAAATAGGTCTTGACACACTAACATATTGGAATTGGTGGCTCATTCAAGTTTCTATGTATTATGAACCATATTTAAGAGTTTATATCACTCATAGACTACCTATAAGCTACCTGAGAAGCTTCAAACTTTGCTTAGATATCACAATAATAGATGCATGGGTCCAATTAGTGTTTGGGGGTGTTATTGTTTATCCATACTCCCTTATTTTGGCATTTGTTTTTGGATAAGGCCCCTATACTTTAATAACCATCATTATGATGGTAGACACCTAAAACCCTTGTTAAATAATTATAATGACATGATGATAGAAATTGGTCTCATAAGTACCTAAAATGGATTGGATAAACCTTGAAAATATTTGAGAAACATTCATACCTCTCCTGAGTATCTTCATAAGTCATTAGTTGGCACGTGTGTACTAAGATTGTATATAAATGACCTAAGATTCTTGGTTACATGCCTATTTGCTCACATGGAAAATGGTGTTAGGTATTAAAATCAAGTAAGAAGGCTTTTAAATCATATACATAGGTTATATTATCCTCTAATATCCTTATCTAAACCTCTCAAGATGATACATGAGCTTTCATGTCACTATTTGAGCCTAAGAAGTGACTGTACCACTATTATTGTTCAAAAAGCTTAATTATAGACCTATGGGAAATCATGGAGAGCTTGAGATTCCTTTGATCACTCCAAAGATGATTTTTTATGTTTTATAAACCTCTTTAGATCATGAATAATTCTAATTTGGTGACTGTTATCACTCAAAAGTGCACCCTATAAGAACTTGTGCATGTTTTCACTCTTATTGATAAAATGGAAACTCTCTAAGGTGTGGGAACTTATATTTTGGAGATAATATCTATAATAATATATGGTTCCCTTTGGTACACTCACCTAATTTTCTCTAAAATCTCCAATTATGTGATTTCTTGACTAGGAAAAGGGTAGAAGGAGTAATGTTAAAGCTGAAAATGGAAATGAAAACTTAAAATTGGGGTGATACACCAATTTTAAGGTAAATTATGCCTAAAATTGACACACTTTTAAATATAAATAATATTCACACATTAACTTCATTTTAATATAATTAATCTTACATCATTATTTAACAAAGAGGTTTAGACAAACACTCACACTAGCTTAAAAGGAATTGATAATCATTAAATTCACTTCCAGATTAGGTATAAATCAAAGTTAGACACTTTATATGACATTAAATATTTCTTATTTCTTGGATAAATTTGAGATATATATACATAAACTTAGGAAAATCAATCATTCACTAAGTTATATCAATGAACATTAAAAACAAACTTTATGAACAACTTGAAATAAAGGAAAAATCAGCTCTTTATTGCTTCAAAGACAAGGTAGTAAAATTTTTGGTGGATTTTATATAAGCTAAAGTCATAATATCATAATAATTTTCTAAAAATATAACATACATATATAAAAGGAATAAATGATAGATGACACAAAGCAATTTTCAACTAGGAGATGAGTTCCTTATCTAGTCCAACTTCACTCCTACTTCAAACTAAACCTAACTGAACCTTCAAAATTGACCTACAAATTCCAAATACAAAAATTATAAATTAAAACATATAATATCATGATTTTAAACATTATTTATTTATAATATGTCTTATAAGTATGAAATATGCTTGTTTGAATGTTTGAAAAGTCAAAGGTTCACACATGCATTGATGGTCTTCAATCTTGAAGAGATTCTCAATTAACTCCTCTTGAATTGCTTGTACTAAACTCCTTTTGATATTTAGTTAACTCATTTTTATATTTAATGCATATTTAAGTTTTAATTTAATTATCTTGACTTGTAACTTGGAATTTGAATTGAGCTTATTGATGTACATCTTGCATGCATGTTTGACTTCTTGACTCTCTAAAATTAGCCAAATGGGGCGTAGCAGGAGAGATATTGAATTTTTAATTTAAAATGATCCCATTTAATGAAAATATGACCTCGAATATTAACCAATAATTCAACTCAACTTCTCCACTCTTGCATGTTTCAAAATCCACTTTTTTGGGGTTCCTTGAAGGCTTCTTCATGTTGGCTTGACCTTTTCTAAAATTAGCCCAAATGCTGGGGGGGGGGGGGGGGGGAAGTGTGTGTGTGTGTGTGTGTGTGCGTATATATATATATATATATAATTTTTTAATTATTAATTAAATATATTTTATAATATTTCAATTTATTATGACAACCATAACTCTCCATACTAGTTCTTCTTGGATGTGCCTATCTTCTGCAACTTGACAAGATTTTTGAATACATTGTGAGAACCTAAAACTTGATGAATTTGTATTATTTGATCAATGAATGAGTCTAAATATTATTTTAACATAATAAAAATGGTTTAAAAATACCTTTAAACAAATTTTTAGCTATAAAATCCATATAAAACTCCAAAGAATGCCATTTTATGCTCTCTTGTGCTCTCTAGGCCTCAAAAAACCTTGATTTAGATTAGGGGGTATAAAATGAGTTTACAAACTAAAAATACACTCCTATTATTCTAATTTTATATTTATTAATTGGATGTACCTATAATTTTTTAAAAATATCCAAAAATCTTCACCACACACCCAAATAAAAATTCGTAAAAAGTGCCTGCTTGCTGCTTGCAAGGTGACTTGGAGATGTTTTTCAATGAGTTGAACCTATTTTGAATTTGTTTATATTTTATAATAAATTATTCATACATTTATATTAATTATAAAAAATATCAAACCATTTTTTTCATTGGAAGGACTTGAAACACTCATTTATAACTCCATTTGTGAGAAAATTAATGAGAAAACCCTGATTTCCTTTATGAATAGACCTGTGTTTTACCATTTTATCTATAATAAGGTACAAAATATATATTAATTTTTTTAATAAATTAAAATACATAAAAAAATATCTCCATATAAAATTTCAAGAGATTTCATTAAATAAAACTCAAAATATGCACCTTTAGGGATTCCCTAGCTTGCACAATTTCATTTCAAAATGCTTGTAAGCCCAAGTTTTACCATTTAATTATGTTTTATGAGGCCTAATGACATAATTATTTTTAAATTAAGAATTTTAAAAATCCCTCTCATTATTATAATCATTTTATATTCTCAAATAAGCACTTAAACCTCTTAAAATTTTCTTTTTTTGAATAACTCTTTTGCTTGCTTAAAACCTTGATACATGTACCTTTGAATTTATTATTTTTTCAGATTTAATTTTTTATTTATGAATTTTTAGTAAGTCAATTTAAACTCAATAATATCACAATTTTTTTCTCAAAAAATAACTCAAAAATGTAAACATATTGCCTAAAACTGAGTCATTAGGGTTTAAAAAGGGTTTAAGAGCACCTTTTCTTCTTAACGATTGTTCATGAAGTTAAGACTATATAAATTAAAAAAAATGAATTTAATATTTATATCACAAGGGACCTTAAATATCAAGAATAAAATTAAAATAAAATATTATTCTCCTTCATGTACCAAACATTTGAAAATTGCCTTCGCTAGCTTGTAATTAGCTAGTTAGAGGAATAGAAGAAACCTCTATCAAAATTTGGACATATGATTTATTCATGAGCATATTTTTTGAATGATTAATGTTGTATGATGTTTATTATAACTTTTTTATCTTCAATCCATGAATTTAATCTTCTTAAAAACTTACACATACACAACTTTGACCAATGGTGTAAAAATATCAACATTGTTGGTGACTTTGCTAAGATGTTTACCTGTTAAACACTCAAGACTAGTATATCTATACATTGGGTTATAGAGTTTTAAAAATAAAACTAAAAATAAAAATTACCTCAATAATCTACAACATTTATGCATAAACAATTATTTAGTTTAAAGTTAGAACAACTACCAATTGAAAATTATGCAAGATAACACTTAAAGGAAAGCGAAAACTAATACAACTACTAAATGAACATGTGCATAAAATTACTTGGAGGAAATTAAAATATAAAAATACTACATACAACACTTAATATCCACTTGGATAAAATCAAAAACCACTCATGTCCTCTCCATGTGGTTGATAAACATGACTAATAAGATACTGTCTAAGTTTTATTCTAGTTGGTTTAGCTCTTTTTCTACTTGTTCACCTCTTTAAATTAGATTCAAGTGAATCAAATAAAGAAAAAATATATTCAATATTAAAAAATCATAATGGTTTCAATAGTTACCTCATGTTTATCTTTCACACTAAAAAGCCTTTCCAATGTAACCACATTCTAATTTACTTTCACAACCACTTTATCGATGTCTTCACAAGGAGACATAGGCATACAAAGATTATCAAAGTATTGAATCAACTCAAAATAATATTTTAATAATTCATTAAAAAAAAATTAATCCTCACTTGTACCTTATTTAGGTTTACTAGTAATTATTACATATTTTTTTGGATCTTTACTTAGCTCATGTCTAGAATTATTACCTTGTGAAACCACTATTATAATCTCACTAGTTGTTGCCATATATTATAGAACATCTTCATGATAGGATTATTGAAACTCACTTAAATATAAAATTTTATTTTGATCCTTAAAGGATGTAGCATGGTATTCTTCTATGACAAATTAAAGCTCATTTGAGAAACATAATTGTTGATCATCCTCTCTTGACAAGTTCTCCTCTTCACCTGCATGTTCTTCTTTTACCATTCATATAATAGGTCCTCCTTCAAAAAGGGGAATGGTGGGAGGGAAATAGGTTCCATTTAATGTAATATAAATTTAGGTCATGATGGGATGATATTGAATGGGATTTTATATTAAAGATGCATTGATAAGGTTTTGATATTTAGAAGTAATAGTTTCATTCAATATTTTTTTGAGAGAATGGAAATAAACTTGTGTTAACAATTATTAATGCTTATCTTTCCACTCGAAAATCAACTTCTCACATTTGGATATGCATTGATATTAATGGACAACTTAAAATTTAAGATTATATGAGGGGATCAATAAAATTGTAAACTTTCATGGTTTGGATTCAAAAACTTTATCCATCTCTTGATTTTGTGTTGACATAGGATGAGGCTCTTTCTCAAGAGTAGGCATGACATAATCAAGGGTCTTGGTTCAAGATGGCTTTCAAGATGGAATGGTCTTAGGATCTTGGAGAAGAGTGAGTAAATATTACATAGTCATAGGATCTTTCATAATATTAAGATTCTTAAGACTTGTAATTTTCAATAAAGTATACTCTCTTTAAGGTTCAAGGGGTTCTAGTTCTTGTTTCCAACATGTTTTTTTGAACTCAATTATTTATACTGTCATGGAAAATTAATGTATTGGTTCTATCGTAAACTCATTGTATATATTCAATTATTCAATATCTTACTGATGTATATATGCCTGATATGCAATTTATTTTTTATTTATATTATATTCCTCCTTCTTATAACTATCCATAAATTATCTCTCAAACTCAATTCTTATCTCTTGCACACTTTTTTCAAGTTGATTGGAAAGAACATTATTTTGACAAGGTTGATTAGAAACATAATTAAGGTGGGAAGGGGGGTAAATATCATGATTATATTAATATCCTTATAGTTTAGTTCCACTATAGGTGAATCCATAAATATTTTTAGCTTGATATGAAGGATATGAAGGTACAAAATATGTATTTTTAAAACATGGAATACTAGTATACATACCAATTGATTTTCTTTAGGAACTTAGATCGCTAAAACCAAATGTATATAAATTTGAGTCACAAAATTTTTATTACTTTAATAATTTATTTTATAAAAAATTCTAAAAACTAACACCAATATTTATAAATCTTCTGAGCTAGGGTCCCATTGGACCTATGAGAAATTGTTATCACTTAGAAGTGCACCTTGTAAGAACCTATGCTTATTCTCACTCCTGTTGATATAATGGAAACTCTCTAAGGTGTGCGACATTATATTTTGGATATAATATATATAATAAGGTATATTTAACTTTGATACACTCATCTACCTCTCATTAAACTCTCTAATTTTGTGCTTTCTTGACTATGAAAAGGGTAGAAAGAGTAATGCTAAAGCTAAAAATGGAAATAAAAAATAAAATTCTGGTGATACACCAATGTTAAGGTAAATTATGACTCTAATTGACACACTTTTGAAGTTAAATAACATAAAAACATTCACTTCATCTTCATACAATGACTCTTACATCATTATTTCATACAAAGGTCTAGAAAAACACTCACACTAGCTTTGAAGGAATGAACAATGATTGAATTCACTTATAGTAGAAATCAAAATTAAACACTTTATATTACCTTAAAGATTTATTATATTCTACATAAAAGTGATATATTCAAAAGTAAACATATAAAAATAATTCATTCTCTAAGTTACATCAATGAACATTAAGAATGCACTTCATGATCAACATGAAAATGGAAGAAAAATCAGCTCTTTATTGCTTCAAAGGTGAGTTAGTATAATTTTTTTAGACTTTTTGAAATTAAAATTTATAATATCATATTAATATTCTCTAAATAGAATATAAATATATAAAAGTGATATATGAGAGGAGATAAAGCAATCTTCAACTAGGAGATGGATCCCTTGTTTAGTCCAACTTCACTCCAAACTAAACCTAACTGAACCTTCAAACTTGACCTCAAAATTATAAATACAAAAATTATAAATTAAAATGTATCATATCATGTGTATAAACATTATTTATTTTTAATATGACATATAAGTGAGAAACATGCTTATATATATGTTTGAAAAGTTAAAGGTTCATGCATGTATTGATGGTCTTCAATCTTGAAGAGATCTTTAGTTAAATCCTCTTAAACATCTTGTAATGAAATAATTTTGACATTAAATTAAATCATTTTTATATTAATTAATATTAAATTTTTAATTTAATTATCTTAACTTATAACTTGGAGTTTGAATTGA
>JARHVA010004838.1:1307500-1416978 GCA_037957365.1 Torreya grandis | reverse complement strand
TTTGAGCAAATTTGCAGTCTGTGGGTGGCTGTGTTGAAATTTTTTTGGTTTCCAATGACCTCAAAGATGTTCATTAAATATAAATTTAAATATTTTAATGTATTTTCAACAACCTCCCATCATTAAACCTCTTTAACATATCATTTTCTTGGGCCTAGGGTTTGTAGGCTAAACTACCTAACTCACCCTAATGGACTATTTTCATCCCCTTTTTCTCTCTATCAGAGGTTTGTACCCTCATGAAAGGTTTTTACATGCCTAATACCATATTCTAATGGATTTAAAGGTCCATGTCAACCTCTATTTTTTTCACTTGAATCTTCTCCAAGGTTTATTACACATACAACCCTGTGTCATGCCATTAGGACTACAGGGTTGAAAATAGGGTATTTCACTATTTGTAATCTTTGAAATGAGTCAGAGGGTGATGCACAACTCTGTTATCTTTATGTTACTATAATATAATCTACACATATGCCTATCTCTCTAAACAAATAACCTTATTAGCATAAACAAGTAAATTGGTATTTGGATGGCCTATCTCTCCAAACAAACAACCTTATTAGCATAGACAGGCAAATTGGTGTTTGGACTGTGTATAAGCATATAGCTTTTTGACACTTGTCTCTCTATTATTTTATTGTGAACTTCCTTTGATCTTAAATAACTTTAAACTATGACTTTTATCTTAATGTCAAAAAAACATATTCCATTGTTCAATATTTTGAGAGACCTTAAGTCACTCAAATAGGCTCGTCTACCTATGCATATGCATTTGGCACTATGATTACCAGTTTAGGTGTCTTATAATTATTTATTAAAAATTAAAAACTTCAACTTCTATTTATTGAGATAACTAAATACTACATACCAACACTTTGAACTCTATGCTTTCATCACAACCTCTATCTCAAAGCAAATTCTTACAACTAGGCTGGTTATAGGTGTTGATTTTTGGAGTTAACTATGTTTATGAGAGTTTCATGACTGTATCTCTTTTTTGATCCTTGAAATTTGTTTTATAACTCTATAAACCTCCTTAAAATCTTCCTATAGTCTTTTATAACCTTCAAACAACAAGTTTCTTCCATACATACTCTATTTACATTCAGGGTTATTCAAGACAATCAGGTCTTGACCCTTATTTTAGAACTCTTGATGATTTGATAAAAAATAAGCTTATTAATATCCTTTTAACATACAAAAACCATTTTCTTAGGTTTATAAAATCCTATCTCTTCAAACAAACAACTTTATAGACTGAACAAGTAGGGCTATAGGTGATCATCTAGGAAAGACTGAGTGTGACTATGTACATGGCCTTTTAGGTCTTTAGGCCAATCTCTAAAAATTCTAATTGTGGATTTGTATCAAATAATTTGATTATGTTTTAAAACCTTATTTGTGCCTTGAATTCCATCTTTCCATCGACACCATTTATTAACGTAGAATCCTTAGTAGGCTAGTTGTAGGTTTACATTTGAAAGTCTAAGTTTTGTATAGTCTTGAATAAGCCCTTTACCAACTATAAAATGATATCTTATCAATGGTATAACTGATGGGAAATATTTTCACTTGATCACTAACTTTATATACTACTCAAGGTCTTTTCAAACCTTGGTGTTTTTTACCACCTTTACATACAGTATCTTGTAGGTCTCTATCAGAACAATATACTTAGTTTTCAATTTTCCATTGTGAATGACCTCATAAACTTTAACATTTCCATTAGTCTAATGACTTATTCAAACTGAACCATCACCTTATTTCATGTTTGGATAACCTTATTTGAACATTGGCCATATGGATTTTCATGAAGTTGTAGACCTACATGCCTGTAGGTGATGGAGATTGTAACCTTGCTTGTTTGGGAGTTTTTTAGACTATAAATGAACATTGTGATTGAAATACCATTAATTTCATTGTATCAACAGTTATATCATGAAGTCACAACTCCCAAACTCTTTGAAAAATTCATTCAAACTCATCAAAACACCCTGTTATGTAGAAACATATAGAGCACAGTCTTAGGAAGTGAAATAAAGAAGTGGCTTAGAAAGTTTGCACAAAATATTAAATTGAGTAGAATAAAATTAATGGATTGATCAAGATGGTATGGAACCATATAGAACAATTCAAATGTATCAGACCACATGGAGAACTCAGAAATGTAGGAAAATAATAGTCACTTGCAGATAGTGGAATAAAACCATTTTTCATGCCAAAAGGACCTCTATACGTGTCACCATAAGGAAATAAAGTGTGGGATGCATTTAAATATTTTTTATAATCTATTCCAACTAGTTTTATATATATAATATTTCACAATTTGTTCTAAAATCCCAAGAAAGACCCCTATCATGGTTGTCTAATAGATTTTGGACCCTTAACTTCTTAGTGATTATTCATAATGATAAGAAGATGAACCTAAGAACCAATTCCCTAAATTTGAATCTGATCTAGATTATAATAAATTCCCAAATTTTTAAGATCCCACCTTTTCTCTCCTACCCATACCATCTACTTCAAATTTGTCTATGTGAGATTGTGAAGGAGTTGATGGAGAAAAGAAGTGATTTTATACAATTTTTGAAATCCAAAATTCTTCAAAAGTTTGTTTTATATGACTTTTATAAGATGAAAGGACACTCTAAACCTATTTTATCTTACACACGACTTCCACAAGTTCATACAAGTTTGCTAACTCCTTAAACAAGTGTTAAAAATCAAGAAAATTGACCTTTTATGATCCCTCTGATAGGTGTGACCATTAATTAACTACTCCTAACTCCTTGGAATGGGTTTGGTACTAATTTTTCACTTTTTGATCTTTGACAAACATCAAAGTTAGCCAAAAATCAGAATTTTAATGCATTTTCAATGCCTTCAAGTTAACAAATGGACTTTAGTTTTTCCAAAACACCATGAAATGTTATTCAAAGATGTTTTATAAATAAAATGACTTTAATGAACACCTAATCACTTATGACACAATATGATCATGTTTTATCTCTCAATGACACCCCTAAACCATTATATGATCACAAGATGACTTTACCTTAATTTCTTCAAAGTAACCTTAATAAATGATAAAAAAAGTTAAGTGAAGATTTTTAAGGACCATATGAACATGATGTGAGCACATGTCAAGTTTTGAATTTGGAAGGGGTGGCCAAATTTGACTTGGGGTTAAATTTGGTCAATAGTTACATAATTATTAAATTAGTTTTAGTTTTAGTAAATTATATATTAAATTTATATTTTTATTGTAAATGAAAAAATTATGAAAGTTGAGAGAGTACTACTTTAAAAAATTATAATTAAATATGAGTATTTATAAATTAAATATTTAAGCATAATTATGATATATAATTTTTATTACTTTTTGCTCTTCAATTTTTATAGCTTTTTCATTCATAATAAAATTAAAATTTTATTTTATAATTTGTATTTTTAGTATGTATTAAATAGTTATGAAAATTGAGAGAATAATATTTAAAAAAATATTGTAATTATATTTTAATTTTTAATTTAAAAATGAGTAATCAAATTTAATTATAATATTTTTTCCATTGTCTTTTTTCAAAATTTATAAATTTTTCATTCATAATAAAATTATAAATTTATTTAAATTAATTTATTAAAAAAATTATTCAATTATATTTTTAATGATATTTTATTCGTATAATTACATTATTTTAATATAATTTATAAATAATTATTATTTTAATAATATTTTTAATCTATAAACATTTTAAATATGTATTAATGAATATGAATTATAATTCATAGATTATAAATTATGATTCATAGATTATAAATTATAGAATTATAATTCATAGATTATAAGATATTATCTTACAATTCTCACTTGTGACTTTTCTTTCATATATAATTAATTTTTAGTAAGGTAGAAATATGATGGTTATATAACATTGAAAAAAAATCCTTGAAAGTATCATCTTCTAACTTTAGTTTTATAAATCATCCTTGTTTCATAGTTATTATTAATATATAATTAAATTAAATAAATAAAATTTAGTTATATATTTTATGTTAGTTTTTTTAAATATTGTTTTTAATTGATTAAAAAAATAAAAAAAATTATTAAATATAAAATTTTATTATTAAAATATATTTTTTAAATATAAAATTAATTATTAATTTAAAATTGTAATAATATCATCAAATTTGAATGATATTATTATTTCTACTTTTACAAATGAATATACTTAATTTAATTTATTTATGTTTATGATGAGCAGTTTATATTAAAAGAAAATTATATATAAAATTTATTTATAAATCAACAAATACAATTATCTTTATTAGATATTTAATGTTTTTAATCCTAATTTGAACTAACAAAATTATTTGAGAAAATAATTTATATATTCTAATCAATTAATTTTTTTGACGAGACATGTTAATTTAGAAATCATAAAATCTAATCAAAAAAATTAAAGTATATTTTTCTCCATATTACAATGAAATATTCTATTTATTAATTATAACAATCAATTATAAATAATACCTTTATTTTGTATTTTCAATTCTAAATCATGTGATTGTAATATCTATTATGGTTTTTCAATTTAGATTATTGTGTTTATTTCCATTATTTACCATTTAAATTAGTGCATAGTTTTAATTATTTATATCTCTTAGGTGAAAAATACTAAAAAATTTATATAGTTACATGTGTGTGAATCCCTTGCATATATTTTATAGATAAAAGTTGCACAATTAAATTGTAGTGAAAGGGTGAGTACCTTGTTCCCTTATTATAAATTTGAAATCAATAATACATGTTAAGATAACAAAATGTAAATGATTAAGTTAGAAAATATTTGAGATTAAATATAGTAAAATCCATTTAGGTTCAATAGAGAAAGAGATAGAATACTAAATTTCCTTTAAAATCACATTTAGAAATCAAACTACCAAATCATCAAGATAATTTACATGGTAAATATTAAAAAGATTAATACCTTTAATCTCAGCGTTATTTTTTCATCTAGATTTAAAATAAAGCATATATTAGATGAATGCACATAAAATATAAACTTTTGAAGTCAAAAAAATAAACAAACATTTTTCCAAAATTTAATTTATTATATTCCTTAAAAAAAAGATAAGTAATCCTATCCAAGTCAATTGAACTTTAAAAAAATTACATAACAAAATATTACAAGTGATCTTAAGAAGACATGTAAGCTATATTAAAGAATTATTAAATATTAAGAAACATCAATGAGATTTAAATAACTAAATTTTTAATTATAACATTTTTTAGATATTTCCAAAGTGTAATGAACAACCAAATAAGCATTCTGAGTTTCATAATTTCCCTATATGCCATTATTTATAGTTGGGCAATCCACTAGTAACAAATAACATAAATTACCCATGTATCTTTATACATGTATATCTAAGAGTATAATACACACACACACACACACACACATAAAATCTAATCAAAAAAATTAAAGTATATTTTTCTCCATATTACAATGAAATATTCTATTTATTAATTATAACAATCAATAATAAATAATACCTTTATTTTGTATTTTCAATTCTAAATCAAGTGACTCTATAATTTTAAATTTTTTGGATGGTATAAGATTTTATTTTGGGAACACATCATCAAGAGTCAAGGAAACTTCAAGAGTGTATTTAACTTCATCTTCTTTGCTTTGATAAAACACTTCATTGGCAACGACAACATCATCAAGATCTTCTCTTTTTTCACTCAAGAAGATTGAATTATGCTTGTCTTCACCAAGTGAAGTCCCTATAGTGATTTCTCATCATAAACACATGAGTCATCTTCTTGACTATCTACAGCTTTAGCTTGCTCTTCTTCACTTATCTCCCATATGATGAGTTCTCTTTCAAGAATGGATGTGGTGCGAGGGTAGCAAACAAGTTCATGGGTTGGAGAGGGAATATGAGGTGTGATGGAGGGATCATGAATGGGCTTGGGAATGGATAATTCTTGAATCAACTCAAGGGGAGATGACAATTTGTATTGGGAAATGGAAGAGATATGTTCTTCAACAAGATTTTCACTTTGTTCATAGTTTTCTTGAGGATCTTCAATAGTTTCAAGATCATCTTCAACCTCTTGACTTTCCCACCTTTTTAATCTATTAATTGACCATTGGATATAATTTATTGCCAATTATAGCTAATCATTAATATCATATTAGGTTTTTTCTTCAACCAACTTCCACATGTTCATCAACTTTTGAACCAAATATCTCAACCACCCCATGAGATGAATAGGGATCACATCAAACTCTTCATCCCATGTTATAATCTCTTCTTCATTATCTAGTAGATTTGGCATGAATGCCAATAAGAATTTGGCATGAGATGGGATTGAATTTGGAGGAGGAGGGGAGGAGTAGAGGTTTTGGTGAGATTAAATTTGTTGAGTTAGTTGACTAACATGAGCTTGTAAGAGCTCAAGTCTTGCTTTCCAATCAATGGTACCATTGGGTTCCTCATGACAAGACTAATGGGAATTAGGTTGAGACTGATATGGAGATAATTCTTGGTACTCTTTCTTTATAATCTTCTTCATATGCTTCTTAAAAGGTCTGATCAAAAACATCATGATCATACAAGGGATGATTATGCTAACCATATGACTGTCATGGCTCATAGGACTGATAAAAATCTTGATAGGGTTGTTGAGAGACATAATATGGTTCAAGACAAGGTTGGTAGGGATTGTATAGTGGAAAATCTCATCATATCCATCCATAACAACTTCATTAATCAAATTAACATAGAAGATATTAATCATAAAAATTAAAATAAGTCCCTGGGTTGTTTATAACCAATTGATTACATTCAAAATCACCATTGGTGTTTGTTGAACATTTCCCAAAGCTTACAGGTATAGGAACACACCAAAAATTTCTTCTACTCTTTGGACCTTAAGTCCCACTGGGCATGCCAAAATGTTTTTCACTCAATATATTAACCTACAGAGGTTATTTAAGCCTTATCTAGATTTATTTAAATATTGGATTACCTATAGGCTTGTGGGTTTCCTATAGCAGAGGTAAACTACTAGATTTAAATTCTAGCTTGCTACATTTGTCTTTGGTAGCTTATCACCTATAATACTTGATTTCTAAAGAGAGAGAGAGAGAGAGAGAGAGAGAGAGAGAGAGAGAGAGAGAGAGAGAGAGAGAGAGAGAGAGAGAGAGAGAGAGAGAGAGAGAGAGAGAGAGAGAGAGAGAGAGAGAGAGAGAGAGAGAGAGAGCATAAATCAAACCTATACTAAAAGGGTAATTCAAACATTATAAACTAACCACTTATTTCCAACTACAAGTACACTTTAAACACAAGCTTAATCTGCATATGACACTACTCCAAAACTACCCTTGCATTAGTGTTTCTCATGGAGTTTTGTGAAGACAACCTAACCTAGGAAGACTAAACCCAATGTCATGACTTGACACTTGTGAAGATAAAAATAAATAAACTCATGAAAAATCCATTAGAACACTTCAAGAGATATGCAAAAGACTTTCAAAGCTAAATATACATGTAATCAATGATAACATCCTAAGAAGAGAAACTATCACTTATCAAGATCATCTAACTTAGAAAACACATTGAAAAAACTCATGGAAAAGTTAAACCAAATCATTATTTATTTATTAAAGGCCTAAAAATATCATGGCTTCACCATACTTAGGTAGAGAATAAATTTTTAAGCCAAAGTGGCTCAATATATAGCACAAGTATGAGAGAAGAGAAGAATTGTGCAAGAGAGATAAGATAGACAAGTGTCATGTAAGTTAAAACAAGAAGAGAAGTTAGGGAAATATCATAATATACTTCAAAGTCAATGTGTATATCATCTTCATGTGCTTTATCTCTCCAAGTGGCATGGCAGGTTAAAATGCATGCTTGACACCTTGAATAGATTCTTAAAACTATCCTTCTTCTTGACATGTTGAATGAAAAATGGAATTATTGATAATCAGAGGAGTTTATCCTACATTTTTTCTCTTCTCTTGAAACCTTTAAACTGACCCCAATAGGTTCTCCTTGACACATCACCTCTTTCTCTTGCAAGGTGTCTAGAAAGCTTTTCATCTCCTTATGCCTATTTTGCAAAAAAGTGTCAAACTTGATTTTAGTTACTCTAGCTAACCAAAACTTAATTTATGTCCTAGTGACATCATATTGGACCTAAATAAATCCATTTTAGGCCTAAAACTATCCCCAATAGGTCACTCTCTACCAAAAGCCTCAATTAGACCTCATTCCTTATAACCTTTTTTATTATTTTTCTCCTTGTGTGGAAATTGTATAGATTATCTTGATAAAAAAATTAATATTATATGAAACTATGTTATATTAAAGTACCATGTAAAATTTAATTATCTTATTCCAAGAGGAAATCTACTTTTTCTGCCCATCTCTTCTGCCAATTAGGCCTCTAGCCCTAGAAAGTGAATAGTGGATCTAAACTCTTCCTAAAATTTTGAAACCTATAAAAAGTGTGTTATTCACATTAATCATGCCAATTTTTATATTATAGAACAATGTACTTATAGCCAAACCATGAAATGGCTAAAAATAAGCCCTTCACAAGCCTGTTTGGATTGCCTTACAAAAAGGATTTGGTTTGGTCACTTCCAGGGGTTCATAATAAAATTTATTTATTTTTAAAGTTATTAAAATTACCAATTAACCTTATCATAATATTTATAATGTCTCACCTTCTTATAACACCTACAAAAACACATAAAAATTGGGTGTTCTAGACAGTCTATATAGTAGTCCATATAAGTGAAGTACATTTAGATGAGATACTTAAAGTATATAACAACATACAATAGGTTTAAATATAAATTTTTGGAATTTTATGTGCTTTAGTATTCCATCTCTGCAAACTGGTCATTATGACTCTCCTAGGTAACCTGAACGTACTTCAACTTATTGTTAATGATTAATAAATTTGGACATATAAACCCTTAAAAAATTCTAAAAATTTTAAATAAATTAGGGTGAAAAACTTTCCGTATGAACACAAGGTCCAATGCATCTATTGTGTTATGTACTAAATAAAATAATTTATCCTCTCAGGTAGAAGTAAGGCATTTTGGGGAGTTTGAGCAAATTTGCAGTCTGTGGGTGGTTGTGTTGAGATTTTTTTGGTTTCCAATGACCTCAAAGATGTTCATTAAATATAAATTTAAATATTTTAATGTATTTTCAACAACCTCCCATCATTAAACCTCTTTAACATATCATTTTCTTGGGCCTAGGGTTTGTAGGCTAAACTACCTAACTCACCCTAATGGACTATTTTCATCCCCTTTTTCTCTCTATCAGAGGTTTGTACCCTCATGAAAGGTTTTTACATGCCTAATACCATATTCTAATGTATTTAAAGGTTGATATCAACCTCTATTTTTTTCAATTGAATCTTCTCCAAGGTTTATTACACATACAACCCTGTGTCATGCCCTTAGGACTACAGGGTTGAAAATAGGGTATTTCACTATTTGTAATCTTTGAAATGAGTCAGAGGGTGATGGACAACTCTGTTATCTCTATGTTACTATAATATAATCTACACATATGCCTATCTCTCTAAACAAATAACCTTATTAGCATAAACAAGTAAATTGGTATTTGGATGGCCTATCTCTCCAAACAAACAACCTTATTAGCATAGACAGGCAAATTGGTGTTTGGACTATGTATAAGCGTATAGATTTTTAACACTTGTCTCTCTATTATTTTATTGTGAACTTCCTTTGATCTTAAATAACTTTAAACTATGACTTTTATCTTAATGTCAAAAAAACATATTCCATTGTTCAATATTTTAAGAGACCTTAAGTCACTCAAATAGGCTCGTCTACCTATGCATATGCATTTGGCACTGTGATTACCAGTTTGGGTGTCTTATAATTATTTATTAAAAATTAAAAACCTCAACTTCTAGTTATTGAGATAACTAAATACTACATACCAACACTTTGAACTCTATGCTTTCATCACAACCTCTATCTCAAAGCAAATTCTTACAACTAGGCTGGTTATAGATGTTGATTTTTGGAGTTAACTATGTTTATGAGAGTTTCATGACTGTATCTCTTTTTTTATCCTTGAAATTTTTTTTATAACTCTACAAACCTCCTTAAAATCTTCCTATAGTCTTTTATAACCTTCAAACAACAAGTTTCTTCCATACATACTCTATTTACGTTCAGGCTTATTCAAGACAATCAGGCCCTGACCCTTATTTTAGAACTCTTGATGATTTGATAAAAAAATAAGCTTATTAATATCCTTTCAACATACAAAAACCATTTTCTTAGGTTTATAAACTCCTATCTCTTCAAACAAACAACTTTATAGACTGAACAAGTAGGGCTATAGGTGATCATCTAGGAAAGACTAAGTGTGACTATGTACATGGCCTTTTAGGTCTTTAGGCCAATCTCTAAAAATTCTAATTGTGGATTTGTATCAAATAATTTGATTATGTTTTAAAACCATATTTGTGCCTTGAATTCCATGTTTCCATTAGATACCATTGTCTAACGTAGAATCCTTAGTAGGCTAGTTGTAGGTTTACATTTGAAAGTCTATGTTTTGTATAGTCTTGAATAAGCCCTTTACCAACTATAAAATGATATCTTATCAATGGTATAACTCATGGGAAATATTTTCACTTGATCACTAACTTTATATACTACTCAAGGTCTTTTCAAACCTTGGTGTTTTTTACCACCTTTACATACAGTATCTTGTAGGTCTCTATCAGAACAATATACTTAGTTTTCAATTTTCCATTGTGAATGACCTCATAAAATTTAACATTTACATTAGTCTAATGAGTTATTCAAACTGAACCATCACCTTATTTCATGTTTGGATAACCTTATTTGAACATTGGCCATATGGATTTTCATGAAGTTGTAAACCTACAGGCCTGTAGGTGATGGAGATTGTAACCTTGCTTGTTTGGGAGTTTTGTAGACTATAAATGAACATTGTGATTGAAATACCATCAATTTCATTGTATCAACAGTTATATCATGAAGTCACAACTCCCAAACTCTTTGAAAAATTCATTCAAACTCATCAAAACACCCTGTTATGTAGAAACACATAGAGCACAGTCTTAGGAAGTGAAAGAAAGAAGTGGCTTAGGAAGTTTGCACAAAATATTAAATTGAGTATAATAAAATTAATGTATTGATCAAGATGATATGGAACCATATAGAACAATTCAAATGTATCAGACCACATGGAGAACTTAGAAATGTAGGAAAATAATAGTCACTTGCAGATAGTGGAATAAAACCATTTTTCATGCCAAAAGGACCTCTAAACGTGTCACCATAAGGAAATAAAGTTTGGGAGGCATTTAAATATTTATTATAATCTATTCCAACTAGTTTTATATATATAATATTTCACAATTTGTTCTAAAAGCCCAAGAAAGACCCCTATCATGGTTGTCTAATAGATTTTGGACCCTTAACTTCTTAGTGATTATTCATAATGATAAGAAGATGAATCTAAGAACCAATTCCCTAAATTTAAATCTGATCTAGATTATAATAAATTCCCAAAGTTTTAAGATCCCACCTTTTCTCTCCTACCCATACCATCTACTTCAAATTTGTCTATGTGAGATTGTGAAGGAGTTGATGGAGAAAAGAAGTGATTTTATACAATTTTTGAAATCCAAAATTCTTCAAAAGTTGTTTTATATGACTTTTAGAAGATGAAAGGACACTCTAAACCTATTTTATCTTACACACGACTTCCACAAGTTCATACAAGTTTGCTAACTCCTTAAACAAGTGTTAAAAATCAAGAAAATTGACCTTTTATGATCCCTCTGATAGGTGTGACCATTAATTAACTACTCCTAACTCCTTGGAATGGGTTTGGTACTAATTTTTCACTTTTTGATCTTTGACAAACATCAAAGTTAGCCAAAAATCATAATTTTAATGCATTTTCAATGCCTTCAAGTTAACAAATGGACTTTAGTTTTTCCAAAACACCATGAAATGTTATTAAAAGATGTTTTAGAAATAAAATGACTTTAATGAACACCTAATCACTTATGACACAATATGATCATGTTTTATCTCTCAATGACACCCCTAAACCATTATATGATCACAAGATGACTTTACCTTAATTTCTTCAAAGTAACCTTAATAAATGATATCAAAGTTAAATGAAGATTTTTAAGGACCATATGCACATGATGTGAGCACATGTCAAGTTTTGAATTTGGAAGGGGTGGCCAAATTTGACTTGGGGTTAAATTTGGTCAATAGTTACATAATTATTAAATTAGTTTTAGTTTTAGTAAATTATATATTAAATTTATATTTTTATCGTAAATGAAAAAATTATGAAAGTTGAGAGAGTACTACTTTAAAAAATTATAATTAAATATGAGTATTTATAAATTAAATATTTAAACATAATTATGATATATAATTTTTATTACTGTTTTCTCTTCAATTTTTATAGCTTTTTCATTCATAATAAAATTAAAATTTTATTTTATAATTTGTATTTTTATTATGTATTAAATAGTTATGAAAATTGAGAGAATAATATTTTAAAAAATATTGTAATTATATTTTAATTTTTAATTTAAAAATGAGTAATCAAATTTAATTATAATATTTTTTCCATTATCTTTTTTCAAAATTTACAAATTTTTCATTCATAATAAAATTATAAATTTATTTAAATTAATTTATTAAAAAAATTATTCAATTATATTTTTAATGATATTTTATTCTTATAATTACATTATTTTAATATAATTTATAAATAATTATTATTTTAATAATATTTTTAATCTATAAACATTTCAAATATGTATTAATGAGTATGAATTATAATTCATAGATTATAAATTATAATTCATAGATTATAAAATATTATCTTACAATTCTCACTTGTGACTTTTCTTTCATATATAATGAATTTTTAGTAAGGTAGAAATATGATGGTTATATAAGATTGAAAAAAAATCCTTGAAAATATCATCTTCTAACTTTAGTTTTATAAATCATCCTTGTTTCATAGTTATTATTAATATATAATTAAACTAAAAAAATAAAATTCAATTATATATTTTATGTTAGTTTTTTTAAATATTGTTTTTAATTGATTAAAAAAATTAAAAAAATTATTAAATATAAAATTTTATTATTAAAATATATTTTTTAAATATAAAATTAATTATTAATTTAAAATTGTAATAATATCATCAAATTTGAATGATATTATTATTTTTACTTTTACAAATGAATATACTTAATTTAATTTATTTATGTTTATGATGAGCAGTTTATATTAAAAGAAAATTATATATATAATTTATTTATAAATCAACAAATACAATTATCTTCATTAGATATTTAATGTTTTTAATCTTAATTTGAACTAACAAAATTATTTGAGAAAATAATTTATATATTCTAATCAATTAAATTTTTTGACGAGACATGTTAATTTAGAAATCATAAAATCTAATCAAAAAAATTAAAGTATATTTTTCTCTATATTACAATGAAATATTCTATTTATTAATTATAACAATCGATAATAAATAATATTAATTTCATATATTAATTAAATTAATTCTTATTTCAATAACTAAATTGTTCTATAATAAATAACATAACATTTATTAGTTCATGTCTAATCAATCAATCTTCACAATAATAAAAACAAAAAAGTTAAAAATGCCATACCTTGTAGTAACATTATTTGAAGAAATCTCTAATTAAATACATGTACACATGAAACTTTTAGATACACAAACGATTATCAATGTAATTGGCTTGGCATGACAATTAAATTTTTTTATTTATGTAAATTATATTTAATCAAAATCAATTTAATGATAAATAGAATTGTAAATGTGATTGAATACCACTCCACTATATTATCTAGACATTAGAGTAGATAAACAACATAAATATTTAATCAGCACCATGTGATTCTAATTTTTAATGGGAATCTCGATCTATAGCATATTTAAGATTTGATAGTGCCCATCTAACTAAAGTGGACTATTTTTTTAATAAATTCCTTTACCAATAAATCTAGAAATATATATAAAAATTATATTTTAAAATATATATAATCAATCATATATATATATATATATATATATATATATATATATATATATATATAAAATTCAATTAATAATTAATTATAAAAATAAAAATAATATATAATTAATTAATTAATAATTAACCATACAAATAAAATTACTATCTAATTAATTGATCAATAATCCATCAATCAACTAATAACAACCATTCAACCATTCATATATATTGAAACCCATTAAATTTACCAATAATAACCATAAATATCATATATTTTAAAACACATTGGTTACATAAGTATTGTAGCCAATTGCTTGGTGATACAAGGACCACATGGTAACAAAATACCACCACTTCTCTTTAACAAAATGCTGATATTTCAGAAAATGAAATTACAGCTACACAAATTTTAAAAACACTGGTAACCATGTAGAAACAAAATATACAACAAGATCTAATGGTGATCTTTCAGAAAATAAAATTACAGCTCCACACATTCTAAAAACACTACTAACCATGTACAAACAAAATATAAAACAGATCTATAAAGTCGCTTTCCTGAAGCAGCTTAAATACAAACAGTATTACAAATAACCAAATTTGGCAAACAAAATCGAGAATCTTATGTCATGACATGACCAACAAACATTCGTGGCAAATATAGAACCATTTCTTCTGAAATAAAATATATTATGAAAACATATTTCCACAGCCCGCCATCGAACCAGTTAACACGGGCTTTGAGACTAACGATGCCTGAAAAATGAAACATCCCACATTAATAAAGAAAAGCAGTAACAAACCAAAAAACAAACGAAATCGCCGTCTGAGAACGATTAGATCTTCCCAGGCATGCTGAAATTAACACCTAAGACTAATAGAAGAAGAGAGAGAGTACAGCCCTGGCGGAGAATCTAGGGTTGATCTGAACTTAGGAGGCCAGGGCTGTACTCTCTCTCTTCTCCTACAGGTCTTGGTGAACAAGAGAACAAGACCTAAAAGACCTAAAAAAAAAAAAAGAAATCATATGGAGTCCAAAACTGGAAAACTTTGAGAAAACCCTAAGTTTCATGAGTATTTATAGCGGAGAAAAGCTTTCCTAAAATGTTAAAACAGAATTACAAATGGAATCATGGACTAAGCATGGGGGTTTGAACGGGCAATACTTTTCCTGTGTGGAGGGGACAGAAAGCCAGTTCCAATGGATCAATTTTTATTGACGTGATGAAAACCAAATGCGCAGGCTAACGGTTCCACGGCTTTCTAGAAGTATGCATTCCTCCTTTATTTGGTTGTGGAGTCTTTATCCTCCACGACACTGCCACCAATAAAATGCGTTCAAACAGAATCCATGATGCCGAGCAACTTGTGGCTACCAAACGGCGCAGCATGTTTCATTGCCATCAAAAGTTATTCAAAGAAAAAAAAAAATGAAGGGTAGGAAAAGCTGCTAGAACAAATGCCCTCTTGCTTACAAAGCGAAAGCTTTCGAACAGATGCCCTCTTCGTTAACAGGCTAAAAACTTCGTTTAAGCCACGTGGAGGCGCCACAGATAGTAACCGTTGAAATTTTGCCACGTGGAATTTGCAAAGCTAATAAAACCGAAATGGTTGGATTTTGGGTATCAGATCGCCAATATGGAGAATGGCTGTATTAGGAAACATCCATTTCCATATGCTATTTCTCATCTCCCTTCAAATTCAGCGATTGTAATCAATCTATCGAAGGACCCTCCATTCTTATTGGAAAGTAAAGAGAGGTTTTTTTAAGGGTCGATGATGAAGGTAGTTTAGGATGTTACACGTCTTGCAATAAGTTTGTAAGGTAATTTATAGTACAGGGGATTAACTCGTATTTTCAATATATAAAGTTCAGACTATTTTAACTATTGCTTTTTTTTTTTGAAGAGCATAAATTTATCATCTTGAGATCAATTTAAATGTATTTCAGAAGTTTATATTACAATTAAGTTCATGATGTTATCACTGCCTTTCAATTTTTATAATAGTAATGAATTGACAAGGGACCCTCCACCTAAAAATAAAGAAAGCAAAAATACTTTAAATTCTATCTTTGTTGGGAAAAAGAAGGAAGGAAAAATCATTTAATGTCCATAATACAAAGTCCTTATTTTAAGTTTGCAAAGTAATTTATAAAAATATATGAAACTAACTCATAATCCCAAGGTGAAAGAGGTAACTGATTATACATAGGCACTGTGTTTCAAATTTTGTAACATCACTTTTAAGAACATAAGTTATTTACCATTAGGTCAAATTAAAGATACTCAAGAGAGTTATCTTGCCACTAAATTCTCACTTTTGTCAACATGGGCCCTTACCTCATAGTTAAAATTGTAAATATTAGCATTCATTATTAAATTATTATTCTTATCACTTGATTATCATTTTATTAGTTTGTCTCAAAATTCACATGCATGTAATCAACTTCCATTATTGCAATCTCATTTGTTTTTAATGATTATCATGATATCTCTCATATTACAAGTCATATTATTTTGAAACTATTAAGAAATGTGTAAGCATGTAATATACCTATTAAAATTATATATTTATTATTTGATACTTTTTATACAACTACCTAGCTAATATCTAGCATGGTTAGATCATCTACTCCAACAATTTCATCATTGCAAGAGCTAGTATTGGAAGATTCATTCTTTCATCAAGTTTCCTTCAAATCTCTTTTAATATTTTTCACATGCATTGTCATCATCTTTTTCTGATTCGTTGTTTAGAGATACTCATATCATATTCCATCTCATCCAATTCAATATTAAGGAGGGATGTATCTAGATAAGTATATGACTCTATTACTTCTTGGTGGTGAGTTAATTTTACAATTTTAACTTGCTTTTAGCCACTATTTTATGCAAATATGTTAATTGTGTTGAATGTACATGAGTTCTTGACATGGTTAATGAACTTGAATACTATCAAGGTAATAAAATTACTGATAGGAAAAGCTTATGAAAAAATAATTTGTATTGATTCTTATTGAATAATTAAAATAATTAAAACCCATACATAAACACGCCTCAAGTGAGAATTGGATTTGACATGTAAAATTTGTAACTCCTAAAAATAATAAAACTTGACATGTTATTTTTAATAGCTGCTATTTTTAGTAAGTTTCGTATGCAAGTGCATGCAACTCTAAAAATATCTAAAAATAAATTAAACACTAAGATTAACCTATCAGATGAATTTCAACTAAATTTCAAATCCGACTACAAAAATAGATAGTTTCTAAATTTAGAAAAAACTCAAAAATAATATTAAACTACAATTTTAGACACTTAGATGATCACTATGGCCTCTAAAAAATATTAAACATATCTCAAAATTGAAAGAAAATGTTATGGTTGCATTAAAAATTTTGAGACAATTGTTTTGACGTAAAGATAGACTCAGATGGAGCTACGGATCAAAAGTTATGGTCTCTAAAAATTTGGCCTCTTTTTTGTATCATCCTCCTCTAGTTGAAAACAACTCAAATCCTGCAAGTTGCTTTGACTTTCCTTCTTCCATTTGTTATTATCAATCTTATTTAACTCCTATTCTATAATCTAAGTGTTGTCTTTCTCCTGTAATCCTTCCCATTGTACGAAATACTTATCATAACTTCTTTGTCTTCTATTTATTATCTTCTTATCCAAAACCTACATTATCTTTTATTTATTCTTCTTTGGCCCCCATTGATGTCAATCTACTTCTTCATCTTATTCACTTTCATCATCTTCTCCATGAAAATCATATAAATATAAAACATTAAATACTAGATAGATATCAAAATTATGTGGTAAACTCACCTCATAAGCATTGCCATTGATTTTTTTTAATAATTCTACATGGTCCAATTTTCTTATACTTCAACTTGCTATTTATATGTGCATATAGAAAATCTCTCTTTCCTCATGCAAACCATAATTAAATCTCTTTCTTAAAATATTTGTAATCTTCTTTTGACATCTACTACTAATTTATACTTCTTATTACTTTCCTACAATTTTCTTCTTGATTTTTCTTGTACCTATTGTACATATTCTACAAATGATTCTAAATCATCACTAAATAATTATGTAATTATTAATTATATGAAATATAAAACACTCATATGATTTCTCCCATAAATAATCTAAAATGCTGATTTTTCTATTGATCTATTCACTAAACTATTATATTCGAACTCATCTTGTGGTAAAGCCAAGTCCCATTATTTGGGATTCTCTCCAACTATGCATCTGAATAATTTTTTTGATCTGGGCAACAATTTAGGTGATAATTCGGTAGACAATTCCACCCCAATTGATGACGAAACTTCTAGGAGCCATAACTTTTGCACTGTAGCTCCAATTGACTCACCATTTGAACCATTGGAAAGTTAAGAATGAGGAGAACATCGTGAGATGGCATGGAGATTTTCTCAATGAAGTTTGACCCCATAAAACCCAATGAAAGTGCCCTAAATTTCAATTTTAGCAGTGTAGTCTAAAAATAGTAAGTTTATAAAAATAGTAATTCCTCAAATTTTGTATTGTTTTAAATATAATCAGGTGTTACATAGCTTGACCAAGCACAATCCATTCCATGTATGTTTTGGGTTCTAACCCATGGCACCAATTGATATAGTTGTTCTTTTTTTCACCATGGAATACACACCTCATGGAAGGTCTGAGGCAAAAAAAGCAACAAAGTTTATTGAACAAATGCAACACATCCAGTGCCAAGGTCATGACATCCTAGAGAAGATGAATCAGAAGTATAAGCAATGCCATGACAAACATAGGAGTTCACACCATTTTGTTGTAGGTGATAAGGTTTGGTTACGGCTTCAAAAGGAATGGCTTACATGCCCACATAGAAAGATTAGACCTCTACAATATGGTCCCTACACCATCACCAAAAAAGTTGGAGAAAAATATTTTGAGTTGAACCTACCAGCCTACCTTGGTCTACATCCAATATTCAATTTGTAGCTTCTCAAACCATATCACCCACCTCTATTGGACACTTTAGTTGTAGCCAAAAAAATAGACATTGATGAGCTTGATCCATAGAGTTTTGTTATAATGGAAGAGGATCACATAGTGGACACCTGGATGAAGACAACAACAGGATGCTCTATTCCACTTTATTGAGTTGTCAAAAGGAGCCAGCTTAGCCACCAAGGTGAGTGACTCATAGAGAATCAAATCAAGACACAACTACCACACCTGATGGGGATTATTAACGCAATGGGGACCATTGTTTTTCAATGAGGGAGGAATGATTTGGGCAATAATTTAGGCAATAATTCGGGTGACAGATCCACCCCAATCGATGACGAAACTTCTGGGAGCCATAACTTTTACACCATAGCTCCAATTGACTTGTCATTTGAACCGTTGGAAAGCTGCGAATGAGGAGAACATCATGAGATGGCATAGAGATTTGATTGATGAAGTTTGGCTCCATACAACCCAATGGAAGTGCCCTAAATTTCAATTTTAGTAGTGTAGTCTAAAAATAGTAAGTTTCTAAAAATAGTAATTCTTCAAATTCTATATTGTTTTAAATACAATCAAGCACTGCATAGCTCAACCAAGAATAGTTCATTCTAAGTATGTTTTGGGTTCCAATTCATGACACCAATTGATATAGTTTTTCCATTTTCCACCATGGAATACACGCCTCATAGAAGGTCTGAGGCAGAAAAAGCAACAAAGTTTATTAAACAAATACAACACATCCAACACCAAGTTCATAACATCCTAGAGAAGATAAATCAGAAGTATAAGAAATGCCATGACAAACATAGGATTGCACACCATTTTGCTATGGGTGACAAGGTTTGGTTGTAGCTTCAGAAGGAACAACTTCCAGGCCCACATAGAAAGCTTCAGCCTCTACGATATGGTCCCTACACCATCACCAAAAAAGTTGGAGAAAATGATTTTGAGTTAAACCTACCAACCTACCTTGGTCTGCATCTAATATTCAATTTGGAGCTCCTCAAAATATATCACCCACCTCTATTAGACACTTCAGTTGTAATAGAACAAATAGACATTGATGAGCTTGATCCATAGAGTTTTGCTATAATGGAAGAGGATCAGATTGTGGACACCTAGATGAAGATAGCAAGAGGACGTTCCATTTTTCTTTATCAAGTGGTTAAAAGGGGCCAACTTCACCACCAAGGTGAGTGGCTTATAGAGAATCACATCAAGACACAACTACCACACTTGATGGGGAACATTGATGCAATGGGGACCATTGATTTTCAAGGAGGGAGGAATGATCCAGGCAACAATTTTAGAGACAATTTGGGTGATAGTTCCACCCTGATTGATGACAGAACTTTTGAGATCCATAATTTTTGCACCATAGCTCCAATTGACACGCCATTTAAACCGTTGGAAATCTAAGAATGAGTAGAACATTGTGAGATGGTATGGAGCTCCACTCGATGAAGTTTTGGGGAGCATTTATATAATAGGTACCATTGATTTTCAAGGATGGAGGAATGATCTGGGCAATAATTTAGGTGACAGTTCCACCCCAATTGATGATGAAACTTTTGAGAGCCATAAATTTTGCACTGTAGCTCCAATTGACTCATCATTTGAACCATTGTAAAGCTAAGAATGAGGAAAATGTCGTGAGATGGTATGGAGCTCCACTTGATGAAGTTTGACCCCATAAACCCAATGGAAGTGCCCTAAATTTAAATTTTAGTAGTGTAGTTTAAAAATAGTAAGTTTCTAAAAATAGTAATTCCTTGAATTCTATATTGTTTTAAATACAATCGGGCACTTCACAGCTCAACCAAGCATAGTCCATTCTAAGTATGTTTTGGGTTCCAACCCATGGCACCAATTGATATAGTTGTTCCATTTTCCACCATGGAATACACACCTCATGGAAGGTCTAAGGCAGAAAAATAAATAAAGTTTATTGAACAAATGAAACACATCCAGCACCAAGTTCATGACATCTTGGAGAAGATGAATCAGAAGTATAAGCAATGCCATGACAAATATATGATTGCACAACATTTTGCTATGGGTACCAAGGTTTGGTTGCTACTTCAAAAAGAATGACTTGTAGGCCCACATAGAAAGATTCAACCTCTGTGATATGGTCCCTATACCATCACCTAAAAAGTTGGAGAAAATTATCTTGAGTTGAACCTACCAGCCTACCTTGGTCTGCATCCAATATTCAATGTGGAGCTCCTCAAACCATATCACCCACTTCTATTAGACTCTTTAGTTGTAGCAGAACAAATAGACATTGATGAGCTTGATCCATAGAGTTTTTCTCTAGTGGAAGAGGATTAGATTGTGGACACTTGGATGAAGATAACAAGAGGATGCTCTATTCTGCTTTATTGAGTGGTCAAAAGAGGCCATCTTAGCCACCAAGGTGAGTGACTCATAGACAATCAAATCAAGACACAACTACCACCCCTGATGGAGAACATTGATGCAATGGGGACCATTACTTTTCAAGGAGGGATGAATGATCCAAGCAACAATTTAGGTGACAATTCAAGTGACAGTTCCACCCCAATTGATGATGAAACTTTTGGGAGCCATAACTTTTGCACTGTAGCTCCAATTGACTCACCATTTGAACCGTTGGAAAGCTAAGAATGAGGAGAACATTGTGAGATGGCATGGAGATATACTTAATGAAGTTTGACCCCATAAAACCCATTGGAAGTGCCATAAATTTCAATTTTAGTATTGTAGTCTAAAAATAGTAAGTTTCTATAAATAGTAATTCCTCAAATTTTGTATTATTTTAAATACAATTGGGCACTGCACAAATCAACCAAGAACAGTCTATGCCAAGTCTATTTTGGGTTCCAACCCATGGCACCAATTGATATAGTTGTTCCATTTTCCACCATGGAATACACACCTCATGGAAGTTCTAAGGCAAAAAAAGCAACAAAGTTTATTAAACAAATGCAACACATATAACACCAAGTTCATGACATCCTGGAGAAGATGAGTTAGAAGTATAAGCAATGCCATGACAAACATAGGATTACACACCATTTTGCTATGGGTGACAAGGTTTGGTTGTGGCTTCAAAAGGAATGACTTGCAGGCCCACATAGAATGATTCAACCTCTACGATATGGTCCCTACACCATCACCAAAAAAGTTGGAGAAAATTCTTTTGAGTTAAACCTACCAGCCTACCTTGGTCTGCATCCAATATTCAATGTGGAGCTCCTCAAACTATATCACCCACCTCTATTGGACACTTCAGTTGTAGCAAAAAAAATAGACATTGATGAGCTTGATCCATAGAGTTTTACTCCAGTGGAAGAGGATCAAATTGTGGACACTTGGATGAAGACAACAAGAGGATGCTCTATTATGCTTTATCGAGTGGTCAAAAGGGGCTAGCTTAGCCACCAAGGTGAGTAGCTCATAGAGAATCAAATCAAGACACAACTACCACACGTGATGGGGAACATTGATGAAATGGGGACCATTGCTTTTCAATGAGGGAGGAATGATCTGGGAAACAATTTAGGTGACAATTCGGATGAGAGTTCCACCCTAATTGATAATGAAACTTTTGAGAGCCATAACTTTTACACTGTAGCTCCAATTGACTCGTCGTTTGAACCGTTGGAAAGCTAAGAATGAGGAGAACATCATGAGATGGCATGGAGATCCACTCGATGAAGTTTGACTCTATAAAACCTAATGAAAGTGCCCTAAATTTCAAATATTAGTAGTGCAATCTAAAAATAGTAATTCCTCAAATTCTATATTGTTTTAAATACAATCGGGTGTTGCATAGCTCAACCAAGCATAGTCCATTCCAATTATGTTTTGGGTTCTAACCCATGGCACCAATTGATATAGTTGTTACATTTTCCACCATGGAATACACACCTCATGGAAGATCTAAGGTAGAAAAATTAACAAAGTTTATTGAAAAAATGCAACACATCTATCACCAAGTTCATGACATCCTAGAGAAGATGAATCAAAAGTATAAGCAATGCCATGACAAACATAGGATTGCACATCATTTTGTTGTGGGTGACAAGGTTTGGTCATGGCTTCAAAAGGAATGACTTGTAGGTCCACATAGAAAGATTTAGCCTCTACGATATGGTCCCTACACCATCACCATAAAATTTGGAGAAAATGCTTTTTAGTTGAACCTACCAGCCTACCTTGGTCTGCATCCAATATTTAATATGGAGCTCATCAAACCCTATCACCCACCTCTATTGGAATATTTAGTTTTATCAAAATAACTAGACATTGATGAGCTTGATCCATAGATTTTTTCTCCAGTGGAATAGGATTAGATTGTGGACACCTGGATGAAGACAACAAGAGGACACTTTATTCCGCTTTATCAAGTGGTTAAAAGGGGCTAGCTTAGACACCAAGGTGAGTGGCTCACAGAGAATCAAATCAAGACACAAATACCAAACCTAATGGGGAACATTTATGTAATGGGGACCATTGATTTTTAAGGAGAGATGAATGATCTACGAAACAATGTAGGTGACAATTTGGGTGACAGTTCCATCCTAATTGATGATGGAACTTCTGGGAGCCATAACTTTTGCACTATAGCTCCAATTGACTCATCGTTTGAGCCGTTGGAAAGCTAAGAATGAGGAGAACATCATGAGATGGTATGGATATTTTCTTAATGAATTTTGACCCTATAAAACCAAATGGAAGTGCCCTAAATTTCAATTTTAGTAGTGTAGTCTAAAAATAGTAATTCCTCAAATTTTGTATTGTTTTAAATCTTGGAAGTTGAATCACTTAATCTCTCTTGAGATTGGTGACCTTCCAAATCTTCCCCATGCTTTCAAAATGTGTATAAATAAAGAGGTAACCCAAAATGTGAAGACAAACATCTCTTCCTAGAGATAAGCATATAATTGTATTGCGATCTTGAGTAATATTACATCTCTTCTCAGAGAATTCATTGTTACTATGTTATTTCTATGTTATTGAAATATTTATCAGCCAAATTTTTTGAGTTTTGGATCATTTTTCCAGTTCATGTTTATAATTATCAAGAACCTTTATGCTGAAATAGACAATAACACTCATATAACTAAAATACTGTATATACCGATATATTTATCTTTTTTTGAAAGGAATCACTCTAAATCACTTGCCAATTCAAGGGAGATACCTCCTTATCAAATTCATACTCTAATTGATATATTTATTTAGATGTCTTACAATGTTCTATGCCCCTTATACTATTTCTCATCTACCCAACTCCTCCTTCCTATGCATGTGATACTAAACTACTTATTCACTATTCTAGTAGTTATGCTAATAATATACCCCTCCCTAAGTGTATTACATTTCATTCCTTTTAAATATGTTTTTCCCTTGAAACATGATAATAAATAGGAGGAAGACCAAATTAAGGCTACACTATACATATGAAAATAGGTTGAAGACCAAATAGAGGCATATCTATGTATCATTTATGCTTCCACTTTTTTTCTGTGCTCAAATATGAACATGTACATCAATAGGGTGAACATGAGAACTATAACTGAAGATTGAAGTGCAATTTGAACCATGATGATCATATCCTCAAAGTGAGATCAAGGGTGCTCAAAATAGTTGGTCTGATGAATGAATTGAAGATACATGCCATCCCCCTTATCATTATTATATGAGAGATTTGAATATTTAATTCCTTGCTTAAGCTCTATAGTTGTCGAGTTAGGTTCTTTGAGTACTAGCTTAGGTGATTCTAATCTTAGTTTAGGCACTACTAGCATTTTTTGGGTTGCTTCATGTCTTATCAGATGATTTTGGTAGTGTTGTCTTGGGACGTAGGTGCAGAAACCATGGTGTCTCACCATGATCATAGTAGATACGATCTTTAGTGAGATTGAATAAGCCCCATACTTCCATCATAGATTAAGGTTTCCATATTTAAACCTCTAGTCAAATCTCATATTGAAGTCCACTAATGAAACAACATTTCAAGAAGGTATCAAATAAGTCTACAGTCTTATTGACGAGATGTTCAAATATTGTTTGATATTCTCATACCATGCTACTTTGATGAAGTTGCATCAATTCTCTAGATAAAATGTGAATGCCCATGATTATAATTGACTAGATGTCGAATTTAACTAAAAATGCATCCTTACACAAAGACCATAGATTTATTTATTTTTCTTTGTTTTTTAACCATTTAGCAATTACTAAACTTGTGATAACTTTCAAACTACTATGCAAAAATTTAATTTTTAATTTTTTTTGGAAAGTTAGAATTGAGGCACACAAAAACATAAATGGTTTGACATAATTCACTATAGTCTGAGAATAGAATGCATAAAAATAGTCATATTTATTTTTTGTTTACAATAGTAGTTACTAAAATTGTGATAACTTTCAAACTACCAAACATAAATTAAAAATTAAAAATGTTTTGGAAAGCTATAAATGAGGTGCATAAAAATAAAAATTTGTTTGGCATAATTCATTATAAGGTGAGATAAACTTGAAGATAAATAGTCATGATTTTGAGAAACAAATAAAAATCTACGCTTGTACTATGTAGATCTGACTTTTGAAAACCTCCAAGATACAATGAAGCTCTAAAATATATTTTTTGAATACCTCCAAGATGAAATGAAGATCAAAATTATACTTTTAAAAATGATCATAGAAATGGCCCTAGAAAGTACTATGATACCAGATGTTAAGATCTTGTATGCTAAAATAGACAATAACACTCATATAATTGAAATATTTTATATATTGATATATTATTTATTTTATGAAAGGAATCACTCTAAATCATTTGCCACTTCAAGGGGGATACCTCCTTATTATATTAATACTCTAATTGATATATTTTCTTGCATGCCTTACACTATCTTATGCCCTTTATTTATATTATTTCTCATCTACCTAACTTCTCATTCATATGCATGTGGTACCAAACTAGTTATTCATTATTCTATTAGTTATGCTACTAATATACCCCTACCTAGGTATATTATAACAACTTCTATCTGTCCATCTATTTGGGGATGGTATGCACTACTAGATTTTATCTTAGTCTCCATCTTCCTCCACAAAGTCCTCCAAAAATGACTAAGAAAGTTTGTGTCCCTATTTGATGTAATAGTTTTTGAAACACTATGCAATCTCATAATATCTTTAAAAAATAGTTCTATAACTCTCGTGGCATAATTGGTTCTCTTACATACAATAAAATGAACCAGCTTAGAGAACCTATCTACAAAAACAAAAAATGAATTGTTACCTCTTTGTGTGTTTGGTAAACCCAACATAAAATCCATACTCAAATACGTCCATGGTCCTCTTGGAATTGGTAATGGCATGTATAGCCTAGTATTTTTTGCATGTCATTTTTCTACCTAACATATCCTGACATAAAGGTAATTATTTATCCTATAAGTTGATTGAAAGGGTAGAGTGGATCCTGAAATCAAATCAATATGATTCTGAATATATTTTTTTGGTGGTAAACCATCCAGTAACTCATCAAGTATAATATCTACATATTCTTGCAACACTACTTTTGCTTCTGCTAGTATTTGCACCACTTCTATGTCTTGTTTCTTTTTTATTAATGCATAGTAAAAACCTATCATCTTCATGTCTTTGATAAATTATTTTATAATCAATATATTTTCATCATGCCCTTCTACTTAAAGAGGTAATAAAACTACCTTCATACCATCTTTCTAAAAATTATACATTGTTTTTTCTCTATCATGAACTATTTTTCTATCAAATTGTCATGGCCTTCCCAATAACATATGGAATGCATAAATTGATATAAAATCATACCATATTTTATCCTTGTAAGTTTTATCTATAGAAAAATTGATTACGCGCCTTTTATCTATTATAACTTCATTTCCTTTCTTAAACCATGAAATTCGATAAGAATTAGGATGCTTTTAACATTGTAAACCTAGTTTTTTAATCATGTCCTTAGAAACCATATTCTCATAACTACCACCATATATAATTAATCTACATATCTTACCTCTTAAGGTACACCTTTTTCAAAAAATATTTATTCGTAGCCATGCATCACCACTTTCTTTATTCTACACATGTTCTTTCCTTCGAGCAATCATTATTCTTCTCATCATGAGATTTTATCTAATATTTACTATTGTAACTTTATTATTTTGCTCTTTTATTTCAGCTTCAACTAAATTCACTCTTGGATGATCCTCTTACCTCCTTTATTGATCTTGGTAGTGTCGACATTCAAATGCCCTATGGCTTTTTTCTCCACATCTATAACAAACATAAGACTTGGATGGATTTGGAAACCATCCTCTATCACCACCATAACTTTATCCTCTCTCAAATCATCTTCTTATTTACTGATATTAGAAACTTTGTATGTTATCTTCTTGTCTTTCTACACCACGTGATGATTATCCTCTAGTGGTATTAAACACATCTCTATTTGTATGAAATCCACCTCATCCACTTATTGGAGGGGATTGTCCTCTTATTGAACCAATATATTTTCTTATCAAATTCTATCCATTTTTTTTCTTCTACCTTCAAAGCTAATTCATAAGCTTCATCCATGAAAAATATTTTATGCATATTTAATTCATCTTGAATAGAAAATGTCAAACCATTTCCATACATTGCATCCATCTACTCTTATGTTTTAGCATGATGCACTCATATATAAACCTTGTAAAACTCATCTGTCTACTCTTGTATATTGTGATTCTTTTGTCTCAAATTTTGAAATCTTCTATATATGGTTTTGCATCATCAACAAGAAAGAAATTTCTCCCTCAGCTTCTTCTCCATCTTTTTCCACGAGTTAATATTCTCTTTACCTTTTCTCCATCTTTTTTTCTACTGGTGATCCCACCAAATCATTAGAAGCATCAATAACTAAGTATAAAATATAAATTAGGTAGTTCACTTGAATAATTATAAGCAAGAGTGATGTAATATTCATAATATAGTTATTTCAAGGGCACTGAATGTTTTTTATAAATATTTCATTTTCTAGCTCCCCCGCTTACATAAATATGGGAATATTTTTGAAATACTTGGTGATGCATGAGAGCACTTAGTAATTTTTTATTCCTTTTTTGAGAAGCTTATAGAGTAGTTTATATAATTTAAGGTCTCATTTTAATTTCACCATTTTTTTAATATATTCATTTCAATTTATAGTTTAGTCTCTGATAGGATCTTTCTTGAATAAGTTAGCAATAAGTTACAAATATATGAAATAAATAAAAAATAACAACAATATATTGATTAAAAATAAGTTGAATTATATTGAAATATCAAAATTATAGACTTATTGGCCTCTTAGACAGGTAAAACGCCTTTGAGTAAGATTAATTAAATATATTTTTTAGGTGCCTCCATAGTAGACTAGGCTCCTTTCCATAGTAATCTATCACTAGATAAATAATACTCCTAATGAATATGTAATTATTCCACTATTATACAATTACATTCTACTATTACATTCTAGTAGTCTATTTATTAGAATGTGATTGAGGGATGTCTTAAAAAGAATATGCATCCATAACATTTTATTAAATAAACAAACTACAAATAATGATTAAGTCCTAACATGACACCCCCCTAAAAGTTTTATCCTTAAAGCTTTAGGTGAGGAATTTGTTGTTAGATTGAATGAAGATGTTATTATGTATCATCTTGTGGTTAAATCCCATGCCACTCTTAGAACTATTGTGATGACCTAATTCCAGAGTGAAGAAGAGCATTTGTAGAGGATAAAATTAGCTTCTAAAAGGAGATATCCATATGCATAAAGTTATGGAAGCACTATTTAGGTGTTGACATTTTAACCAAAGACCTTCTTTAATCATGAGAAATGATAAGAAAAGTGCACACATGATGAAGGCGGGAGTTCCAACTTTTAAGTGATAGTTCTACCCTATTGGATAATTTTACAAGGCCCATATAATTTTGGAGCTAATTTCTAGTAGCCTTTTAGCTTCGGATATGATTTCTTGTAAGTTTATGGGTGAAATAAAACCATATCTCTAGGGTGAAATGATCATTTAGAGCAGTGTTGGTTTGTTTGTTGCTTCATGCAATTTTGTGACATGTGGATATTATTCTTGAGGAGGTGAAATATATTATCATGTGCACTAATTGTAATATCAACAACCTATACCATAGATCTACCTATCATATATGAAATAATAGGGTGCATTTTTTGTCCATAGATAGCCTCATATGATATTAGCTTGCTAGTCATGTGGTATGAGGTTTTTTACCACCATTCTCCAAGAGGTAACCATTTTACCCATTAATGTTTCTTTTCCATGAAAAAAAATATAGGTATCCAAACATTTATTGATAATTTTTGTATTTCCATTAGTCTATGGATGATATCCTAAACTCATTTTTAGAGTTGTACTAAGGATCTTAAAGAGTTATTTCCAACAATGACTCTTGAATATGGAGTAATGATCTAAGATAATATATTTGGTAATACCATAGTGCCAAAATATATGATCAAGAAATGTTTTGGATATGGTGTAAGTGGTGTAAGGATGAGCTAGAGCACATATATGAGCATATGTGGAAAGGCAATCCATCATTACAATAATGACTAATTTTCTTCTATATTTTGGGAGACCTTTAATCAAATCCATTGAAATATTCATCCAAATATGTTTTAGAATTGGTTGTGGTGAAGTAAACTAGGTGGTGCAACTATTTACCCTTTGTTACTTTGTCAAGTATCACATTCGACAACAAACCACTTGATATACTTCTTGATTTTGGAACAAAATAAATTATGGTGGACTTGCTCATAACTTTATAGAAAACATGAATGACCTAATTAAGGGGAAGCATGCATGTCATAAAAAATGGTCTGTTTGGAGTTGGAGTTGGTGATTAATAGAAGGTGGCCATTTTATCATAATGTGTGGCATCCTAATTATAATAAGTTTTAGCATAGGAATAAATAGACATTTGAATAATAAGCTATTTTTTGGGAATATCATGATGTTATTACTATTGAAAATCATGGATCCATGTATAAATGGGAATTGAGATAACACACTGTCATACTTTTTATTCAAACTAGCAAGAGAGAGCATCGACCACCATGTTTTCCTTACATTTTTTATATGTGATCTCATAGTTATTCCCCATGAGTTTAGAAACCCTTTTTTATGATTTAAGAAAGATACTTGTTATTCTAAAAAATATTTAAGGCTTTGGTGGTCTATATTGAAGCAAAAGTGTTGGCCAACCAAGTATGGACACCATTTGTTGACTACATGGAGGTAACCATCATTTCCTTATTCATACATGGAGTGTATCAAACTTCACCTAGTGAAGGTCTTGTTGGTGATGTAAATGGGACATCCTTCCTATATGGTCAAATCATCAAGACTTGTGCCTCTTACATCACACTCAATAACAAATGTCTTAGAGAAATCAAGCATGGCCAAGACTGGTGTCATGTCCCCTCCCTAGGGTGACTCGACATTTCACGAGGATTTGCTTATTCTTGACTCTCGTAGGCAGATAAAAGGTGGTGAGAGGGTCATTTTTACAATTCGATGGCTCACGATGATACAGGAGATAACATATTTAATTATGGAGGCCATATTGCTATATTTTAATTTTAAAATGCACTTTAATTTTATTTTTATAAAAATTACTTTTATTTTAAAAAGTATAATAAGTTTTATGTGATGTATTACGGAAACTCTTGGAAGTTTCGAAAAATACATAAATAGACCCTATGGGTTATGTAATTGGCATCCAGTTCATTGTAATTGATCATTGCATCTTCTCGAGCATTTGGAGACTTCAGTAGTCTGCATAATTCTCAGATTTAATCCTTGAGAATGATACCTCTCAAGTGATTTGCATAACTGAGGGAGTGAGAGATTCTTCCGAAGGGTTGCACATTGGAGATAGCATTAAGCTATTTCATGCTAAATATTCAAGAATGGCCTACAAATTTGTACCTTCAGCAAATAGCAGTCTGAAACACTATATGGCACGTAATGCCTCAAGGAGGAGGCGATTTAATTATTGAAAAATTCGTGAGGGTCGCCCAGCTGAGCACAACACTACAGCAGACTCAGGCATAGGTTTTTGAGGGCAAAAATAGCCCGTCCATACATGTTCCTACTATACAAATCACGTCCGTACGGCACCATACGGACTGTACCTACAGTGACTGGACAGTGACTGGGGGTAGCAAATAGGTTTTTTTATCATATATTTGTATCAGGTCCTTTTTAATATATTCTACAAATTTTGTAAGGCTGTAAAATCCATAAATAGTTTATCAAGAAGTTTGTAAATTTTTTCCAGAATTCTAATAATATTATTGCTGGGCTGTCTACAAACTATTTGACAAAATTCCAGTATAATATTTTATGCAAATGTTTGACAAATTTCTGATGCAATATAATTCCGAATAATTCCTAAAAGTATTTGACGAAATTGCATAGTGAAATAACAGTGTTTTTACTAAGGGTCATCACAGTGGTATCAGAGCCATCATCCTGCCATCCTATGGTCCGTTAAATAGCCGATGAGCGATAGAGAAATCAGATATTACAGCCGGGAGCAGTAGAGGCAACCTCATCAGAATCCTCAAATAATAAAAGATACATTGCCAGAAGTTTTGAGGGACACCGAAAAATCAATTCAGAATATGGCAGAAGAAGATAGAGAAAGAAGTGCTGAAAGAAAATTTGACAACATGCTTGATATGATGTCACGTTTATTGGCCAAAATGGACCAGCAAGCCATTCCCGATCAAAGTCATCAGCACACAGTGAAGCATAGTGGAGTCAATGAGGAAAGATCCGTACAACATGCTGGAAACACTAGAGGATCAGTGTCTAGACCTCTTTTTCCCACCTTCACACCCAGGGAAGAACAGTTACATGTTGCTCCAGCTACTCCATTTGGCGAGGAGGCTAGACAGGCCTACTTAGATTATATAGCTCTCCCTCCTGATATGCATCAAATATGGACATTTGACCAGTTCATGATTCAGAGATAATAGAGGAGGAGTCAGTAAAGGTAAAGATGATGCAAAAGGTAAGTCTCCTACATCATTGGATAAGGAAACTCTTAATGACCTACGTAAGAAAAAGTTGTGTTTTTACTGTAAAGGTCCTTATGAGTTTGGTCATGATTGTCCTATGAGGCCTAAGGGTAAGGCCAATAGAATGATGTGGGTTTATTATGAAGATTTAGACTCAGACTCATCAGAATACCATGATCTTGATGGAATAGAGCAGGAACAAGAGGGAGACAATTTGGAAATAAAAGAGGGGGCAAAATTACATTCACAAGAGGCACGCCTATCAAGCATTCAGAGAGAAGGGTCTTTCAGACTTAGAGGTGTTTTGGCCAGTCAAAAGGTGGTTACACTCTTGGATACCGGTGCCACACACAACTTCATTGACACACGCTTTGTAAAAAGGCGTGGGCTTACCACTGAGGAGTGTGATGGGCTTAGAGTCAAAGTGGCAGATGGATTTATCTTGAGGTGTAATAAAATGGTACGTGATTTACCCCTACGCTTAAATAATTATGAATTCAAAGCAGACTACCATGTGGTCAATATGGGTGATATGGACATAGTACTAGGAATGCAATGGCTGCATTTGTTGGAGGAAATTACTTTAAGACTTAAAGATATGGAGATACAATTTGAGGTCGATGGCAGAACTCATGTGCTGAAGGCTCTTCGTGATGATGATTTTAAGACTATTTCACTCAGGAGAATGGAAAGGCTAGCTAGGGATAATGACATAGAGTGGGCAGCTATGTGTACCTTGATGCCTACACAGGGGGACCAGCACAAGATTGAATATCATCCAGATATTCAAAGGTTAAGAAGTACTTATAAAAAGGTATTCAATGAGATTCCACCAGGCTGACCACCAGATAGAGGCATTGATCATATCATTGAATTAGAAGAAGGCGCTAAGCCTATCATGATCACCTCGTATCGACATCTGAAGCGGCTTAAGGATGAAATCGAACGGACCATAAAGGACTTGCTGGCCATGGGGCACATTCGACCAAGTAAGTCACCTTTTGCATCTTCTATTGTTTTAGTTAAAAAGAAATATGGCACTCTCTGAATGTGTATTGACTACAGATTGTTAAATAAAAGAACTATTAAGAATAGGTATCCTATCCCATGCATTGATGAGTTGATAGATGAATTGCATGGGGCTTGTTACTTTTCAAAAATTGACTTAAGATCAGGTTACCATCAGATCAGGGTGAGGGAATAAGACATTGAGAAAACTGCTTTCAGATGTCATTGTGGGCATTTTGAGTTTATAGTTATGCCTTTTGGATTGACCAATGCACCTGCCACTTTCCAATCCACGATGAACAGGGTTTTCCATCACCAATTAAGAAAAATTGTATTAGTATTCTTTGATGATATTTTAGTGTACAGTAGGTCATGGCAAGAACATCTTGAGCATTTAGAGACAGTGTTGAGTATTCTATAGAAAGAAGCCTTGTATGCCAAGGAATCCAAATGTGACCTAGGCATGACCGAACTTTTATATTTAGGACATATCATCAGTGCGGATGGAGTTCAGATGGATCCTGAAAAGATCCGTGCTATTGTTGATTGGCCACTACCAAAGAACCCTACACAGTTGAGGGGGTTCCTTGGATTATGTGGGTTTTATCGTAAGTTTGTCAATGGCTATTCATGACTGGCTACACCTATGACAGATTTATTGAAGAAGGGGGCATTCATGTGGACACAGGAGACACAGGAGTGTTTTACGAGATTCAAGGAGATAATGACTACATGTCCTTTTAGCATTACCTAATTTTTCAAAGCCATTCAAGCTTCAATGTGATGCATCTAGAGAAGGAGTGGGTGCTGTAGTCATGCAGGATAAGCACCCAATTGCTTATGAGAGCATAAAATTTAGAGGACTTGAGAGGTCAGTTAGCATCTATGATAAGGAGATGTTAGCCATCATGCATGCTTTGGCTAAATTTAGACAATACTTGGTGGGTAGCAGATTTTGTATTAAAACAGATCATAACAGTCTAAGACACTTTTTAGGACAGCGAGATTTGAATGATTGCCAACAAAAATGGGTGAGTAAGTTACAGGCGTATGACTTTGACATCACATATGTCAAGGGTACTCAAAATGTTGTTGCAGATGCTCTCTCCCGCCGGCCACATCTCACGTCTATTTAGATATCAGAGGATTGGCGACATTTGATTATAACAAAATATGATAGGGATACATGGGCCTTGAATATAATGGAAGGGACAACAATAGATACTAGGTATACACTTTTAAATGATCTAATCATTTACAAAAATAGAATCTATTTGGTCCCAGGATCTAAGGTTAAGAAACTGATTTTGCAAATGCTTCATGATTCACCCTCAGCCGGCCATCCTGGATATTTCAAGACCTATAAGGCAATTCGGGAAAGGTTCACTTGGAAAGGGCTTAAGGATTATGTTCTACAGTATGTTCGAGAGTGTCTTGTTTGCCAACAAAACAAACAAGAACACACGTATCCAGCAGGACTCCTACAGCCACTTCCTATTCCTGACAAGAAGTGGGAATGTATTTCCATGGACTTTATCACTGATTTGCCCAAGGCACAGGGGCGAGATTGTATTTATGTGGTGGTAGATAGGTTGACTAAGTATGCCCATTTCTTCCCTATTACTACCACATACTCAGCAGTTCAAGTAGCAGAGGTTTTCTTCCAGGAGATTTTTAGATTGCATGGATTGCCTCGTAACATTGTGAGCAACAGAGACAGCCGCTTCATGAGCCACTTTTGGAAGGAGGTATTTTGGTTATGTGGGACTGAGCTTACACCCAGTACCAGCTATCATCCCCAAACCGATGGTCAAACAGAAATAGTAAACCAATGGGTAGAAGGGTACCTGAGAAATTATGTAGCAACTCAGCAACGAGCATGGGTCAGATGGATTTACATCTGTGAATATTGTTATAACACTACCTACCACATGACTATAAGGATGACTCCCTTCATGGCCCTTTACGATTATGAAGCACTTAGTTTTTTAGACTTAGTGTTGGGTGACAGTCGCGTACCTAGTGTAGGTGAGTTATTACAAGAAAGTAAAGATATAATTGCTACTCTCAGGGATAATATTGCCAGAGCCCAAAATCAACAGAAACAATATGTTGATGAGAAGAGGACTATGCGTAGTTTTGAAGTGGGTGATATGGTGTATCTTTTGTTGCAGCCATAGAGGCAGACCACTCTCAAGAAGAGTGGCATAGAAAAACTCAAACCACGCTACTATGGACCATTTGAGATTATCAAAAGAATTGGTGAGGTGGCTTATGAACTAAAACTTCCCTCAGACAGCTGAGTGCACAATATATTCCATGTATCACGTCTCAAAAAGGCATTGGGTTAGAGAGTGGTACCTTCAGCGGTATTACCTCCCTTGGATGATGAAGGGAAATTGATTTTAATTTCAGAGTCCATTTTAGATAGCAGAGAAAAGTAGCTTCGCAAGCGGGTGATCAGAGAATATTTGATTAAGTGGAAGGATCTACCCATTGAAGATGCCACTTGGGAAGGTGAAGTCATTTTGCAGCATCTGGCATTAAGATTGCTTGAGGTCAAGCAATTTCAGGAGGGGCAGACTGTCATGTCCCCTCCCTAGGGTGACTCGACATTTCACGAGGATTTGCCTATTCCTGACTCTCGTAGGCAGATAAAAGGTGGTGAGAGGGTCATTTTTGCAATTCGATGGCTCACGATGATACGGGAGATAGCATATTTAATTATGAAGGCCATATTGCTATTTTTTAATTTTAAAATGCACTTTAATTTTATTTTTATAAAAATTACTTTTATTTTAAAAAGTATAATAAGTTTTGTGTGATGTATTACAGAAACTCTTGGAAGTTTCGAAAAATACATAAATAGACCCTATGGGTTATGTAATTGGCATCCAGTTCATTCTAATTGATCATTGCATCTTCTCGAGCATTTGGAGACTTTAGCAGTCTACATAATTATCAGATTTAATCCTTGAGAATGATACCTCTCAAGTGATTTGCATAACTGAGGGAGTGAGAGATTTTTTCGAAGGGTTACACATTGGAGATATCATTCAGCTATTTCATGCTAAATATTCAGGAACGGCCTGCAAATTTGTACCTTCGATAGACAGCAGTCTGAAACCCTATATGGCGTGCAGTGCCTCAAGGAGGAGGTGATTTAATTATTGAAAAATTTGTGAGGGTCACCCAGCTGAGCGCAACACTACAACAGACTCAGGCGCAGGTTTTTGAGGGCAGAAACAGCTCGTTCGTATAGGTCTGTACTATACGGATCGCATCCGTACGGCGCCGTATGGACTGTACCTGTAATGACTAGACAGTGACTGGGGGTAGCAAACAGGTTTTTTTAATCATATATTTGTATCAGGTCCTTTTTAATATATTTTGCAAATTTTGTAAGGATGTAAAAGCCATAAATAGTTTATCAAGAAGTTTGTAAATTTTTTCTAGAATTCTAATAATATTATTGCTGGGTTGTCTACAAACTGTTTGACAAAATTCCAGTATAATATTTTATGCAAATGTTTGACAAATTTTTGATGCAATATAATTTCGGATAATTCCTCAAAGTATTTGACGAAATTGCATAGTGAAATAACAATGTTTTTACTAAGGGTCATCACAACTGGTGTGGTGCACATTACTAGCTTAAGGCTATAAAATGCTTGGGTAGATGTTTTCAACCATAAAAAGGAGTATTTATTAAGCATAGATGTTAATAGGGTGGTAATTTTTTTGTACTCCTTAACAAATTTTAGGTGGTACCTTGTGAGGCCAATAAATCCTTATAGACTTTTGAGTGTCATAGGTGGTAGCTAGTTTGTCATAGATTCAATTTTGTTGGGGTTGACATGAACACTAATATATGAAACAATATTTTGTAGGTACTCAACCTATGATGTCCTCAAAGAACATTTAGAATATTTGGCACATAATTGGTTTATAGAAAGAATTCCCAAGGTTTTGTCAAGGTGGTTGAGGTGATCCTTCCATGTTTGACTATAAATGAGGATGTCATCAAAGAATATAAATATAAACTTCCATAATAATGGGTGAAATACTTGATTCATTAATCCTTGGAATGTGGAGGTAACATTGGTAAACTAGAATGGCATGACTAGGAATTCATAGTAACCATCATGTGTGCAAAAAGTTATTTTTGAAATGTTTGCTTCATGAATATAGATTTGGTGATAGCTAGATCATAGGTATAACTTTGAGAAAAAAATTCACCATGGAGTTCATCAAGGAGCTCATTTATTACCAAAATGTAAAATTTGTCCTTAATTATGACCTTGTTAAAGTCTCAAATCTTGCTTGTAGGAGGTCATGAACAATCTTTTCAATCTCAGCATTTTGATAAAATGGGTAGTGGTATATCATAATATTAGGGGGTGAACTACCTATAATAAGTTGGATGTGATGGCCTTAAGGGTGAAAAGGAAACAATCTTGTTTGTTCCTCAAAAAATTGCATGCTTGACCAAAATATTGTGCAAGTCTGTTGGTTGGCTAGAATCTATTGGTGAAGTAGTGTGAAGAGAAAATAGTTGGGTAATTATTCTATGTGATCCTTTTTGAAAAACTTCTCCATGTGATGAGAGATAATATCACTATTGGATCTAAGAAGAAGGCCTTTCAGTGTGTATTGATGTCTATTATCATAGAATTGCATCCAGAGCTCATAAAAATCTTAAAGAATGGGTTCAAGAGTTCGTAACCATTGGGAACCTAGAACAACATCATATCTACCTAAGGACAAAGAAAAAATGTCAATATTGAGATTATACTCACCCACATAAATGTGAAAATTGATACACTTTCCCTTACACAATAATGTTCCCCCATTGGCAATCATCACCTCAAAACTAAAATAAGGGTGGACAAATTAGTCTGCGTGCTTAGCCACCTGAGCGTCGATGATGTTTTGAGTGTTTCCATAACAAATAAGAATTGTGGTTGTTTGTTTCTTAAAAAACTATTTGGCATGCATTATTTTGGGAGTGTTGACCCCTTCCAAAACATGCATGGAGATTCACGATGTGAATTTGAGGGCATAGGATCATTATCTTCCTATTCTAACTCATTTTTAGTATCCTCACATTCTTTTGTATTAGGTGGGGAATCAACATCAAGTAGGTAAATTTTTTGTTCAATGTATTTGTGTCTTTTAGCCCATTCGTCATCATAATTGTAACCTATCCCATTTTCACAACATGTACACATTTCATCCTCCATGTGATGTTTGATGCAAGTTGCCCTAAGAGGTGGGTTTATGTTTGGGAACTAGAATTAAGATGGATTGGAGATCACCCAATTGGAATTCCAAAATTGTGGGTTGTTTTTGTCTTCAGAGAGCTTGGATAAACCCAAGGTTTCCATCATATAGTGTGTTTGAAATATTTTAACCTCATATCAAAACACATATTTGAGGTTGCTAATGATGTAGCATCTAAAAAAATCATCAAAGAATTTTGTTTAATTGACTAGTTTTTTAAACTTTGTTTGATATTATCTCACTATACAATTTTGATGAAGTTTGTTTAATGCTCATATGAAACTATCATAGGTACTATGCCCAAAATGGATTAACAATATTTTAGATAATTTAGCCTAGTATGGTTCTTGATGTGACTTGTTTACCATTGGTACTATTGAAAATATTCCTTCTCAAGGTGAAATGAAGAAATAGGGACTCAATCATCAGTGGGATGCATGCTGACATATTATTCTGCATAGTAGATCAAGCTAGTGATTTAGTGCCATCAAATTTGGGAAAATATAGTTTAGGGACATGGAATGTTACTCCAGAATAATAACTACAATTTGATTGGCGATCCCAATTATATCTAAATGACTATAATGTAACATATAATTTAGTCATGTAGTCATGAACTTTAAATAGTTGTGATTCAATCTTTGTCCAAAATTTGGCATTGTCATGGGCTATGTTACCTGCATGAGTAAAAACCATTTATTAGGTGGCTAGTGGGTGCTGAAAAATGTTGAGTGAATTTTTATGTCAAATTTATCATTTTTAAAGATGATTAGAATAGTTTAATTTTCACATAAGTGAAAAAAATTCTAAAAGGTACATCCAGGTTATCAAAAAAAATTATAGGGATTTTTTATTTTTTTATTCCTTTTGAAATTAGCCCTTAAAATGACTAGTGTGATGATAAAATCATAATGGAGTATTTGTTGTATGAGTGCAAAAAAACTCTATACTCTTTTTTTAACTATTTGGTGTGATTCTAATTAGATGTGTTAGCTAAATGGCCAAAACTAGATCCAAATCTTTAGCTTATATAAAGTAGTTACAAAGAGATCAATTGGAAATATAGACAAAACCAAAATTTATAGAAAATAAAAACAACTATGGGGGAGATCAATTGGATCATATGGCCAAAAGTAGATCAAAACTTACAAAATATAAAAAGTGACTATAGTGAGATTAGTTGGTTGTATTGTCAAAACCAAATCATAATTTTGAGAAGATGAAAATAATAAAAATTTTAATGAGGATGTTTAAGTATGGTCAGATTTACAAGTTAAATTGCTCACCAAAACTTGACAGTGATGACACAATGCATAGTCAATAGTATAATGTCTTGTTATAGATGTTTTAGTAGGGAGAGATGATGCATACACAATTTTTTAGATTGACTGCACATAAATAACACCCATGTACAAATACAAGTTGTAAAACTTGGCTTGTAACAATGACAACCTTTTACCTAAAAAAAATTACATATCTCAACACAAATTCATCTTGTAAGAAATTGTTTGTAGTGATGAGTTCTTCTAAAATTTTGATCATAGAGATGGTGAAATATGAGTTCCACTACTCTAGTACCACTTTATAATCACTAAGATCTTACTAAATCAAGGTGAGAGCATATGGTGGAAAATAATAATTAACCTTAACTCTAAAAGCTACTGTAAAAAAAACCCTAAAAAGAGATTTGATACCAAATGATGGGATCTTTCATGAACAAGTTATGAATAGATTACAAATATATGAAAAAAGTCATAAATAATAACAATATATTGATTAAAAAAATTGAAATTATATTACAATGATATAATTCTAAAATTAGTAGTCTTTTCGAAGGGATAACTTTATTTGAGAAAACTCAATTCAATACAATTTTTAGGTACTTTCATATTAAATTAGACTCCTATTTATAATAATTTATCATTATATAACTATTACTCCCAATGAATATGAGATTATTCTACTATTACATTATTACATTCTATTATTACATTCCATTTATTATAATAAATTTGAGGGAAATATTACAAAACATATACATCTATAACTTTTTATTAAATAAATAAACTAAAAAAAGATGGTTAAGACAAAAAATTCTAAATCTTTTTATATATTTTTTTTTATTCATAAATAAAATTCTAAATTATTTTCAATACAAATGACAATGAACTTGAAGTTTTTATAACTATATACTTATTTATTTAGTTTTATTACTTATTTAATTTTAATTATACAAATAATTTAAATTTTATTATACCAATAACATTATTACATCGAATTTCAATCCCTCTTATAGTCACATTTTAATTTTTCAAAATTTATTTATCTATGCTATGTTTTTGAACAAATATTTCCTTTTATATATTCACTCTTATGCATATACCCACACATTCCCAGTGTATTCATACAATATCATCATGAAATTGGTTATAAACATGTAAATCTTGATTAACAAGATCACTTTCAATCATTTCCTTGTTATCGAAGGTATCTAGATTCTCACATTATTTCAAATATTTAATAATTAAAGTGAAATGAGAAAATATCATCACTTGGCAAAGTAATTTATTATAAATTTTTATAAATAATATCCTTTTATTTATATTTATGGTTGTTATTTAGATTAAATTTATAGACCCACTTTTCCCTTCGTTCTTTCGTCCTTTATTCTCTATCTTTTCTTTTCCTTTTTTTTTTTCCCTTTTCTTTTTGGTTATTTTAAAGATGTTTTAAAATACTATAATATTTTATATACATTTTTAGTCTAATAGTTTTTATAATATTTGGAAGAGTATTTTGGTTGTTCATTTTTTTTATTACACTATTTTGATTTTTAATTTTCTTTTGAAATATACGATTTATTTTATTATTTTTTATTATGATTTTTCTATTATATATGTTGAAATTATAATTATTTATATGTGATAATTTATATTAATATTTATATTATAGTAATTTTAAACCTTTCTGAAGGATATAGGTTTTGAATTATAAATAAAAATATATTTATTAATTTAATTAAAAACACATAAAATTGGATAAATAAACATATAAAACCTTACAACCAAAATTTATTTATAAAAAATAAAGGAAAAACATGTATAAGGTTTAAAATTTTGGAAGGATTGTAAAGATAAAAGATGATAAAATTTAATAATATGACCCATTAAATTTATAACGAATAATTAGATGATGATTTCATCATTATGTATAAAATTATGTTATGAAGTATAAATTTATTATAAATGAATACATTCAAATATACAATTTTTGGAGTTTAGCTTTTATAATTTTTGAATAGATTTTTATATATTTTGTCAATGGATTTTTAAGGTTTTTTTAATTATATATATGGAGTAAATTGGATATATTTTCAAATGGATTTTAGAATTTGTAGATTTTAGATAATAATTTTTAATAAAATGGTGATTTTGTACTTATAGATCTGAAATAGTGAAAATATTCTATTAAGTAGGTTTCAAGTTTATAAATTTGTCAAGGGATTTTGCATATCATTGGAAAAAAGTTTTACTTATTCATTGCAAAAAAAAATTCTAATAAATTAAACAACATATGCAAGGGATACAAACAATATATATTTTAATGATTAATGCTTGGAGATTAAAATTATATTTATGGATTTCGATAAACTAATATGGATCAAGAACATACAAAGAAAAAAAATGAAACATGTATATTCAAAAATCAAATAGGATGAAATATAAATTCTTAGTAAGTGTAACATAATGTCATTCAAAAAAAATAAAAATATAAGAAATATGGACAAATCTTGCTCACTAAAATGTATATTAAAAAAATGTTTGCCATAAAATAAATATTATAAAACATGTAAAATATAATAAACAATACATAATTAAGTATACAATCAAATATAAAAGGATATTATACCTTGCTTGGACTTTTTTGACAAATTTGAAAGCATAAATTATATTTGAAAACATTAATCTTCCATTATCACCCTTTCATCCTTGAGATCTTACCTAAATAGAATAAAAATACATAAATGTAACGATGGTCTTTATCACTTATCTATAACATCATACAAATGGTTTTACTCAAAGACTGTCACTTACGATTCAATTTGCCATCTTTGGTTTCTTACCTTAAATCATTAACCTTTTGCCGTAGAATTTTATGTGGTTTGATTAATTTGTTCTTGAACCTATCCAATTATAAAATTATTAAATGGATATGGGTTTTAAGAGGTATTTTAGGGGCTATTCTTTTCCTTTGTATTTTTTAAGAATCATAATTTCAACAAAAAAAAATTATTGAGTATATAATATTTTATTATGCTATACATGTATCTAATATATTCCCATTTATTATGTATTTTCTTGATGATTACATGAAAAACCTAAATTTTATATTTATAGATTAATTCATTCAAACCTTTAAAAAATTGCCATGCATGATTAATTTCGAATAGTTAGGACTAAACAAGATTAAAAAAAAAAGGTTCAATAATAGAATGAGTACACCAAATTTTAATAGGATCCAAGCACATGCACTAGGACCATATATATGATATTGTAAAGTAGACATGTACTAGGTGAAGGATGGGATTTTCTTGAAGATGCATGAAATATGTTTCGAGTCTTCAAAATTCTATATATTATAATATACCTAGAGAGATGATTATGTAACATATATTAGTGGGTGGAGATGCCAACATTATGGCATACATCTTTTTATTGGATCTATTATATGGATTCATATAGATAATTTTTCATATTTATTATATAGAACAATGAGTCAACCTACATTGGAATTAGTGATACACCTAATATTTTTTTCAATAAGGTCTATATAAGGAGATGCATATCATTATGACATACATCAAGGATAAATATTGTAATTGGGAGTGTTTGATCTAATAAGGAAATTGATCCCTCTAAAAGGCACGTGATAGTCTATTGATTCCTTCCCCATAAAAGATATTGTAAGGTGTTTCCCTACCTTAATATTATTTTTGAATATAATTCATATTATGCATCTTTCCCACACATCTCTCATGTTGTTCAATCTATATTTTTTCTATAGTTTTCTTTATATTTTAATATATATGTGAGGTTCTTAACATCTAAGTATTAAATATATTTCCATAGAAAAAAGGAATTTTTTAAAGAAAATGTTTATATATATATATATATATATATATATATATATATATATATATATATTAGAATTTTGTAGAAAATAATGCATACTTTTCATAAGATTGTTATCCTCATAGATGCATCCAATTCAGATTATTTTTTCATCATTATAAATAAGACTCTTAGAGCTTTCAAAAAAGTAGTCATAATGAAAATTTGGAGAAATATTAAAGGAGGTATGAAAATCTAAATTTGACCCTACGAACATACTTTTTGACCACAAAAAAATTGGTGCAAACCTCAAAAAATAAATTCTTATCTTTTATGAAAATTGATAAAATCAAGTGTCATTTTTTGAAATTAAAAGGAAATATTTAGATCTACTTTTCAACATGATTTTATTTTCATATTTATGACCTATGGAAAGGTGTTAAAATAAAATATTTGAAGCCTTAATTTTCATGGCATTTGATCAATTTTTTACAGAACATTTAGAGAAAATGAATAAGATACTTGAGGGCCTCAATAGTTCTTTCTATAAATTAAATGGTGTTTTTGATAGCATTTATCTTCATGTATGGAAATTAAATAGATGCACAAATCAATTTTGAATATAATTGTAGAGAATGTATGAGTACTTCTTTCACTTGAATCAAAGTAATTTATTTGATATTTTTTTCAAACATTCACCCATATATGATGAAGGAAATTATTTTTAACCTAATTTTTATTATTAAAAATTAAAAAAAGACTTTTTCATTTGTTGTCAAATATTTTTGACAATTATTCTCTTATTCATTCGATAGATTTGATCACATATTCACATTTTAAAAATATTTTATTAGTTGATCCATGCATAAATCTACATGCTTCTCTTGAGTGCCCACCTCATATTATCATGACTAAATTTTTTATGTTCATCACAATGTCATTGTACATGATAATATGCAAGCAAAGGAAGAATAATAAAATGCATGGATGGGCTTACATTTTGTCATTAAACTTTAAGAAAAACATATTTTCCAAGCAAATGAAGAAGAATCAGATGCATGGATGGGCCTCCATTTGGTCCTCAAGCTTCTAGGAAAATATATTTTATTATGTAAAATAATTGAGCTCAAATTTTATCACATCATATATTTAATTCTTCTCATGTTTCAAGGGAAAAATATGTTAATGGAGGTGGAATGTAATTTACCTATAGAGATGATATTATGATGTATATGAATGGCTGGAGACTCTACCATGTGGCACACACCCTGTTAGTTAGTATATTATATGGAGTTATATATGTAACTTGTGCTATTTATTATATTGTGCAATATGTCATCCTACATTGAGTTTAGTGATATACGCATATATTATTGTAAGAGGGTGCATATAAAGAGGGGAATATCATTGTGTATGACATTGAGGAAAAATATTGTAATTAAAATTATTTATTTAAATGAGAAGATTGCCTCCTCAAAGAGGTCTATTGTAGTGGAGTGATTATTTTTCCAAAAGTAATATTATATGGTTTTTCCCTACCTTAAATGTATTTCTAAACATAATTCAGAGTAAGTTATTTAACCCACACATCTCTTTAATTGTGTAAAATATATGTTTTCTACATATTTTTCTTCGTATTTCTAATATTTTATATGAGGATCTTAATAAACATAAACATATATGTATAAAACATATAAAATAAAGGCCATATGGACATTTTCTATTATTTACATGGTGAAATAGATTCTATAAGTATAGAACATGAATACATAATCGTTATAAATGAATTAAAAAGACGTCATAAACAAAGATATTGAAATTATTGACTTGTCGATCAAGACGTTAATAAATTCAACATTTTTTATCATATAAAATATTATAAATAAAGAGGGTTCTACTTCAATAATATATTATTTTGAAAATTATCTCTCTTCTCACATTTTTTAAATTATTTTTAATAGAATTCTAATCTTTAATTAATAAAATCTCTTATATATTATTAAAATACACATAATAAAATATCTTACTCTTCCACTAAGACAAATAAAACTTTATAAAACATATACATCTACTCCTACTTTACAATAAGCTTTATATAACACACACTACTCTACAAAAGGTATGTGAAAATTTGATCTTATATAAAGAATATTGATGCTACTCATGTTACATAACTAAAACTAACAACTTGATGGCTTATGCCCCCTCCACCAAAAAAAATGATATATTAAACTAATACATAACACAAATATTTTCATTGGTGAATATTAGAATACATAACACAACTATTTTCATTAGTGAATATTAAAATACATCACGCAACTATTTTCATTAATGAATATTTCCATATACTATTAGTATCTTATATTATAATTGATAAATAAAATGAATTATGAACCACCAATATAATTTTAGGTATTAATGATATTTTTAATTAAGATTTATATTATTAATATATAATTAATATTTTTTTAATATTTTATTATTATTTAAAATTAAGTAATTAATTAAATTAATTTAAAATTGAAACTAAATATATTTGAAAATTTTGATCTATAATATATTTTAGATTTATTAACTAAATTTAAATATTAATTATAAATATGCTCTACAATTAAAAAATTATTGGTTGGTTTAAAATTTAGAGTTTTTTGTTTTTTAAAATCCAATTCTTAATATTTATAAATGCTACATAATTATTCAGGGAGAGTTTCTTGAGCTACAAGTAGAATTTTGTCAAATATATTATATAAAGGCTTCTTTCCGCCATCGTTATGTTGGTGAAGTCATTCTTATGGCTGTTTTTTTCCCTCTCTCTCGATGATATGGTTGGAGTTTGCCTTTACATACTCAGAATATTACTGGACTTTCGCAACGGACATCCCAAATACAAACTTTTGTGGATGCTGGTGTGATTACTCCTCCATTACTTAAGATAGATAGAATGACTCTAACATCGGTCATCTTCAAACTTAAACTTAATGTTGTTCTCCTCCATGTAGTACTGCCACTTGTACTTAATATTGCGTATCATTCTTTCTAAATTGATAGTACCAAAAAATGCCTCCGGATAGTTTGCAGAAGACGGTAAAGATCGGGAACCCATAAAAGCAGCCATCCTTTTTTCGGTAAGGTTCGAAAACCCAAAGAAAAGAACCTTTCCTTTTTTCGTTGTCGTTATCTTTGGAGATAAGCGAACGCTGTTCCGATACCAAAATGTCCTGTCAATCATATTGCATCTTCATAATAAAATACAAGAATGTGAAGCGACAGAGCAGCGGGGTATGTTGATTAGAGTTCATATTCCAAAGCGTTCCCTATCCACACACGTGTAACAAACAGAAGAAATGTTCGGCTCCATCAGTTTGAGAGGACATGATAGGTTGAAAGTTGGCAGACCGCCCGCAGCTCAAAATAATTCCATTTGGCCCACACCCCACGGCACATTGAAAGGGATAAGAACTGCATGTCACGCTTCCCACAGATGCATTAATTCCGTTCAGAACATACATTTCATTACACTTAAATAAAACTAGCATTCCCCCAAGGTGGAAAGTTACGCCTGAAGGCATCTTTATTTTTTTTATTTCTTTTGGGTTGTGTTTTCGTATTCATCTTTATTATTGATCTCATCTTTTCAGAATAAAGTGTTAAACAAAATTAATTTGATATTAAAAAAAAAATCTGTATATTATCATAAAATTGAATTTCAATAATAAACATTAAGGAGTTATAGTTATATCCACAATTGAATAAATATTTAAGCATTATAAAATATAACATTAAAAATATAAATATACAATAGAGTGGCGAAGTTTTTTTTTATTTTAGAAATTTAAGTCTTAAATTTTCAAGAATTTTATGGGTCTAAGAATGAATGATGAAGGTATTTTTGATAAGTATAATATTTTATTATACTTGTAAATTCGAGATCCCAATCCTAAACGAAATTACATGTTCCAAGAAAATAAATATTTGCTTTATAATAGCAGTTCTAAGTAAATAAATAATTCTATTTCCTTGGATATTGAGGACTTCATCCTTGTCGACTTCGGCCCCATAATTATCCCTTTCCTCTTCATCTATTACTTGGGTTTCAAATACCCCAACATTGTTAAGGAATTGGACAATGTATCGGTCATCTTCAAAGGTTTCTAAATTTGTGATGTTATCAGGAACAAAGGAGCAAGGGACCAATTCAAAAGTGAATTCTTGCATCTCAGTGTTGTCCATGGGAGTTAAGATGGCAACTAAGCATGTTAATGAGTTGGTAACCAAATTTTCTTCCTTAAGGATAGGGATAACATTGAACGCATCAAACATTTCTATTAGGTCCCATGCCCTGTGTTTGTACTTCTTAAGGTATGACAATTTACATTGAAATCTACTCGTAACCTGGCTCACAACCAACTCAAAGTCACTAAACACTATTAACTCTTTAGCCTTTTGCTTCAACACAAATTGTAGCTTGAGGATTAACGCTTCATACTCTGTTAGGTTGTTAGTGCAATGGAACTGCAACCTATATGAATCTAGATATCTCTTTCCTTGTGGTTTTGTTAGTAGAACACCTGCTCCACTACCTTATCTAAAATAGGGCCCATCAAAGTATAGGAACCACAAGCCTAGTGGTTTAGGTTCATTGCCAGCTTTGTCTTTAGCAAGTTTCATGCTCAGTGTAGAAATCCTTAAGTTAGAGGATACTAGGTTTACTTTTTCATTGACTGCATTGTATTTAGTTATCATATACTTTATTCAGAGTTCCCTATCCACTCTAATATGATTATCTATGCCTCTCCAAGGCAGCCACAAATGGGAGAAATCCATAGCCATGTATCCATTTAGGGATTTTGAGCAATCTTGGCTAAGAAGCACCTCATAAGCTTCGATGATCTCCACAACTTGAATGTCCATGAATTGTTGGATCCTAGGTTGTGACTTGACAGTGACATATGTATGTTGAGAATATCTCCAACTATCTTAACCTCAAACTTGTTGAGTTAAACTATGACTTTATCTAACTTGATGGGGATCAAACCCATATTTTCATAGATGTCTGTAAGCATCACATTAGTCAAAGTTCCTGAGTCTACCAAATAATTATGTAGACTCTTCCCAAATAGTCTAACAATTAAAAGAAAGGGAGGAAACTTAGACTTATTCTTGTGAATAAGTAAATTAGTGTAAGCATCCTTTTCGTTTGTTTGGGTTGGCTTAAATGGATTTTTAGTTAAGGATTTTAGTAGAAGATCATGTTGCTCAGTGATTTGAGAAAGTTTATGAAGAGTGATATTCACTTTAATCTTATTCATGTCCTCTACTATATTTAACTGACATTTTTTTGAACTAGTTGAACCTCCATTAGGACCTTTGGTTTGTAGACACTCAATTTTGGCTATTTTCATGCCTAAACTGGGATTCAATTCAATTTATAAAACAAGATGTAATCTAATCTTAGAAATAACTTGAATTGGCCAAATTCAACCATGTAAGGGAGTTAATTGTTCAAAAACATGGTGAGGCTTGTTTATTTGAGGTCTTACCATGTATGCACCAGTAACCTAGTTTTGTTTCAACTCTAGTCAAATTATGACCTAGTAATTTGACACTTTTGGCCTGTCAAGCTATTAATTCAAAACAATTTCAAAAATCCATAAAGTATTAAGCATTATTGATTACATTGAAAATCTTAATTAACTTGCCTAAGTAGAAATTCCAAATTAAATTAGTGAATTTCATTTTTATCAAAGAAGGAATTTTTATCCAAATATGAAGTCAAGGTCAAAGGAGCTAATAAAGTGATTTATTAAATTCTTAAAGATTTCAAAAATGCGAGTCACAACTTCACAAATATCTAAAGTGAGTTGGCATGCCTCATAAATATTTGAAACTAAGATGTCAAGATTTCATGAGTGCTTTGACCCAATCTAGGTTTAGCTTGACCCAACCCAAGGTTAGCCTAACTCAACCTAGGTTATTTCTAGACTCAACCAAAGTTAGAATTTAATATAACCTCCCTAGAGTTACAGTTAGTTCTTATAGATATAAATACAAGTCCCCACACCATATGTCAACAAACTTATGTTTAAGGTTATTCTATAGGAATGCCTTCAAAAAGCTATTGAGAGTAGTGTTGTAATGCCCATTTTATGCCAAGCTTCACACCAAGCCACAAGTGACCACTGGAGAAGTGATACCACCATGGATAAATAATGACAAGAGTCTATAATGTCATAGATTGAGCATGAAAATCCTTATGCCAACAAGTGGACATCAAATTATATAAAGGAGGTAAAATACTTATGTTGTTTTTATCTCTATTTTGTGATCTTGTTCATTATGTTATGCTCCCCCTGGTTCTTAGGCACAAGTGCTTAGTTATATTTTTTGGAAGTACAATTACTGATAGGGGGTGAATCAGTTGCCTTGAAACAATCCTTCAATTTCACTTATCATTCATTCACATGTACATACATTAACCAATGCATAAATAAGTATCTATGAAATCAAACAACATAAGATCATATGAGATATATGGTAAAACCTATTGGGGGATAAAACCCATTGAAACACCACTTTGAATATAATTGTATAAGTAATAGATCAAAATTTAGTGAGGCACCAACCCCTTACTAGTCAAACACTAACTCAACTAGTCCTTTAGTAAGCTCCAACTTGTAAGGATGCACCAACCCCCTAGGTAACGCAAAACCAAATAAGATACCTTGAACCTATGATAACCTTTGAATACATATTGTTCACTCAACTTAATATGACCACCTTATTTTTCTCTTCTTGCTCTTCTATTTGTCACAAATAGCTCATTAGGCCTTCTCACTCAACTAGCCCTTTCCTTGGTAAAATTAGGTCATATGACCTTGTTCATCACATATAGAAACACAATTATATATTTATTAAATATTAATCACACCTCTCTGATGGTATTTAATCCCTCTACCTATTTTCCAAAGATTTATATCATTCGATCATATCCTCAATATTCTAACTAGTCAATTAGTCCTATTAGACCTTCTCTTTATACTTGACTCTTGATATTACCCATATTGGTTAGAAATGAAACTTTACAAACTTGGATTACCATTGGAATAGATAAAAACACATTTTTCTCAAGTGAAACAACCACTACATAGGTCAGCCATTACTCTTAAGGGCCAAAATCACCATTAGGCCTAATAGAGACCTAATGCAATCATGCCTTCTTAAAACACATGTTTCACTTTGGCCTCCTTGGAACACCTTTATCCTAAAAAAATGGATGAAAAACTTAAAAAATTATTTATTTATACCCTTTATAATCTCACCTTAGGTTCCAAACACCATTTATTTCATTTCACTCCTTGAACCACACAATTAGGTCTACTCATAATTACGCCTTCTCATTGTCATTAATTATGTCTTGAAAATATGAATCATACACTTAATTTTTCTACATAACCCAATAAAAAATAACATGGATAGAACCTAAATTAACTTATGGTCATCATCATGTTCATTTTATTTCACCAAACATGTAAGAAGACCTCAAACCAACTATTTTTATATGGTTAGTTAGAACTGCATACAGGCTTCAAAACCCAATCAAGAACCTTTCAATTTTCACACCTTTATAGGAGTTTATCATGAATATAAATATATTAAAAATAAAATATGAGACCTATATAAAAAATTAATTTGAATTTTATTCTTTAACTCTATACAAAAATACTCATAAACATCATTCTCACTCATACATAGAAAACCGCATATAGCTCAAAAAATAGTCATGAGAACTAAGTTTTAGAAAACCTAAGGAAACAATTTTATAAAATTAAAATAGGCTTATATTATCCTTAATAAATATTATAAAATATTTAAATATATATATTACATGGTTCAATATCAATATTGGTCTTACAGACCAATCTCATGTCTTCACCCCACAAACTTCACTATGTTAGATAGGTCATTTTGAGACCAGCGTTTTGCTTGTGTATGAAAATCAAAAAATATTATATTCAAGGTTGAAATGTGATGTAGGTCTTGAAAAATTACTCCATGTATTTTTATCCATCCTTAATCCACTGCAACCCATCCCTAATCTCAATCTCACTTCTACCTAGTTTTCTCATTATCTTGCTCATTAGGCCCTTCTAGTGATAGGCCAACTTCCATGAATAGTTTATAATATTTTAGGTCTTAAACCTACTATAAAACCACCATGGTAATAATATATAGGTATCAATATTCAATATCCAAAAAAAATTATTCTTTGACCTAGTCAACTCTGCTTGTTATATCAAAATTATCAGAAAAAAGTATTTTTATGTAGCCTCAATTCACTCTTACAATAGACCAATGCCACCTGGACAAAGATGGAAGAGTCTTGTACATGATCCAATCATAAAACTAGGTCATATAATCCATTTTGATCCATTTCCAATAATATCTTTCCTATCAGGTTATTATGAGGGTTTCAGGAGGGTTTTAACTACTTTTCATTCTTAGCAATAATTCATAAAGGATTTTCCATAAAATCCAAAACTAATTATATAAAATTCAAGATATTACCCTTTCCCAAATTCCATGAACTAATTAGTATCTCATGCAAGGGTTTCATGTGCCAACGAGCATAATAAAAATCTTCTCAGGTCTGTAATACCTCATTTTGTGCACACTAAAAACATCAACACCAAATTTCATGCTTTCTCCTTTATGATTTAACCTAAAATTTGGTAAAAAAACTTGACACAACCTATCACACCTATTAAAATTATCCTATGATATTTAGCACCTTAGGAACTAAAATTGACCCCTCATTATGTCACAATAGGTCTCTTTACACACTAAGCCTTGAACTTCTTGTCATAATTAGACATTGACCACACATTAAAACCTATTGTACTATTCTAAAAACCTCATCCTAATGTCATACAACCTCATACCATGATCACACACTTCCATGCTATCAGGATTATGCCTTCTCACTAGGTCTCTCAATGCAAAGACTAAGCTTCAAACTGACCTTGGAACTCTTTAAAAGGATTATTTTCGTCTTTCACATGATTACACAACTTTATACAATCTTGTATGCTGGTATCAACACAATTAAATAAGATTCAGTATGATTTTTACATACACCTTCTCACATGACTATACTAGGCTTTTCAAGACACCTAATACTCAATAATAGCTTACCTTGCATCATGATCTTGACCTTGACATGCCATCAATATCATAATAATTATTAGGTTACCTTAAAATTATCTATCAATAGAGAAACAATAGGTTTCCTTCAAATTTTATCTTTTCATAAGACTTCTTTATCTCATATCACTCCACCATATATGGCCTCAACTCTTGATCTTGACATTAATGACATCCATCTTGACCTTGACATCAATGAAAACATCAATGCCTCAACACCAAAAATAGGAACATACCTCAACAATCTCCCCCTTTGTCATTGATGGCAAACACTTAAACAAAGTTGATCATTCACATCTCCCCAAGATGGATCTTCTTCAAAGTGACCTTTCTTCCAAACTAGAACTTTCTCCCCATTTGACATTAATGACAAAGGTTCATCTTCTTGGCAACTATCTAATCCTTGGACCTAGAAAAACATACCTTTTCTCTCCAAATAAACACATTATCTCTCTTTAAAAAAATCTCAACATAGATCAGGCTTACATACCTACTCTCAGAGGATGATTAGCTCCCTTTGTCTCCATGAGATATTCAGACACTTATCATGACTATGACTTAGTTTGATCAAGTCATCATAAAAACTCTTTATGACCCATCTCTTGTGATCACACCTATAGTAGAATATTGACTAAACCTTGGATTTGAATGTCAACAAAGAACACAAATCTCCCCCTAATACCAATCATCCTTCATGCTTCTGCTTATTATCTTATTGCCTCCATGAATCCTAATGGAGTCACCTCTACTATAGGGTACTAAAACAACATAAACTCAGCAGATTCCCAAATCTCCATGTCCTTAATATATTGAAATTCCTTCATGATCCTTTTAGGCTTAAATATCCCTTTTGGCTTGTCCTCTTCAATCTATGTTTGAACAACATTCTGGCTTGGTCTATTGGTCTAGAATCCTTAATCCACAATATGAGATGATAGGGAGAATTCTTGGCACTCCTTTGCATCTAGACTATGCTCCACCATGCTAAATAGTCCACTTGGACTTACAAAATAGTCACCAACCTTATCCACCTTGGGTTTCGACTCATTTTCTTGTCCTCTTTCTTGTACTCTAAGAGCCTTAAATTTCTTGTTTTGACTTGATAATCCATGCTTACATAACTTTGTAATATGACCAACCTTTTGAAAATTAAAACACACTGTTCTTTTTTATGGAAGCATACCATGACCCATACTTATTGAACAATGACTCTCCTCATAGTTTCATGCATATTCATTCTTGGAGGGCCTTCTACAATGCCTTGCTCTATGATGAAATTGGTTACATGAATAGCAATAGCCATTGAAAAGATTAGCATACCATATATGATTAGGATGACTGATAAGATTAGTATTCATCCTACCAATACCATCATTCTTTGATTTATCATTGACCTTCTTGATCTCATTAGTGCTCTTATTTTGGTCTTTATTGAAATAAATACCTATTTTGTCATTAGCAGTCTTTTGACTACTTAGGATGTTGTCTAGATCATTGGTACTATTTTCAAATTTCACAAAGGATTTAACCTTACTTGATTCTTGATCCAACTCATCTTTCAAGGAATCCACTTAAATTACATACCTTGAACATTATTCTTCTTTAGCCTTTACGCTTTCATTCACAATCTCAATTTGAGTCTCTGCTTGTTTGACCATTTCCTCTTGTTCCTTGGATTTGTTCAATTTAGATTCAAATAAGTTAATTTTCTCCTCATAGTCTTTGATAACATACCTCATCACCCTAGTCTTATTCTTCTCCATCTTTAGCTATTCTAGAGTATTCTTCAACTCAACTTCGAAGTCCACCTCATATTCTTCTTCATCTTAATCACCAAAAACACCTCCAATCCATATGGACTCTTCTTTATTTGAAAAACTTACTTACTCAACCATGAAAAATACTTCATTGACATCAATATCATCACCTTCATGATCACTCTCAAAATCCTTATCTCACTCTCATCAGATGAGATGAAATCTTCCTTAGTGTAAAAGTTTCTTTTGTTCTTGAAAATTTTATTCTTGTCATCATACCTTTTGAAGCTTTTCTTGATCTTATCAAACCTATAGGAATTTTTATTATCATCATGATCTTCATCATATTTTGACTTATGTTTATGAGGGCACTTGTTATTAAAGTGTCCAATCTCTCCACAATTAAACTATTTGAAGGTAACTTACCCTTGTATTTCCCTGAACTAATTTTCAACTTTCTTTTAAACATATCTATCAACTCATCATCATCAATATTAGATTCATCATTGTCTTTGAATTTATCACCTTGTGTATTATTCTCTTTTGAATTATTTTATACCTTGAATGAAACTTCCTTCTTTATAGATCTTCCTTCACTTGTCCTCATCTCATAGGGTATTAGGGTACCATGAAGTCCATCCATCTCTAGGTTGTCTAGATATTGCATCTATTCAAAAATAGACACTTTAGAATCAAATTTGGGAGTTATATATTTTAAGAACTTTTGAATAATTGTATACTCTTTAAATTATTCACCTAGGCCTCTTATGATGTTGACCACTTCATGAATCCTCAACAAGTAGGCAACAATGGTCTCATCTTCATTCATCCTTAGGATTTAAAATTGTCTTCTATGGGTTTGCAACTTATCCAGATTGACCTTGGATTATCCATCATGAATAGTATTCAACTTGTCCCACATTTATTTATAAAACATATAGTGCATCACGTTCATAAGTTCTGCCTCTGATAGGACACACATAATACCATTCATTTCTTTTGAATTATTATCACTAGCCTTCTTCCCTATTGCATCTGTAGGAGGAATAGGGGGTGCATTTTATCCATCCAATACTAATTGAAAATCATCATGACCTTGAGAAAAAATATTTCCTCATCCTTACTCTCTAAAAATCATAATTGGATCCATTAAAAAATGGTGCCTTACTTGTAGAAAAACCACCTTGTGCTTGACTAGCCATCTTTGTTTGCTTAGGATCTCCTTTAGGCTATTAGGCCTCCTTCAAAGGACCTGATCTGATACAAATTTTTTTAATTATGGATACTAATATGGGGGTTAATCATTTTCCTTGATATAATCCTTCAATTTCACTTATCATTCATGAAACATTCATTCATACATACATTAACCAATCTATAAACAAGTGTCTATGAAAATAAACAGCATAAGAACATAGGAAATATGTGTAAAACCCTATTGGGGGATTAAAAAAACTAAATAAAACACTTTAAATATATTCATATAATTAATGTATCAAAATTTAATGAGGCACCCACCCCACAAGGAGCACCAACCCCTTACTAGTCAAGCACCAACTTGCAAGGAAGTACCAACCCCATAGTTAGCTCAACACAAAATTAGATACCTTAGACATCTGATCACCTTTGAGCACATGTTTCTCACTCAAATTAATATGACCACCTTATTTTTCTCTTCTCACTCTTCTATCTTTATCAAATAGCCTATTAAGCCTTCTCACTCTATTAGCCCTTTCTTTGGCAGAATTAGGTCATATGACCTTGATCATGACCTATAGAAACATAGTTAGATATTCATGAAATATTCATCACACCTATATTATGGTCTTAAATCCCTCTAAATTTTTTATAAAACTTGATATCTCTTGTTCATATCCTTAATATTCTAACTAGTCAATTAGGCCTATTAAACCTTCTCTTTATACTCGACTCTTGATCTTACCCATCTTGGTCAAACAAGAAAATTTACATAGTTGGATCACCATTATAATAGATTAAAAAACATGTTCCACAATTAAAATAACCACTACATAGGTTTATCATTACCCTTAAGGGCCAAAACTGCCATTAGGCCTAATAGAGACCTAATGTAATTAAGCCTTCTCAAAGCACATGTTTCACTTTGGAATCCTTGGAAAACCTTGAGCCTCCACAAATGTATGAGACAATTCATACACACTTCATTTATACCATTTATAATCTCATAGTATTTCCTCAATACCATTTATCTCATTTCACTCCTTCAACCGCACAATTAGGTCTACTCACAATTAAGCCTTCTCACTGCCAGAAAGTATGTCTTGTAAATATGAAACATACACTCAATTTTGACACATGACAAAAAGAAAAAAAAAAACATTTATTTAACTTAAATTATATTAGGTTCATTATCATGTTAATTTTATTTCAACAAATAGGGAAGAAGACCTCAAACCAACCATTTTCATATGATTACTTAGAACTTCACACATGCTTTAAAAACCCAATCAAGAACCTTTAACATTTTACATATTCATAGGAGTTTCTCATGAATATAAATAAATTAAAAATAACCTATGAGAAATATATAATATATTAATGTTCATTTTATTAGTTAACTATATGAAAAATAACTTAAGAACATCATTCTCAATCATACACAAAAAATTGCCTATAGCTCAAAAAACATAGTCATGAAAACTAAGTCTTAGAACACCCATGGGAAAAAATTTATGAACTTAAAATGGGTTTATATTATCCTTAAGTAATATTATAATAATATTAAATATATATATTTCAAGTTTCAATATCAATATTGGTCTTACATACCAATCTCATGTCTTCACCCTACATAAACTTCACTGTGTTAGATAGATCATTTTGAAAATAGTTTTTTACTTGTGTATGAACATCACCAAATATTATATTCAAATGAGAAATGTGATATAGGTATTTAAAAATTAATCCATTCATTTGGATCCATCCCTAATCCACTTAAATCCATCCCTAATCTCATTCTCACTTTTGTCTAGTTTTCTCACTATCTTGCTCATTAGGCCCTTTTAGCGACATGCCAACTTCCATGACTAGTTTAGCATATTTTAGGTATAAAAACTAATATGAAACCACCATAGTAATAATATATAGGTATAAAGATTAGAACTATAATAAATTTCATTCTTTGTCTTGTTCAACCCTACCTATTATATCAAAACTTTGAGAAACAAGGATTTTTCTATAGCTTCCATTCACTCTTTTGACAGACCAATGCCACATAGATGAAATTGGGAGAGTCCTCTACATGATAAAATAATCAAACTATGTAATAAATTGTTTACCCTAAACTCCAAAATTAATTTTAGGAAATTTAAGCTAGGACCCTTCACCAACATCCATGAACTACTTAGGATCTCATGCAAAGGTTGCACATGCCAATGATCATAAGAAAATCCTTTTGCGGTCTAAAACAACTCATTATGTGCACACAAAAAGCCTCAACACCAAATTTCATGATTTATCCTTTAGTATTTAACCTCAAAATTTGTCAAAATACTTGACACAACCACTCACACCATTGATAATGTTATTATGAGCTCTAGTACCTTAGGAACTGAACTTGATCCCTCATTAGGTTACACTAGGTCTCATTACACACTAGGGATTGAACTACCAGTCATACTTAAAAATTGAAACCGCTTTTACTATTCTAAAAACCTCATCTTAATGTAATAAAACCTCATACCATGATCACATACTTCTAACCTCCTTCACACAAGTCTCATACTACTCATCTCATCATGATACTAGGCCTATGCCTTCTCACTATGTCTCTCAATACAAGGACTAAGATTCAAACTAACCTTAGAACTCTTATGAGGGCTTATTTACCTCTTTCACATGATTAAACAACTTTATACACTCTCTTATACTTATACTAACACAATTCACCAAGCTTCATTATGTTTTATGCATACACCTTCTCACAAGATTATACTAGGATTCTCAAGACACTTGGTACTCAATAATAACTTACCTTGCATCATGATATTTACCTTGACATGACATCAAACTCAAAAAAATTACCAGGTTTCCTTCAAATTTTATCTCAATATAGAGATACTAGGTTTCCTTCAAATTTTCTCTTGTCATAAGACTTCTTTGTCTCATACTACTCCACCATGTATGGCCTCAACTCTTGACCTAGAAATCAATGACATCCATCTTGACTTTGACATCAATGAAAACATCAATTCCTCAACACAAATAATAGGAACATACCTCAACACTAGTGTATTGTTATGCATGGATTTTTATCATTTTTACTAACAAGGAACTAATCAGCATTTATGTGATCTTTGAACTCCTAAGATAAATAATGGCACATTCAGTGGGACCACACATCCTTTATGGCCAACAAGAATGATGTGTAACCTTTATATTTCTCAAAAAGAGAATTTCAATCTTTAATTTTAGAGTTTTATGATTAAAATTCATGTCATTTTATTATAAAGTTATAGGTATCAATGATGATCATAAGAAATTATCGATGATCATAAGAATCAATAATGACCTCTACAGTAATCGATGATGATCTTTGAGTCAAAATATAGCAAGCCATAAGCATAGTGTAAATTAACTTTTCTTGCTTTCTTTTTGGTGTCTAACAATCTATTTATTTCCTTTCTTACCTTTTTCTTGTAGGGTTGTAAGAATTTTTAGTTTGAAACTTGTTTATCAAGCATTTTTTCCTTTCAAAACACATTTATTGGTGTGGTTGTATAAACAATTATTATCCTATCAAATTGATGTTGATCTTATGAATTGGCAATGATCACTATAGTAATTTTAGAAACATGAGAGCTCAAAATGTAATGTTGTATATTTATTTAATTTTTGGCCTAAAGATAAGAGACCTCCTAATGTTTTTGTAGGGACCAAGGTGGAGAGAGAGATAGGCCTAAACACTTATAAATATCACATACACATTCATTTGGTGCTTACAATAAACCTAATCAAACTTGTCTTTTAATATTTTCAAAGTTTTTTTATAACTACAAACAAGGCCAAGGGGAAAACTTTTCATCCACATTTAAGTTGGTGCTTTTGAAAAAGAACATGCACTTTAGTTAGATATCTTAAGAGTTTTTTAATTTTTAATTTTTTCCTTATTTATTAGCTAGTTTCTAAGTTTATAGATTAAATTTTTTTTTTCTGGCAAACCAAAAAATATTGCACGTATGCTCTCCCCCTGTCCCCTATAGGTAACTTGACTGACCAAAAGCTCTTAGTTTATTGCCTTATTTATTTAGCCTTGTCAAAAATAATGTTGTGTATGATCTCCCTAATATCTGAGTGACTTGGGTGACCCATAATCAACCTCTAAAGTCTTTTCAAGTTATTTTTATTGCATTTATCTTATGGGTGAGAGTTCATTTCTCCTCACAAGTTTTCTAGGGGTGTGTTGACTTGGGGTTTCATTTGCTAACATCATACCAACCCAACTCCATAATGGGGTATATAAATTAGGCATGTGATATTAGGATTACAATGGGGCTGAGTGGCTAGCCTCTCTAATCCTAATGAAAACTTGGGTCAATTCACACTAAACATTAGACTTCACTAAGTAGTACATGATTAAAGTCATTGTGTAAAGGAATAGAAATTTTCATAGTAAGTTAGTGAATTTGAACCCAATTAACATGATGCATCTTTGTGTTACCATACTTGGGACCATTTAGTGCATTTTGAAACTTATATATTTTAGTCAAACCCACTTTCCATATAACATCTTGCCAAATTTTGAGTGCTCCTAACTCTAGTTCATGCCACATACAAATGCTTGAGAGATAGAGGGGGGCATAAAAAATCTACCTACAATTATTCTTTAGTTTTTGGATTAACACTTAATTCCTCACTATCATTCGTATATCAGTGAAAATTTTGGTAGAAGTTACATACATTCATGTTAGTTTTAGAGATAGGACAAGACATTAGTGTTATTTCTATTTTCTTTAATTTACATGTGTGTTTTAGACTTTTTTTTTCAGAAACCATCACATTGTTTTCACACCCCTTTAGCTTAAGAGGTGTTACTCTACCTATTTTGTGTTGCACTTTTACTTTATATTTTTTGTTCCAAAACCATTTGTATGTTACTTGTTTAAATGGGGCATCGTTACACTACCCATTTTGTTTCAAACATTTACCTTAGATTTTTTTAGTCCAAAACCATTGTTTACCATTTATTTTAAAGGAACATCATTACATTGCCTAAGTAATTATAAAACACTTATTGTATTTGAAACTAAGTTATGAACCATTAATATATTTTCTATTTCAAATGCATGGTTATGATGCCTATTTTGGTCTAGCCCTTTTGCCTTATAACTTCTGAGTCTTTTTGCATTAAATTTGAAACTCAATATTTCAAAGTAAAAATCCTAAACTAATCCTAAAATTTATTTCATATGGATAGGGATAACATTGAATGCATCAAACATTTCTATTAGGCCCCATGTCCTATTTTTTACTTCATGAGGTATGACAATTTACATTGGAATCTACTTGCAACTTGGTTTACAACCAAATCAGACTCACTAAATACTCTTATCTCTTTATCCTTATAATTCAATGCAAATTGTAGACCAAGGATTAATGATTCATACTTTTCTAGATTTTTAGTGCAAGGGAATTACAACCTACATGAAGCTAGGTATCTCTTTCCTTGTGGGTTTATTAGTGGAACACCTACTCAACTACCTTATTTGGAATGGGCCCCATCAAAGTATAGGAACCGCAAGTCTAGTGATTCAGGTTCATTTCCATATTTGTCTTTAGTAGGTTTCATGCTCAGTGTATGAATCCATAGGTCACAAGATACTAGGTTTACTTTTTATTGACTATGTTATACTCAGTTATCATATGCTTCATCTAGGGTTCCCTATCCACTATGATCTAATTATTTATTCCTCTCCAAGGAAGCCACATATGGGATAAATCCATAACCATATATCTATTCATATATTTTGACCAATCTCAATTGAGAAGCATCCCATAGGCTTTGAGGATATCCAAAACGTGAATGTCCATGAATTGTTGGATCCTAGGTTCTGACTCCAGATACATATATACATTGAGATTATCTTGAACACTCTTAACCTCAAACTTTTTAAGCTAAACTATGACTTTATCTGACTTGATGGGGATCAAATTGATTTTTCACAAATGTCTATAGGAATTACATTGATTTAAGCTCCTAAGTCTACCAAATAATTATTTAGATTCTTCCTAAATAGCCTAACATTTAAAAGAAAGGGAAGAAACTTAGACTTATTCTTGTGAATAATTACGTTAGTGTGAGCATCCTTTTGGTTTATTTAGGTTGGCTTAATTATATTTTTGGTTAAGGATTTTAGTATAATATCACATTACTTCGTGATTTGAGAAATTTCATTAAGAGTGATTTCACTTTATTCTTCTTCATGTCCTTTACTATATTTAGCCAAAAAAAATTGAACTAATTGAGCCTCCACTATGACCTTTGATTCATGAGTTTTTAGATGTTGTGGATCATTCCTAGAATTATGATTTGGTGGGGTTGCACTATTATTGGGAGGTGTAGATGTGGTGAGGGACTATTGAGGTGCCCTTTTCATAAGGGCATAGTTGCTCTTTTGGAATTATTTTCTTTATAACTAGGAAACTCCATGGTTTCTAACACCATGTCAATACTAGGGACCCTACCCATGTTCGATGATTCTGACTAGTTTGGGACCACCTCATATTCTTAAATTTCTCTATGGAATATGTCAAAGGTGCTATAAAACTCTATGTAGTCAAGCTCAATTTTTTGGGTTTTTTAAATGCAAATGACACCAATTTGGAAGAGTGATCTTACAAATGTTAATTATAGGCAGCTTATTTGGGGAAGGCTCAGCTAACTATGGGGTCCAATGTAGTTTCTATTTTTCATTTGGTACATAAAGATATTGTTCAATTTTTCAACATTAGAGTTGTCCATCTACCTTTACAGGGCAAGGAGGTCATTACTTAGCTTCTATACCATCCACTAGATGGCATTTAATTCATGTTTTGTTGACTCCTAGGGTATGGATTGAATATCATTTATAGATACCAAGTTGTTTGGTATTAAAATTGTGGAACCATTTAATTATTCTATAGATTAAGAAAACCTAGGATTTTCTTTGGAGTATCATGTCTCAAAGGGAGCTAGTTAGTTATATATAGTGGATGAGTCAGAGGAAATTTATGATTTACATTAGGAATAAGGTTCAAGGCTGACATGTTTGGCAAAGAATTAAGAATGGGAGCCATCATTTGACCTTGAGGGTTAAGTATCATGTCAACCATTATGGCCTCTACATAATCTAGGGGTAGGTATATTATGAAGGGGTCTTACCTTCGGAACTTGGTTATCCATGTGTCTAAGGCAATCTTGTATATTTTAAGAGCTAGTTGGGTGTTTGGTTGATAGATCATGGTGACCAAGCTATAAATTTTATAAAACCTAGCATTAAAATTTTTAATGGGTCATTTGGTTCCCTCTTGATACAAGAAAACTATCAGGAGAGGATGTTAGGGTTGATAAATTGCCCAAACTAAGCTATAAAGGTGTTACTAAACTGTTCCCACCCTAAAATGAAGTTATCAGGGAGATTGAAGAACTAATCATAGGATGAATCCATCAAAGTGAATGAAAATAGCCTACAAGATACATCTTTATATTCCACATTCAAAAGCCTTAGAGTGATTTTATAGGAGGTTACATGTTATTCATTAGTCTGACCTACACTAAGTGTTAAACATTGAAGGTAACTTTTTGGGTTCTAGGGGAGGTCATGGATGACTCCAGGAACACTAATAGATGACCAAAATAACTAGCATACTGAGGAAACCATTGGAAGTGGTCTATTTGGGGGAAATTGGAAATACAAGATAGTGGGAACCACTCTGGGGATAGGTCTGTTTCTACCAAATTGGACTCTCTTATAGAATTTTAAGGGTGAAATGATCAATCTACCTCATCAAGACCGATGTATAGTGATTTATGGACTAAGCTCCAAATTTTTGAAGAGCAAATAAGTGGGTTAAAACTTCTTTGTCAGGGTTTTACTTCAATATAAAGCTAGTTTTATGTGAGTTCAAAACACACAATAATGGGTAAATCATAAAGGAAAGGCAACAAGACTATATAAAATGAATATTAACCCTCCTTCTAACATTAGCTATTATTAGTCCTAAAATCCTTGTGTCTGAAGGCACTCATGAGATTGCATGTTTTAGAGGGGGAAAATAGGATACAACACATGGGACAAAGATATCCCTTCCTTAATTTTAACACTAATGTTGGTTCATTCTAAGGACTGAGTAGTTTAACATTATTCTTCTTAGAGAGTACTAGTTATTACCACCAGAGGCTCAATGTATATGTGGTTACACTTATAATTCATTACTGGATGAAGAAACCCTTAATAATATAGCTATACCAAGATTTATTGATTTTATAATATAGGGGAGAGTGTTTTACTTACAAAACTAAACATAAAAAGGAGGGCAAGGTAAGGCAGAAAAGGGTGGTTTCTAATTCAAAGAATGCTAGTTCCTAAGAATTGAAATATGGCAAGTCATAATTATACCATTGTGTGCCTAGTTCATCATTTTCATGAACTTTAGCCACTAAATAGGTAACCTTTTAATGGGACATCGGTATGAATAATTCACTTATAGGTCTTGCATAGAATGTAAACACTCAAAATATTCTCAATAATTAATATACAAAGTTTTTGAAACACTTTATAGCTGAAAGTACATAAAAACATAAATTATTCACAAAAGATTAAAAAGACCACACAAGGGGTTATAATAGCAAATAAACTATCTAAATACCATATTCATCTCTATAACATAAACATATAATCACTTCTCTTGCATAAACATTCACTTAGAACATAGAAATGATGGACCACATTCTATGAGTAGAGAATCAAGTTAAAAAAAATAAAGTCATACTATAAAGGTTTTAGCAAAGTTTCTTTACACAAATTGTTGACCATCACCACGGATTGTAGTTTATAGTATATATAGAATGGGTCCCACCTCCAAGTAACATGGAATTCCCATCCTTATCCACAATGGACACTCAAGGTTATTACAACTACCAAGATTCAAAATAAACCAAAATATTCTCCACTCTCTCAAAAGATGCCCCAGAGTCCCCACTTAGTTAATCCATTAATTAGTTATGGATAAGGACCACCTTCTAAGTGATTAAGTTATTCCATTTTGGTTACCAACATAAATACCACCAAGTCAAACTCTTGATCTAGCTTGGCTAGGTTCAGAGGTGATTCTCAAAAGATCATATTTGACCAGGTCAATAGTCATTGATGTACTTAGAATGGATCCTCTAAGGACACTTTCACTTATGATACCTAGTTAATGCTTGTATTAGTTTTCATTGAGAGTTCTAAAATTGCCTTGGCTCTAGCTTTGTTGGCATTAATGACTTTCCTCTTCATGATATGGTCGAAGTGACCCATGTGAATTTTAAACTTGCCTCTATATAGTAGGATGTAATTTGGGTAGAGAAACACAATGCTACTAACCTCCCTAAAGTAGTTCAACATCCTTTCCTTGCTCTCTTCTATAGGTCTTACAATTGTTGATGCCAAGGCCAACCATTCTCCAATTGAGGTCCCCATTGTCCCAGCATAGTTCTGATAAAGACTTAATTTAAAGTAGGCATGAGTTTTAGCTCTAGGAACATAGCCTTTTAGATAACCATAGTGAGCTTTCTAAACTTGATATCTAGGAGAGAAATCCTTTATAAGTATGCTTGGGCCTACTAGAGATGTTCTTTACTTTGTCTAGTGTTTTGGCCACTTCATCAAGAGATGAGAAGAGTTATATGAGGGATTCCTTGACCTTCCCAATCAATTACATAGGGAAGGTTATTTCCACCTATGCCTAAAGCATCTATACCTACTCTTTCATGCCTTTAATGAGATTTTATGACATATCATGCATGGACTAGATTACAAAGACTAGATCTTCATCCACTATCTTTTCCTATAGATGTTCTTACTTTAGTGAGTGAGAATAGGTTTTGTTTAGTCTACTATATTACAGGGTCTCCTCCTTGAATGAATTTTTATGTGAGGATCCTCCTCATATCCCTTGAGGTTTGATCAAACTATCACTACACTTTTGAATCTCCCTACACAATCATCTCAGGTGCCTACAACACCATGGCTACTCCTAGGGTAGAAGGGGGTGTTAGTGGGGTGGTAGAGATGGAGGTGATAGGTGGAGGATAAATGGATGAAGTAGAGGGAGTAAAGGATGATATCAATAGATGAAGAAGAGGCATGGGGGAATAAGAAGTTAGGATGAAAGGGGAAGGCCACAAAAACATTTAGGCTTACCAATTGTTTTAGGTCAAATTGACTAATGGGGAAATGATGTCAAGGAGAGAGGTATTCAATTAGAAGGAGGAATTAGTTGATTAAATACAAATCCCTAGGTACTAGGTATAATGGAAAAGGGAGGCCTAGGAATGATATGGGGAGTAATAGGAGGTTTAAGAGTAGGAGTTGCCTTGTGCTTCTTTGTAGGCCACTTGCCTGGATCAATTTGTAGTATTATAGTGGAAGGAGATGTAATGGATTAGGTGAAAGGGATGATCAAAGAGTTTTTTGAGCAACTAAAGGTGCTTCTATGTGACTGGGGCCAATTTAAATATGTAAATAGGGTCACTTATTATTGTAGGTGAAGTTGGTCTTTTAGAAGGAGCAATTAAAGGTGGATGAACCTATCGAAGAATCAATAGAGATGTTGTTGAGATACATATGGGTAGAATGGCTTGGGTAGAGGGAAATTGGGATTTTAGAATAATTTTCATAGCCAACGCTAGAGGCACTTGGATGAAATACAAAGGGGGTTAAATTGGAAAGAGGGGAGCTACTATTTGTAAGGGTAAATGCAATTGATGTATAAATCAATTCTATATCAAAGAAGACAAATCCTACTTATACTTTTGATTAATGATAAATTAGATATTCAGGGTCATGACCAAGATGGATCCTATAGACCTATCCAAGGGATCTCTTACCATAATAAAATCACTAAGGAGGGTTACAAAGAATCCATTCAATAATAACTAAGAAATAACCCTATCTAGGTCCTATGTTTTCATATTGAAAAAGTAAGTAAATGACATGGAAAGTAAAATTTAATATAGTACTCACAAAATATTGTGGCACAAATTAGGGGTAATAAACATAAAAACTAAACACACATAGAAAATATATAATCATGTCAATGTATAGAAAATCCTTATGCAAGGGAGAAAAATACAAATACAAATCTATCTATCCTTACAAAGGGGGAACAAAGTTAGGAATACTTACCTTTGAAGATGAACCCATTGATCCTCAATCTTTCCCTTGGCCAAGGTTATTCTCAATAGTTTATTGTGGTATATAACAATAACAAGGACAAGTTAGCTCTATGCTACACAACTTATCTATGCATCTAATAGACTTCTCCAGAAAATAAGATCTATATTTTCAAAGAAAGTATTTAAACCCTAAGCTATTCTCCTCAAGTAGAATGGTGGATAAGCATATGCTTAATATATTTCTCTTCTTTTTCCATTTTATAAATGATGAAATGAGTGTGTATATATAGTTATATCTAACCCTAATCCTTTTTAAAATTTTATCTAATAGGGTCAGCCCAATCAAATCTATATCATTATTAACAAAAATAAATTAGGTTTTGGTCTAGATCAGCTAGGGGCCAATGTAGACCCTAATGACTTTTGTCAATTAGGGTACAGAGTTGATGGGGCTAACAATGTATTGTAAACCATTAAAAAAGAGTTTAGTCTAGGGAAAGGCCAATGAAGGTGGAAAATGACTAGAGAAGGGTGAAAAAGAGGAGGCAAAGCTTAGGGGGATGTTTTTAGGAGATGGTTGTGTAGATAACAAGTGGTCATATAAAGACAACAATATAATGAAGCACCAATGGTCTTCCCACCCCTTTCTCATTGCACCCCTTAAGGCATACACTTAAAGATATTGAGACTCGATGAGTTCCTATAATAGAGAAATCATCAATAATTAATAGAGTTTGAAAATATTATTTGTATACATATGCCCCACTTGAATTGCATCACATGTCACTTAGGGGAAAAACAAGATGGTGCTTCAATAAAAAAAACATAACAACACACAACATTGAAGCTAAATAAATTTAAAGAGTACATAAGATAAATGAAATGACAAAATTAAAAAACACACACCTGTTGACCAAATTTTTCCCAACAGGCAAAATTTTTGGTCCCCTTCTGCCTCCTGCTGTTCTTGGCCATCTCTTTTGTTTTGTATAGGTCCTATAAAATCTATGGACTCTGCAAGAATATTTTCTAAGGATTCAGCAGTTTCCTATAGACTTCATGTTTCTACAGACTCAGCTATTTAGTCTTTTGGCATAAGGAGGATCAGTTCAGAGAATGTTGGGGTTTTTAAGACTTTTTGGGATCTTGTCTGAAAAATTCATCCTTGTTTCAAGCCTCAGTTCAATCTTCAAGACCATCACTCCCAGTTCAATCCTTGGTTTAATCGGCACTTGGTTCATCCATCTTCAAGTTCAAACGTCTCAGTCCAAACAGTGTTAAACCATTGAACCGTTGAACCAATTTTAGTTTAATGAGATTAGTTTAAATGAGTGGTTCAATATTCAGTCAATTGGTTCATCAACACACAACGTTGAGCCATTGAACCATTGAACCAATTTTGGTTCAATGGCTTGGTTCAACACTTGGTTCATTGGCCTAGTTTAATCAGTCAGTTTAGTTTAAGTTCATCGACGTGCAATGGTTGAACCACTTGAGCCATTTAACCATTTTTGGTTCAACGGCTTGGTTTAAGGGTATGCCAGTTGGTTAAGGGGTAGTCCAAAGTTTAAATGCCCTTAAAGAGGGTAGGCACTTCAAGGAAAAGGATCAGGTAGGTTCAAATTCATTTAAGTCTTGAATTCCTTCAAAATTTTTGCTCAAAGGAATTCTTTCAGATAAAAAGTCTAAAGGAATTCGGGCATAGCACAAATCAAAAGGCTGGGGCCAGGGAGATTTTTTGTGGACTTTTTGTCTATGGGAAATGTCCTCGAACATAAAGCCTACAGAAGCCTGAGAACATTCGAAGGAACAAAGGACCTGCCGAAGGACCCCGAAGGGTAGGTGCCCTTGTGGGGTACTCTCCCCAAATACAAAGGACACTTTCGAGGGCCAGAGGGTCACCTTCCTTAGGGAAGGTGCTAGGAGGAGACAAAAGGAAAAGGAGTGCCCACAGAGAAGGCTGAGGAAGACCAAGCAAAGCTGTAAAAAGCCAATGAAGGACCTGATGATGTTTTGATCAGGATGAGGACATCCTGGAGGCCATCAAAATTAACAAAGCAAATTATCCATTGCTTTTCAAACTAATGATGATCGTGTGAGCATCAAAATTAGCACAATGAAATAGCTATTTGCTTTCAAAGTGAGAGAGCGCTAACCATGAGAGCCCAGAATGTAGCGACCTGCTAGAAGTTTGCCCCTAAGGGTTGAAGGAGCTAGAAGACAAAAAATAGGGAAAATACAAGTGCCAAGTATGGAGCAAATAGGTTGTCCAAGTGGTGAAGGGGAGCGTTGATACAAGAAGTTACTCTAGCAGGTGAAATAGTGGCTGTAATTCACCACTAAAAGATGTGAATGGCCAATTGTGCACCCCTTTTTTCCTCATTTCATATTTATGAGTAGACAAGTGGCATAGGTACCTTTAAGAAGCAACCTCGATTAATGGATAAGCAGCATGGGCATGTCAAAAAATGCCTGAAGTCAAAGCCAAGGTCAATACAACATTTATTTTTTGGTAGCCTGCTCATCCTAATGAGGGGATGCAAATGGGCCACTTGTAAAAAGGGGCACCAAAAGGCCTCCTTTCTTCTCATATATATTGAGGACTTTTCAATTGAGAATCATCTTCCACATTTGTAAGGCATAGCCCTAGAAAAATTTCACCTGAATCAATAAATGTATTTTTACCTCTATCTTGGATAGATATTTCTGTGTATGTCTTGAGTGTTAGTTTGTGTTTAGCCATTACTTCTTGATGCTTTCACAGGTTCAGCACCAACATATCTGTTGTCTACAAGGCACCATTTCTACAGCTGGTAAGAAGAGTTCTACTTGGAAGTAAAGAATAAAAGAAATTACTTGCAGTGTGCATCTCACATCACCTAGGTTGATCTCTATTTATGTATTTTCCATTAAAGCCTCCCTACTAAGTTCTTTCAACCTGGCCCTTCTGCCAAGTGTGAATTGTATGTATGCATTTGTCTGATTATAGTGTGGATGTGAGAATCTCATTTCATTTTGGTGCATCACCTCCTTAGAGTAGTTTGTTTTCCTGCAATCTTTCTCCCTTTTCAACCCCCCCATTATATACCTATATATGTATGCGTTATCACTTACAGGAACAAACATGATGCATCAAAGGGAGCTAGCCCTTATCTAGAGATTCTCCCCTCCAGCTTTACCAGTCCCACAGGCAAGAGGGGAGTTTCCATAGTTGCGAGGAGAAGGCAGGAGCTTGGCCTCCTGCCAAGAGTGCAATCTTCGACGTCAAAAATATCTTTACTTACCTTTTTTCTATAGATAAAGAAGGAGATACGATAAATGTGAAGGTGTCAAATGTAGGGAACATTAGGTGAACCTTTAGAGATTAGAAAAAAGAGCAAAAAATTGAATTTTTTGAAACATATATATAATAGGAGAAAATATTCTCTATGATTTTAGGATTCCATAAAATTTTATGCTTCAAAAAAAGAGCTAGCAAAAACAAAGATTTAATCAAAATATAGAATTTGGCAGTAAATATTTGAAAGGTAAATAATTTTGAATAGTAAATATAAATAGGGTGAAAAATAATTCATTTGTTATTTTTACTATTTTGAGAAAATAGAGATCTAAGAGACCTAGTTTGAGACTAGAGAGCCATTTTAGTGAAGAGATGATAATTGAGATGGGGAGGATGCATAGTGGTCATTGCGAATGCAACATAGGTAAGCAATTGAGAATAAAAAAATTGTGAGTATTTTTATTCAAAATTGAGTTCAATATAAAAAATTGAGTGGTAGTCAAAATCTAGGAATTAGAATGAACCCTACGAAATTGTTAGGTAAATTAGGGGTAGAATAGGGTACTAGGTAGGAAGAATTTAGAACAATAAATACTTAAGGCATTTATGGTAAATGGCCAAAATATCACCATTATAGAAGAAAATAGTTGACCTACTCGACTTAGTCCATACGGTGAGCCAAAAGTAAAGGGATGACTATGTAACATATAGATAATTTAGTATTCTAATGGGTGGATGAATACGTAGTAGTAGGCTAACTTATTTTGTTAGATAGGGCCAATATAGTCAAAAAATGAGGTTGATTGTGTATGATAGGGCTGACTTAGTATATTAAAGCAAGAAGATGGATGATTTAGTATTGAAAAGGTTGATCTAGTTAGAAATAGAAATGGTTGATTTAATATCACAAATAATAGACATAGCTAATTTAGTATTAAATGGGTCAATTATGTAGGAAATTTTAGAAACATGAGAAACTAAATCAAACCAACTGATTTAAGTGTATAATTTTTGAATTTTTAAGAATGTATTTTGATTATTCGTGACATGTAGATTTGATACATCCTTTGTTATTTGATATTTTGAAGAGACATAGGAGCTATTGCCACCTGATAGATACATATTGGCTTCTAGATCTACTAGATTGGTCGACTAATATGGATAGAGTATGATTGATCATACTGGGATTTAGAGGCATCATAAATGCGAGGTAGATTCCACTTAGTGTTGATCTCATTATCATGTTATTTAAAGCATATAAATGGTTGACCAACACTTTTTGATGGGTGGTAGATGGGGATACCATTGATGTGGATATCAAACTGGAGGATGTCCATGTGTTGTTAGGACTATCGATAAGGACACTAATGATCATTGGCACATCAAAGGATCTGGAAGAGAGGCAAGCACTGGCCTAGTGGGTGACATGATTAGATAAGATATACCCTATATTGAGAGTGAGTTTTTTTTTATGTATATATTATGAACATTATAGATATATAAAAGGCCATGATAGGAATTATGATAGCATGAGTATTGTGTCATAAGTAAAATGGTGAGGTACCACTATATGTGATAGCATTTTGTCAATTTATTTTAAATCATGTAGCAATATACAATTTTGTGGCTATCATCTGGGTCTAACTCATGCATGATATGTATGGGATGTTTTCTAGAGGGTGAAAAACCATGGGGCATATTATTTTGTTAAGTGATTGGTGTATGAGAGGTTTCTCATGTATCATCTAGCTAGGTTACCCTATGTGGTCAAAAACATGTTACCTTGGTCCATGCAATAGAGGTAAGGCCATGTATCTTAGCTTGTACCCCATGTGAAAACATTATAAAATATCACATGAGGCAAAATCATGTGGTATCCCTACACATACATCAATATTATATAGCCTAGTTGGTTGACTATTGCTACAGGGTTGGCATAGGTGAAAATCACATGACACTACACCTCATAGGTAGAGACACATCTGATGGCATGCTTACCAGGGTAGTTTAGAATCTCATACCAAATGGCCCCACTAGTAGTGCTTTTTTATTGGAAATGACATATTAGAGAGCCAAGGGGGAGATGAGGATGAGGAGTATTATTCAAGATACCCATGATGAAGTCATGATATGCTAAACCATAGACTGGTCAAGCATGGTAGTAGGTGGTAGTGGGGACATTAGGGGGAAATGACATAGATGTGGATGTAGGCCCATAATAGGTAATATAATAACACAAGTCATAGTAATCACCTTGATCACGCCATAGAAAGAGGCACTTCTATTGAGAGTAGGTGAAAGTGAGGGATACAACACAAGAGGACCCAATATCCACTCTAATACATACTATATACACATAATATTTTCACACTTTTATCAAATACTGATGCTTTCCATCTTGCAAGAACATGTTGAATCTCAATCTCTCTAAGAGCACACATTAAGGGGTGCATTGGGAAAGGGATGGGAAAACCATTGGTTCTTCATAGAATTTTTATCCCTTATTACCACTTATTACCAATATAACCAACTCTTAAAACATTCCCCTAAGTTATTACTCATCTTTTTCACACTCCAATCTTTTACCACCTTCCATACCCATTTTCCTAACCTAAAACCCCTCTTATAATTTACATGACTAGGTCGGCTGGATTGACCTTGTACTCTTATTGATGAAACTCATTTAGGGTCTAGGTTATATCTTGGACAACCTAGCCTATAACCTACTAAATTTTTGTTAATAATGATACTAGGTCGACTAGGTTAACCTTGTCGATCAAAACTTTTGAAAGGGTTTAGGGTTAAATATAACTATATAAGTACATCCATTTCACCATTATTAGATATATATCAAGATTTATTATTCATTTTCACTTCTTTACAATATTCTCTTTCACCATTCTACTTGAGGAGTCTTAGCTTAGGGTTTCTACTTGAAGAAGAGTCTAGTCTTGTGGAGAAGTCTTAAAAGTTTTAGCCTTTCTTAGTGATCCCTAAAAACCATAACAACCTATTATGAAGCACCTTTGTCTAAGGGAGAGTTTGAGTATTGATAGGGTCATCTTCTATGTAAGTATCTCAAACTTTGCTCCTCTCTTTAGTAGATAGAAGTAATTATTGACCAAAATTTACTTTTAGGTCAAATTGGGGCACCCCTGAGTAAAAAATTTGACCTTTAGGTATTCTATGGGGTCAAAAATTATGTCACAAGGTGTTTTCTATGTTAATTAATATCATTTGATGTTATTCTAGCCTTAGTCCTTAGTTAATTTAATCTTTTTAGTCATTTTGGGTCATTTTGATGTCAAAAAAGGGTCATTTAATGAGTTGTATGGGTTTCTTTGGAAGTGTGAAGGTTATAAAACATGATTTCATGTCCCATGTGTCTAATTAAGTTTTAATCAACTACCATAATGTAAAATTGATACGTTGTGTAGAAGAAAAGGCAATTTTATAGTGAAAGGAGAAGAAAATTGCACTTGTACAACCTCCCTAGGAAGTGTGCCACGTGGGAAAAGATTATACAATTCCTATTAAGATTACCAATGATTATCTCCATGCTTTAAGTGATCTACAAGTGTCATTTTAATTCCAAAACCATTCTACTCCTATTCACCTTTCTTGGCAAGAAAAAGTGACTTATAGGTTTGTACTTGGTACAGTCAGCATAAGTGGTTTCAAGAAAAATGATATAGGGAGTGTATTATAAACTTAATCAGATTCCATTTGATGTTTAGTTGTAGAGGAATGGTGGTATAAGATTTACGAACCATTCTTAATAAGTTAACCTTTCAAATCTGCTTGCTAATCTATGTACCCTACAAGTTTTATTCTTATTTGGGAAAGTTCATAAAATTCACTTGTTGAGATTGGTTCCAAAGGAATTTGACTCCATTACCTCATATTATCCATGATTGGTTTCACATTTGGTTTTGATTTGATGAGCCAACTAACTTAGTTTTAAAAGAGGAGTGGAGTGAAGTTACAGTCATTTCTAGCTTGTTCCAAAAAATTGGTCTTTTACAGAGGTTTTATGTGAATATAAAAGGATGTTCCACATGACTCAAGTTAATATTTACAAATACTTCCATTTTTTGGTTCCATCATGTCATCTTTTGCGTAGATTTCAACCTTGTATTTTTTCATAGTCAACTTCATGCATAGTTTCACTTACAGTCACCTATATAAGCTTTCTCAACATGTTCATGGATTTTTGATCATAGTGTATTAGTTGTTTAAACCATTAGGAGTTGGAATGGGTCCACTTGAGATGTTTGGTAAAGTTAAAGTTTTATCATATGCTCATGTACCATGCTAAAACAGTCCTAAGATGCCCCTGATTGCTCTTCTCCATGTATATACAGGTGGTTTTCATGTTGGAGAGGATAGTTTGGAACTAGTTTCAAGGTGTCCAATAATGGAGGTCATGTTTTTAGGATTGGAAATTAATTTGAACTATTTTGAAGCTATTCAACACCAAGTTTTTGCCCAATTCCATGACCTGCTTGTGTAGCATGCCTAATGCACACCTATAGGGGTGTTATTGATGTGTGGAGGGGTGGATATGTGTTCCAACCTCTTATTAATAATAGAGGTACATTAGGATGTTTAATAAAAGCATAAAAAGTTAATATACATGGATAGTTTCACATTTATCATATTTAACTCATGTTTTATGCACCAAACATCAACCTATAGGTGCCTGAGTAAGGGACTAAAAGGTTTTATGAAGAAATGGAGGTCTCTTGACACTTATTTAAACCCTTGGTATGATAAATAGGCCTTAAAAATCCATATAAAGTGTTAATATGGAAATTTGAGGTGTGAAACCAAATTGAAGAGATAAGGAGTTGTATTCTTGAAACTTGTCCCTAAAAGGCCAAAACAAAGGTCTAAGGGGTTTTCATAAACCTTTTTCAACTTGTTTCAAAGGTGTTCCAAAGCATTTAAATGATTTTATTTAATAGCCTCTAGTATAAACTATACCCATACAAAAAATGGAGGTTATAAAGTAAGGTGAGATAGGTTGTTTGAGGCATCAAACATGCCCTAAAACACACTAAAATGCCCTAGTAATATCTGCAGGCCTAAGGAGATAAATGGCCTTCTATCACCCTAAGAAGCAAATAGGATAAATCCTCATTATCAGTATGTTTCAAATAGTTTAATGGCACATATATAGATTTAAAGTGTGTAATATAAGTTTGAAACATGACCTTGTAGACTCTAACACCACCTATAGATGCCTTTCTAGCAGAGAGTTAGCACCTATAGTAGTCAAAAAGCAAGTTTTTGGAGTAATTGACAAGAAGCTCAATTTAGGGTTTTAAAGAGCATGTAGGTGATCCCAAGGTGATATAAAAAAATTTATTCTCAAAATAGTGCTAAAAGAGTTCACAAACATCATTACCAAGTCCTATGATGCTCAATACACACCTATAGCAAATTCTTAGGGATAGGTTTGTCTTTGTCTAAAGGAGAACACATTGGTGATTCAAAAGAACTTATAAGTGAACTCAAGTTAAATTAAAGTTTAATCATGTACTTTATGAAAAAAATGGTTTAAAATGGGATTCAAAAATAGCACAACCAAGGTCTCATGATTCAAATTACACCTATAGGTAGGTCAATAAAATAAATGTTTCAATCAATAGGTAGTGAGTTATCTTGGTGTGTAGGTGTGGTTATAAGGAACTTTGATTGATTTTAGGAGGATAAGTATGTTTTTTGACCTCAAGGGGTTTAAATGGGAGTATTTTATCATCATGTAAAATCCAATTAGAAGCATAGACATCTACAAGGAGGGTAAATAATTAGGGTTTCTGAGTCAAGTTTGGAGAGACTTGGTCTTGAGGCTCAAATGTATATGAGGAAGACAAGAATGATACATATGACCCCATATAAGATATTAAAGTTAAATAAATATAAAATAAGGTCTTGAATTTGTTTTTATCTGATGTAAACTATACAAGTGATTATACATATGCTTCCTTTGAATAGAAAACATAGTTCAGAGTTCATCAAGTTGAGAAACATGGTCTAGTTGAGGTATTTGGTAGAGTTGAGTTGTTTAGAAGAGTTGGAAATGATTTAATTATAGTTTAAATATTTTCATTCACTTCCTCAATCATCATTAACAAGGCTCAAGTGAGAAAATAGGCAACTACAGGGATAAAAAGTAGAGTGTCTTAGTTAGATTATAGTGGGGTACCCAGTTTTGACTAAAAGTTCATATGAGGTCCAAAAGGGAGTTTGGGTGATAGGAAAAACATGTGGTCACCTCAATAAGATTCTTGTTAACTTCATGATATATAAAAATTATGAAAAAACCTAAAAAATATCTCTTGTACCCCTATGTGTACCTATAACCACCTTGTTGCAGTCTTGGACATGAAGGTTAGAGGAAGATATGAAGGTGTTTAGGTGAAGAGATAATTTTTGAATAAACTTAATATGGTAAATGATTGATGAATTAATTTATATACACAATCCATGCCCACTTTAACATGTATATCCACTCTTCCTTACTTGGCCAAAGCTATCATTTCGTATAATGAGCCAAGAAACCTCTTAGCCCAATAGATGAACATGATAAATTCTAGGAAAAGAGGGTTTTTGGATGAATCCAAATCTCCAGTAGCATTAATTTGATATTATAAACATTTTAAATAAACATATATTCATTATATTAGCTTGGAAGGGTCACTCTTAGGAAGGTTTGAGGAATATGTAGGAAAATAGGCTTTTTAGAGGCATTTTTTGGACATTTGGAGTTGGTTAGACACCTAGCCATGGAATCAAGCTAAACCCTCTATTAAAAATCATAATAATTAATTTTAAAAACTCCAAAAATATTAAATTTTCCATGAGGATGAGGGATATACCTCACTATTTTGTCTCATAGGTCAGCCAGTCTAGGAAAATAAGGGTTTGACAAAGTGAGCTAGTGAGTGCACAATGGGTAATGGGTTTGATATAAAGATTTGGGGAATTATATAAAATTTTTTGGTTGTGTATTAAAGTTTAATAGGTTATGATAATCACTATATAAATATCATATATCTCTCTATGACCAGAATTCCCCTTGCATACAGTCCAACTAGGCAAGCTTTCACTAGGCCTAGTTGGTGGATGAGAGAAAAGGAAGAAGTGGAGTGTTAGAGAAGTTTTGTGATGGTTAAACAAGATTAAAATAATAATTAATAGGAATTATACACTATTATAACCATGAAATATCATTCCAATTAGCCAAATATAGCTTAGTGCAGGTTAGGCCTATTAGGCCTTCAAGGGACCTAACACCAATTTGGGGTCCATCTTTACTTATAACTCTTGGAAGGATATCTAGTTTATTGATACATTTTTAGGTGGTGTAAATAGACATTTTTTATCTTTGTATATGTAAATAAACATATGATAAATTTGGTTTCAACTTAGAGAGGGTACAAGCATGCAAGAAAGGCAAGAATAAGCTCGATAGGGTGAATTCAAATGCTCATATCTCCTCTAAGTATTTGAATGGGAAATAAAGGAATTTATAGGATTTATTAGGGTAAATTTACATAAATTTTGTGTCATTAAGTGTTATATCCAATTTCAAAACTTTATGAACAAATCTTAAGACCAAAAACTACCTAAAACCCTACTAAAACCCCAATCATGACCTAATGAAGAAAACAAGCTTGGAAAGCTATCCTAATGAAATAGTTTGGAAATGAAAGATATTTTATAATTTATATGACTCCCTCAGGATATCTCCCACCAAGATGAGTTATACGAAATTATATGAACAACATGCAAAACATGATAATTTTTACCATTTTTTGTGTTTTGTAGGTTCTAGGAGGTTTTAGAAGATGAAATAAAGTTTGGGAGAAATTTTTATACATGAAATAACTCCCTATCATAATTTACTTTAGGAAAAAATCTTATAAGTTTTCACAAAATAGCCTTACTTTTAGCTAGTCAAAAATGGCATAGTGGACACAAGGCTGAGAAGGGTGAAAAATCTAAGTATGAACCTTATTAAAGAATCCATGATGACTCTAAGAAAATTAAATTTCTTGATAGGTTTCATCCACTCCTTCCCATGTATTTAAATTGAAAACTAAAGTCATTTTTGAGGCCAAGTGTGAAGGGTGACTGATAAGGGAGTTTTATAAGCTATAGATAGTGATGACTTCCTTCCATGAGTTTACACATGAGTAAGAATGTAAAAAATGCATGGATATGCATGATTGAAATCCTTCCATTTTATCCCATTCATTAAACATATCCTTAGTTAGTGGTGGTATGCTAAAATAGGTTTAAATTATGAAGGTAGTTTTTTGAGCCATGACTAAGAGTTGTATGCCATTTTTCATAAGTTTCATCACTTGTATGGACACTTGGTCCTCCTAAAATTGCATGGTTAATTAAATATTTATTTATAATGTAATTTTAACCCCTTTTCTTATAATGAAAAGTGTCTAAGTGACCTTTGTACTTAAATTTTCTTGTTCTTCTCTCAAAGGCTATAAATATTGACTCTTTTGTCTCTTTTTAGTAGCCTCCATTGGTTAATGGTGAAACCCTAGCCAAATTTGTACTTGAATGACTCTTGAAGAAATAAAAAAGTTATTTTTCCTACTTACATTTTGTAAAATTGGATTTTATTTCAATCTTGTTAGTCTTGTCTAGTAGAAGATGATCTTTTCTAGCATGTTATCCTTCATTGTTCACCAAGTGTGCAGAAGAGTAATTATTATATGTCTTTGTTAGTGTTATATTTCAAATGTATAAATGTATTATAAGTGTTACATGCATATATTATCTTAAGTAATAATTCATTTTCCTCATAATTATCAAATACCTTCTTGAACCTAGCATATAAAACACTGATGTAACAATTTACCTTATGTTGTGAGTTTTGTGTAAGAGAAGCTTTGTTTTGATCTAAGTAGTATAAATTTAATTAATATAAGGATATAAAATATTGGTGCATCACCTTTTTTAGATTTATTATTTGTGTTCCTAACCCTTTTTTCTGAAATTGATAGGTAATAAATTACATTAAAGATTACATCAAGGGAACTAGCCCTTCTAAATATTCATCTCATCAATTTTTTACCCACAATAAGAGAGATGTTTCCATTGTGCCACTTGGATGAGGGAAGATAGGCATCTCCTTAAGGGGTAAATTCAAGTGACAATAGTAACATAAGTAATGGAATTTGAATAAAATTAATCTTATTCTCCATGCATTAGGGTCTTGCCTATACATAACTTAATTATGATTCTCTTATGCATGTTTACTAACCCCCATATTTTGCCATAAGATTTAGTGAGCAGTCGAATAGATTTATTTTCTTTACTTTTTATTAGTATAGTGAATATGAAAACATAGGAATTAGTTAGGGTTATTGCATGGTTTTTCTTCACTGGAGGCTTTGGTACCTTCCCTAGTGATATTATTTCTGATAAGAGATCCCCTAATTGGATCTAATGGATCCATAATTTGTCATGTTCTTGATTATATAATGTATCCCCAATTAGAAGTGTAACTAGGATCTATCTTCTCTGAACTAGTATTGATTTTTTGATCTAATGCATTTATAATTGCATACATTCATCTAACCCTTTTATATTTTATTTCATGTTTTTAATTTTTATAATTTCATTTATTATTTTTCTATATTTATGATACTAGGTCGATAAGAATGGTATAGTTTCTAAATTTTGTACATAAGTTTAACACATAGTCACATAAAAAATGACTCTATTATTTTTATATAGGTCTTTATCAGATATAGGTTACTAGATCAAACAAATCGATAAAGTAATCTTATTTATATCTAGAAGAACAAACTAGGTCAAACAGGTCAACATAGTATTCCAGATAGCTTCCAGATAACATACTAGGTCGACTAGGTCGATATAGTCATCTTAACAGGCTTCAACAAATAGGGAATTGTAAAATTAGTTGACCTAGTCAACATAGTTGGTATAACTTGAAAGAAACATTAAAGACACTTCAACATAAATTTCATAGTCCTTAACATCTTCTAACCTACCAAGGTTCCTTTCTCTCTCTCTCTCTCTCTCTTTCAATTTAGTTCTTCCTTACAATCCTATTTTTTAACATTTACAGTCTTTAAAATTGTAATCTTACAATAAACTAGGTTGACCTAGTTCTATATTTTGTCTTTAGTTTGAAGGACTAGGTCAACTTGGTCACTTAGTTCTTAAGGACTCTTGGTTCTATAGTACATTAGTGACACTATCGACTCTATTATATAATGTTTTCATACACTATCACTAGAAATTACTCTATATTATATTTTCAATTAGAAATTAAAAATTATATACTAGTAATTACTTCACGCTTTCACTTTCAATTATTTTCATGCTTAGCGCAGATCACATAGTCTAATTAGGTGGTTTTTAAATATACCATTTAGTTTCACTATTTTGATATTTATTTCACACACAACCAATTCACATAATTTCAAAATGCATTTAAACATTTGTTTACCCAAGGCCTACCTACTTGGATTTCATCACTAAGGGGGAAGATAACTTAGTTTTCTATCCAAGTATAAACATGTGGTTAATGGTATATATTGGCAAATCACCTGACACCCTTATTGCTACAAGATTATTAAGTGAGGGGATAGGTCCCCATACTAAGCTAGTACCATTGCCAACACAAATTCATTTTATCCTAAATATCCAAAAACCATACATAGATTACTTTCTAGTTTACTACTTTCATCCAACTTTTGTATCATGCTTAAAATAACACTTTCTAATAATATAACAACATTTAAGATGACCACTTAGTTAGCATTAGCACAAGGTTTTATGTTGTGTGCCTTAATTAGATCATTCTCATTGGCCCAAGTGATTATGTTTTTTCTTTCATTTATTATTTTAAATCACATTGCAAAATATTTCCTTATTTTTAGTACACTATCATTCTATTCAATATAGTGTCTTACAAACTATTTTCCTCCATGCCTATATAAATAAGTCAACCCAGTTGACTTTGTATCTATTTTAGCAGTCAGATTATAGTACTAGGTTGACTCAAGTGACTCATTACTCTTATCAGACTCTATTTTTCCTAGTTTATAGTATTAGGTTGACCCATTTAAATCTATACTCTTATTACTATCCTATCTATCCCACTCAATTCTATATTTCTCCTTAGAATTTTGTTCATTTTTATCAAATAATCATGAAGTCCTTTATTAGAATCTTCTTTGACAACTTGAATACATTTATATACTATATGGGATGTTCATTTATCCCTCTATTTTCCTCCCAAAATAACCCTCACTCTTGGATCACCTCTTTCCATCCTTCATATGTGGATTGTAATATGGTTTAGATCACACCTCAAGATGAATTATTTAGATCCAATCCTTTTTGTACTTATCAAGACACTTCTCATCTTCAAACCTATAATCATACTTACTATGACCCTACTCCTCCCTAAAATTACACATTAGATCACATGTAGACTATCCACTTGGTTATCCCACTTTGAGACATTTTTTACTCACATGGAACTTTCCCTCATCATACATCTATCCCATATACATCCCTAGTGTCTTACTTCCCTTTTTTTCATAGATAGGCCTTATAGATGCCTCATGGGGCACTTTCAGAGGCCTATTGACCACTGAGAGTGGAATTTTGATCAAGTCCATAGATTAAATAGGAAGTATGTGGCCTATGTCACACATTTCATTCATAAAATCCATGACCTGGGACACTGCTTGAATAAAATGTGTAAAAAAGGAGTCAGTTTAGCCCAAATGGATATAAATGATTACTTTTGGCATTTGGTAAATTAGGGTTGCCTTATATGACACTTCATCTTTCATTTTATCCTCTCTCTCTTTCTCTTACATTTTTACTCTGATCTTCTCTCTTGAGCATCACTCTCAAAGATTTGGTGCCTTCTTGAATCTCACCTAGTCTATTCTTGGCACACTGGGATTTCATTATGATAGGGGATGCCCTATTGGTCTAAAATTGATTTTGGTAATTCACATTGCTCTCTATAGTGTTCTTTAAGATTTTTGGTTTTTCCTAGCCCCTTATAAATTCCATTGCACCTATTTTTGTGCTCCTTACATTGGATCTCTCATAGTTGGCAACTTCTCCTTCACCTCTTCCACTACGTTTGGCTCTTGGTTTGGACTCAACTCACACACAACCTGATCCTCCTCCTTCATTGCTTCCTAGCTTGGATAATTAGTTCATAGAAATTTTTCATGATACTTTTAAGTTTTATATGAGGGCACTTTTATATACAATTTAAAATTACTATGCAAAATGAAATTTCTATTTTTTGTATAGTAGTATATATGCTAGGTTTTGGATTGTTTTAGTGATTTAGCTTGTTTAGGGATTATTTAGGATAGTTTCTAAAGTTATTGAATTTTTATGTGGTTAAATAATATCTTTAATTTCTTGAAATATATTATATTACATGTCATACTTGTTTAGGAAATATTTCTCATTCCATATTAGAATCCTCATTTCTCCAAAGAGTCTATGCATTTGATTAAACAATTTCCCCTCTTGTTAAACTAAAATGTTGTATTATTAGGAATTGATAGTGTTTAGAATAAAGAGTTAGCTTAGGATTAGATTAGGCATGATCTTTCACCCTTGATTTAAACAAAATTACTTCTTAAAACATCTTTTATTTTTATTAAAAGTTCCTTTTCTTCTAAGTTTATGCATTAATTATTAGCTCTCTTTATTTAGCATTATTATTTTTGTGATTTGTATGCAAGTAGATTTCTAATCTTAACTAATCACTTTACTATGGCTATACCTGTTAGAGATACATGGATCATTTGTGTACTTTATCATGATATCCCTAGCCTAGTTTACAAGTATATATATAGTTTGGTGTAAGCCAAAAAATAGATAGCCTCTTTAGGTCATGAGTAGCCCATAGTGTGTCTAAGACTTTTAGCCTTCTAGGTGTTTTTTTAAGTACCTTGTGTACCCTTGCCAAAAACTAATGGTTCTATTCAAATTCTTGGAGCTACACTATGGCACACCCTATGGGACCTCACATATGGTCTCATGCTAGTTCTATCCCATTTAGAACTCTCCTAGCCAACTCCCCTTTGTTAGATATTACGATTTGTTTTCAATTATGTTTTAGCTCCTACCTTGGTTGTTTTATCTTATTTTGGTTTTGTATTATTCTCCTTGTTGGTTCTCCATATATTTTCCTTTTTTATTGTATTCTATGTTTCTCTTGTTTCATTATATCCATGTCTACCTCCCACCCTTGGAATGCCAATCCTATCATATTTATGGCCTTATACCTAAGCTCACTCATGAGTAGGATTTGGATTTCATAGAACACTATATACACCATATGATATAGGACATTCTCTCAGCCTAGCATGGTGACCTAGACCCTCTAAAATTTTGTAGGGAACATGATTGATAGGTCTATAACCAATAGAATTGGTCCCCTTTTCACCAGTCTAAGCTTTATTCATCTACGGATCTTTCCCCTTAACCTCATATAGTGATTCATTCACTAGTTTGAGGTGATGAAGACCCCTTTGTGTGACTAAGGCTTGATGAGATATGTGTGATCATTTATGATTTCCATATATACCTTTAGGCGAATGAAGTGCACCTTTCTCCCCTAGGAGTAGGTAGCGTAGAGATCACACCTATTTAATTTTGAGTGCCTCAACTAGTTCTCATGTGAGTTCCTCACCTTTTTCTTTGCAGGAGACTTTATAACAAAAACCCCCTCATGTCCATGTTTTCAGACATAGGTACTCCAAATTGGTGATGCATGTCCATCACATGGAGTCTTGCCATTCTCCTAGTCCATCCTTTAGAATTTTAGATGAGCGTGTTGATTTCAATCACCACCTATGGACTAGAGATCTATGGGATGCCTATCTTGAGCATCAACACCCTCAATTTGACCCTCATATGATGTAACATGATCAAAATCATGGAAACCTAGGTCACCATGACCATTTACATGAGTAATCCACATCATCCCATCATCCCCATAGGGAATGGTATCCTTCTCATGGTCATTCCCCACCTAGTGGTAGGGATGATTTCTAGCATGAACACCTCCTATATTTGGAGCTACCTCAACATCATCCTCTTCATTATTGAAGTTGTGATGAAGTGTATTGACATAAGTAACTTCATAACCACCATGATCCTCCTCCAGAAGCTCATCTCTAACCCATTATCAACCATACCTATGAGGATATTTATAGGAATCCTCTAACCCCTTGGGTATGTGCTATTCCCCTTCCTACTCCTATCCCTAAATTGCCTATGTTCAATGGGTCTCAGGACTCTAGTCCCATAGAGCATACCATAACATTTATGATGGTGTGTATGGATTAAGAATAGGATGAAGGCATGATGTTGAAGCTATTTTCTTGTTCTCTATGAGTTGAAGCTCTTATTTGGTTTCAAAATCTACCTCTAGATTCTCTCTCTAGTTTTTAGATCCTTCTAGATGACTTCTTTCAATACTTTGATATCTCTAGATTGTTTAAAATTAACATCTAATCACTTACCTCCATGGCATAGTCTAAGGGTGAGTCAAACTTTGATTTTGTGTGTAGGTGGTGTTAACTCATCCATATGTGCAAAATAAGGTTTTTAGATAATTATCTTTATGACATGTTTATATAGGCATGGAGTTTGGAGGTTTACCTTGAAGTTATTAAGTGTGATCCCACCTTGTATGATGAAGCTATTAATGATTGTATAAATATTAAAGTCTTTGTGGTGCATATGGACATGCACCATGTACCAACCCAAAATACATCCTTTTTGTGTGATCACAATCACAATATGACTAGTGATGGTGTCACTAATTCTCCTCCAAAGAAGGACTATAAGGATAGTTATGAGGTGAATGCTTTGAGAAAGAATCTAGCTGAAAAGAAGGATTTTGAATTAAGCACAAAAAAACCATAGATGGTTTTTCCTTATGGCCCTACCAAGTTTTGTAAATTCCATCAGATGAAGGGCCATGATAATGCAAATAGTGCTACCTAAAAGTCTGATACATAAGCCTCACCTCTATCTTAGAGTTCTCCACCTATGAAATCCAACCACAAATTGAATGTGTTTAAGGATCCTCTACCTAACCATGACAAAGAGAAGAAGAAGAAAAATAATAAATCCAAGGCTAAGGCCCATCATTCCTTTTATTTTTCTTCTCCATCTTATAGCTCCTCTTCCCAAGATGACCTAAGAGGGAAATCCAAGCATGAGAGTATCAAGGTCATTAATGCTATTGACATAACTTATAATGGGTATGAGTTTTTTTATCACCATTTGATTGGGTTAGGTCATTGACCTTGTTGAAGATATTAGTGGTGGTAGACCTCCTATCTAGCCCGTGAGGGTATGGAACCCAAAATTTATATTTGAATTTTGGTATACCATCCCTCTCTAGGCTAGACAGCATCCTTCCTCCATAATAAAGGAGTTATAGGACCTCTCAGTTTGGGACCTCTTTCAACTTTGGCTTGAGCAAAAGTGTCTCATCTTTGATAATCTTGGTCTCTTTCATGAGTTTCAATTATAATATGATGTCAATATTTTGTTCAAATCTAACATTTTTTATCACCCTTATCCTCCCATGTTATCTTTTGACCCTACCTCATTGTCAGACACTTTAGTTATTACAAAGAGGGCTAGGTTTCTACTCTACATTGAGACGTATGTTGAAGATTTTCATGTTAAGAGATGCATCATTGATGAAGGAAAGGCATTTAATATCATTCCCTTGTGTGTGCTCAATAAGCTTGGGATTAGTCAAAATAAGCTCTCCAATTCTCACCACAACTATGTTGGTTTCAATAACATAATTGCACTCATGGGAAATGTGAAGCTCTAGTTCAAGTTCATCCCTAAGATAGTTAGCATTGAGTTTTATGTGTTAGACGTAGATCTATCATACAATATGATTCTTGGCCATCCCTAGACTACTACCATGTAAGCCATCATGTCAACTACATTTTTCATGGTATAGTTCATGTATGAAGCTAAGGTTCATACCACAGAGGTAGACCTAGATCCCTAGGAATTTATCTATATGCCAAGACAAATCCCTTTGATGGGGATTTATCTATATCCTCATGGGACCTTGTGGGTTCAACCAAGACTCCCACCTTTGAATATTAGTTTCTAAAGGATGAACATTTTGATTGGCTAAGTACCAATCAAAGTTTACTCCTTTAGAATCTAGTATGTATTCACCAACTCCCTCTCCTACCCTACATCTCCAAGGTGGTTCTTCCCTTCTTAGATACCTCTTTGAAGATATCTATTTGAATGATAAGCTTCCTCTCTCATTACACTTCTCCCATTGTAGTATCAACTCTCTCAACACATCTCCCTTAGAGATTCTTAGAGTTGATGAGTCTAATCGTGAGTGTTAATCTATCCATGGTATAACATGCAACTCGATCGATGAGAGGAAATATTATAGGAATCTCATGCTTGTGCATCATATGCACCATCATCCTCTTACTTGTTTAGGTTCATATGTATTGTTCACCAATAATGACCCTAACTTTAGAACTCCTATGTTTTAGGTCATGACTAGTAAACCTAAGGATATGGATGCTTTATATCCTTATTCCCACATGTTACCTATTTTTTGTCATATTCATAAGCTAATAAGGGACCTGCATCAGAGGCATGCCTCTAGTTAGGGTAAATTAGTGGCCTACCCTCAAGGGCAGGCCTGGGCCTGGGCCTATGGTGCTTTGGTGAGCCTCAAAGCTTACCAAAACACCCTTCCTAGGCCCCCATTTAGTGGACTTACCCTCTCATGTCATCCATCATTAGACCTTGTGGATCTTCATATCCATTTGGCTTGTGCACTACTCCTTGGATGCACCTCATGATAGAAGTAGAGTCTCACTTATTTTAGTTAGTCAGGATATTAATTTTTTGTAGTTAGTCTTCAACTAACTCCCTCTCTCCCTTTTTAGTTATTTTAGGTGGTGTGGGTTAGTGATTATGGTTATGTATGACTTGCTCTAGCCTTCATTAGTTGGTCTTCATCTATCATGGGCCTCATACTACCCCCCCCTCACCTCTCATTATACTTTTCATTGAGACATTCTCTCATGGTTGTCCCTCACATAATGATGGTGGTTCTACAAGTTGAGATGAATTTCCTACCTCTAGCACCCTGACTCCTCCTTGTGTCTACACAATAGAGTTACATGACCTTAGATCAGTCATGCATGTGTTGGAATGAGATAAAAATATTTTGGGCCTTTTTGGGCTCCTTAGGCTTATTTTTGGATATTTCTAGCCTAAGATGTAGGTTATGGGCTAAGCCACAGATTGGTAGTGGCCTAGGTCATGCCCTCCTATAGCCTAGTAGTGGTCCAAGTTATGTTTTTACCTAGGCAAGCCATGGCTTGGGCCTAAAGCCTTCTATTTTCCCTTTTTCAACCTTTATTTCATCCTATTATTGATATTGGAACCACTAAACCTTCATCTTAGGGATTTTGGCCCATTTTAGATGCAATGGTAGGGTCTATTTCTCTCTTTAAGGCCTCCTTGGGTGTGTTTTAGGACCATTCCAATCTCTTGAACCCTAGGTCCTCTAGCCTATTTGGTCTTCTTATTTCAGTCAGTAGTATCTTAGCTCATTCATAGTTGATCCTTAATGACTCCATCTCCCTCTTTCACTATGGTTTTTATAGGTGTGGGTTCATGGTTTTGATTTCTCTAGGACTTGTTCTAGTCTTCACTGACCAGTCTTCATCCCTTTATAGATTTCCTACCACCCTTTATCACCTCATCCCATAGTTAGTGTTGGTATTCACCCCTTGATTATGAATTGATTGTATTCTTTGTCTCTTTTGTGAAACTCACTTATCTTGATTTGTGTCATGATGATCCTTCCACAATGTCTTCTTGCATCCCCAAACCTATTATGGTATGCTTATTAGTGGTAGTTGAGGCAACCCAAGATCCATCATTATCATTTGGATTATTGATGACCCATAGGATTATGGGATTATTATATCTATTTACCCTTGTACCATTGAGATGAATAATGCAACCAAGTATTATGTAATCATTGATGCTTTGACTAACACTCATGTTCTAGGTGCATGATATGTGTAGTTTTTATTTGACTCATTCTTAGACATGTCTTAGTTCATTGATGCCTAGTCTGTCCTTAGCTCTAAGTTACTCCTCCTCTTCAAGATGGTGCAAAATTTTCTCTCCTTATTTGAGTATTTCTAGGTCACCCATATCCCTTACAAGGAGAACACTAAGACTAACACCCTAGTGAATGTCATTCTAGATTATACAATTTGAATTGATATCACTTGTGTCCCTTTATTATAGGATCTTAAGATGGAGCTAGAGTTGAATTTGGATTACACAACATTTTCACTCTCACCCATGAATCTCACTACCAACTTCTTCTACCACCATCCTTATTTGGTAAGTGTAGGTAATGTTTTCTTGTATCTTTTCAATTATTTATTTACTTTGATTTTATGTGGCTTCTACATACTGAAAAACATTCCTTATTTATTTTAACACGAACTACTTGTACCATGGGGGCATATGTAATCATACTTCCCATGATCCTACTCCTCCCTATGATTACACATCAGCTCATGACCAGACTACTGACACTAGTTATCTTGCTTCAAGACATTTTATACTTTCATGGACCTTTCTTGCATTATACATCCATCCCCTATACATCCCTAGCATCTTACTAACCTTTTGCACATAGACATACCCTCTAAATTCCTCCTAGGACCCTTCTAGAGGCCTATTGACCTAGGCCATGTCTTAAGGAGGAAACCTATGGCCTAAGCTACATATTTCCTTAAAAACATATATGGCCTAGGCCATAACCTAGGTAGAACATGCAAAAAATGATCCAATTTGGCCCAAATAGCTATAAATAGTTACTTTTGGCATTTGGTGGATTAGGGTTCCATTATATGATGCTTCATCATTCATTTTAGCCTCTCTCTCTTGAATTTTTGATCTGATCTTCTCTCTTGATCATCACTCTCAAATATTTGGTGCCTTCTTGAATCTCACCTATTCTATTCTTGGCACACTTGGCTTTCATTATGGTAGGGGATGCCCTATTACTCTACAATTCATTTTAGTGATTCATATTTCTCTTTATAGTGTTCTTGAGTCTTGTTGATTATTCCTATCCCCTTTAAGAGTCCATTTCACTTATTCTTGTGCTCCTTAAATTGGCTCTCTCATAGTTGGTAGTTTCTCTTTCACCTCTTCCACTACTTTTGGCTCCTAGTTTAGACTCAACTCACACACAGCCTGATCCTCCTCCTTCATTGCTTCCTATCTTGGATAAGTGGTTGGTAGAAAATTTGAACAATACTTTTGATTTTTATATGAGGATACTTTGATATGCAAAGTGAAATTGCGATATTTTTGTAGTAGTATATATGCTAGGTTTTGGATTTCTGTAGTGATTTATCTTGTTTAGGGTATTATTTAGGATAGTTTTTAAAGTTATTACATTTATATGTGGTTAAAGAATACATTTCATTGCTTAAAATATCTTATATTAAATGTCATAAGTGTTGGAAACATTTATCATTATATAGTAGAATCCTAATTACTCCAAACAATCTATGCATTTGCTTAAACAATTTACTCTCTTGAAAAACCAAAAAGTTCCATTATTAGGAAACAATAGTGTTGAGAATAAAGAGTTAGCTTAGGCTTATATTAGGAATGCTATTTTACCCTTACTTGAAAACATATTTAATTCCTAAAACATCTTTCATTTAGCCTGAATTTTTTCTCCTAAGTTTTTGCATTAATTATTAGCTCTTTTTATTCAACATTATCATTTCTGTAATTTGTATGCAAGTAGATTTCTAGTATTAGTTGCTCACTTTACTCATATGTAATCATAATTCCCATGACTCTACTCCTCCATATGATTAAAAATTAACTCATGTGAAAACTACCAACCCTAGTTATCCCAATTTGATACATTTTACACTCTTATATATATTTCGCTTATCATACATCCATCCCCTATACATCCCTAGCATCGTACTACCCTTTTGCGTGCATACAATCCCTATATATGCCTCTAGGGCCCTTCCATAGGCCTATTGACCACCCAAATACATAGCTTAAGGAAGAAACCTATGGCCTAGGACACATGTTTCCTTTACAAAATCTATGTCTTAGGCTGTAGATCGAGTATAACATGTAAAAAAGGAGCTAGTTTGGCCCAAATAGTTAAAAATAGTTACTTTTTAGCCTTTGGTAGATTAGGGTTACCTTATATGATGCTTAATCATTAATTTTAGCCTCTCTCTCCTAAATTTTTTCTTTTATTTATCTCTTGATCATATCTCTCAAATCTTTGGTGCCTTCTTGAATCTCACCTAGTCCATTCTTGGCACACTTGGATTTCATTGTGATAGGGGATGCCCTAATACTCTAAAATTCATTTTGGTGATTCACATTTATATCTATAGTTTTCATAAAGCCTATTTGTTTCTCCTATCCCATTCAAGACTCCATTTCACCTATTATTGTGCTCCTTACATTATCTCTCTCATAGTTGGTAGCTTTTCCTTCACCTCTTCCACTATTTTTGGCTCATGGTTTGGACTCAACTCACACACAACATAATCCTCCTCCTTCATTGATTCCTAGCTTAGATAATAGTTTGGTATAAATTCTACACAATAATTTTGAGTTCGATATGAGGGAAATTTTATATGCAAATTGAAATTTCTATTTTTTTTCAATAGTATATATGATAGGATTTGGATTATTTTAGTGATTTAGCTTGTTTAGGGAATTACCTAAGATAGTTTATAAAGTTATTGCATTTGTATGTGGTTAAATAATATATTTAATTTATTTAAGTATATTCTATTACATGTCATGATTATTTTGGAGACATTTCTCATTGCATAGTAGAATTCTAATTTCTCCAAATAGTCTATGCATTTGCTTAAATAATTTCCTCTCTTGCTAAACCAAAAAGTTTCATTATTAAGAAACAATAGTGTTTAAAATAATTAGTTATCTTAGAATTATATTAGGCATGATATTTTCCCTTTCTTTAAAACATATTTAATTCCTAAAACATCATTCATTTGGATTGAAAGTGGCTTCTCTTTTAATTTTACACATTACTTGATACCTTTTATTTAGCATTGCTATTTTTGAATTTTGTATTCAAAGAGATTTATAGTCTTAGTTTCTTTATTTAATATGGTTATACCCTTTTGAGATACCTATGTTCTTTGTGAAATTGATCATGTTATCCCTAACTTGGTTTACAATTCTATCTATAGTTTGGTGCAAGTTGGAAAATTGGATAACCTCTACAAGTCATGAGTAGCCCATAACATCTCTAAGCCTTTTAGCCTTTTAGGTGTTTAATTAAGTGCCATGTGTACCCCCTACCAAATTCTAGTGGGTTTTTTATAATATTGGAGCTACAAAACCATATAACATAATATGGGATCCATTGACACAAGTTTATCCAATAATCCCACTAATAATCCATCTCCCAATAACCCTCCCCTAATGCCAATTTAGGGAGTTCTCCTAAAAACACCAACCTAAAAATTGACATGACTCAACTTCTTACACAAGTCATACAACAAATGAAAATAATTAAAACTTATAATAACTCTCAACTGATGCAATTACAATGGCATTTGATCAATATGGCTAATTAACCTCTGACTCTCAATCCTAAAGCCAATCCAAATTTTATTCCTCGACCTCTTAGAGATGCCTTAGGAAATTTTATTCCTCAACCTATAATGAATAAAAAAATTATTAAAAACATCTAAAATAAGTCTTTATCTCCTTTCAATGTATCCATTTGTATTGGAAATATATCTCCAACTATCAAGTATGATGGGACTAAAGACCTTGCATCCCTTCTCAAATATTTTGGTAATATTTACAAAGAGTGGATCCAAACTAATACTTTCAACACAATTAAACTTCTAGTTAAAACCTTCACTGGAGATGTATTGGAATGGTACAACCAACTTCCCCAACATTCCATTATGTAACTTGAGGATTTAGTCAATCCTTTAGTTAAAGATTTTCAACATAATGATCTTCTCAACAATTATCTTAGCCATTTCATCAATGCTAAGAATCTCCCACTGAATCAACTCATGATTTTATTAAAATATGAAAATATCTAATCCATAAATTTGATCATAACATGATGAATGACAATTTTTTAAAACTCTTTATAACTTATTTAAGTCCTTCTCTTCAATATAGGTTCAAACTTTTGCTCCTAAAACACTTAATGAAGCTCTTAACCAAGCTAAACATCAAGACTTTCTCATGAAGCAATTCAAACCTAATCCTAAATTCCTTAAGGGATATTTTAAAATTTATACTAATTCCATCATCAGTAATAATCCTAAAACCAAACTAAGTGTTACCAAAGCCAACACTCCCATATCTTCTCACACACGACTCACTATGTTACAAATGAAACAATTCTTACCACCATCTAAACCCTTTACTTATCCCAATAATCCTCCTAAGTGGTATGACCCTAATTAGTTTTTTTGGTTCCACACTAAGATTGGTCATTCCCATCATTCCCATGAATATTATTGAGTGGTTAATAAATTTTATATATCCTAAATTATTGGTGATTTCTTTAATCACGAAGCCATGATCAACCTTCATCATCAAGAATACAAAATTGCTTCTTATAAATGACAAACTTCCAAAGATTCTTATTCTGATAACCAAAAATCTTTTTCCATAGCTAATAATCAACAAAATACCAAGGATTTTTATGTTATTGATGCCGACTATGATCAATATTAAAAGAATTCCCAATATGTTAACATCACTAAGGTCAATTATCATCACAAACTAGCTCACAAAGATCTTATCACAAAACTTAAGAAACCATATTTAGAAGAACAACTTCTCAAAGATACTGTGACTACTCATTTAGCTTCAGAATCCCATGAGGAACCACTTATTTCTTCAAAACCCCTAATTTATTCCATTACTTCAAAATATACCTTACCCTCTAAACATTACATAGGTTCTTCTTCTAAATCCCATTGGAACTTTCTCGAAGAACTTAACTCCATGCCTTGCAAGATTTCACTTATGGTGTTATTTCATAATTACCCTTATCATCACAAGTTACTTATACAAAATTACAAGAAATTGAAGATTCATCTCCTATAGATGAATAACCACCTTTTATTGAGCCTCAACCTACCAACGTGCACACTATTGAAACCATGTCTCCTTATTCCAATCTATCTATTTAATTTCTTAAATAAGACATGATTAATGATGAAGTCCTTTTTCATGTCGATGATCCACCAATATTGATTAAAATAGCCATTTATACTACCCTTATCTATAAAGTTTTAGTTGATGAAGGGTATGGTATTAATGTGACATCTTTGTGGCTCATCCAAAAACTTGACTATAATAAGGATCATTTCAAACAAACCTACCTTACATGTCATGGATTTGATAAAATTAATCAAAATCTACTTGGTTTTATCAGACCCAATACTATTTGAACTAAAATTATGGTACTTAATTTTCCCTTATCTTATAATGTACTCCATGATCACCCTTGAACTCATAGAATGAGAGCCATAAATTCTTTTGGTAGCCAATACATTAAATTCTTACATGAAGGTAAATGATATAAACATGAGGCTGATCCCAACCGTTGTAGTATTCAACTTCCTAATCCAAAATATCAATATCATATTCCTACCATCAATAATGATCCATTACCTAATTTTATTGACATTAACCCAGTCTACTTAAAAATCACTCTTGCTAATTCAGATGATGAAAAACCTAATAACTTGCAACACTACCAAAATAATTCTGTATATATCAGAGTGGCTTCCTCCTTTATTACCCTATGATCACACTATTCTTCTCATTGATGAGATCACTAATTTTACTCCTTCATGTAATGCTCATGATCCTTCTTTACTAGAATATGCCTTCACCTATAATTATTATGGAGTGGCCAAATAACATTGGGATTTTACCTTATAAAACTCCCCCTAAATCTCAAGCATGTACAATTTCTCCAACCTATGATAATAACTACATCATGGCCTAAGCTCAATCTTGAGACTTTGATGTTCAGCATTATCAAAAAACCTTAGCTCAAATACATGATTTTAACCTGGATGTCCATACCATTTCCATGGATCATGAATTATATCCTGAAGGTCATGTGCCTCTTATTAATTCTCCACTTATTGATACTCTTTAGGTGGTAGAACAAATATTACCTTCTAAGCCTCTAAAAATTATTGCATCTTCTCTACCACCTACAAATCCCATCATTACATTTGAGTCTTCCCCCATCAATAAAATAAATAACATACCAATCTCATATGATCAATATCCCCCTCTTAATCCCAATATTACATTAGATTCCAAGGCCACATATGTCTATTAGATACATTATAAATATGATCTCCATGGTAATCAAATTCTTGATCTCAAAGCAGATGTTGGCTATTATGGTCCTCTTCCCACTTGGCCTAGAGATGAAGATATTCTTTAATTACTTCATGCCTGAGAACATCAACTTTCTCAAAAACATCACAAGTTTAGGAATTTCAAAAATAAATTGATCCTAAAACTAATCCTATTTCTTCTTTACCTAATGCACCCTAACACTTCCAAGATGACAATGTTATGCTTATTGAAGAAACTACCCACATTGAATATGGTACTCCATCATGCCCTCACCCAGTTATAGTTTCTCATAAAGTTTCATCTACTGAAAATGACAACTTTAGTTTATTTTTTAATAAATATCATGAGATATTTACTTGGTCCTACAAGGACATGCCTAATATTCACCTTAGCATTATGGTGCACAACATCATCACTTATCTCGATGCTAAACTTGTGCATCAAAATCAATGTAAATTTATACCTGAAGTTTCCACCTTATGTCATAAAGAAATCATCAAACTTCTTGATGATAAGTTTATAAAACCGATGGAATAATCTGAATGATTTTCTAACATAGTCCCTATTAAAAAAAAGGTCACCATGGTCATTCAAATCTACAATTATTTCCATAATATTAATCTTGTTTATCCCCAAGATAATTTCCCTCTACCTTCAATAGATGCCATTGTTGATTCCATAGTTGTTTATGAAATTATCTCTTATGGATGGTTTCTCAAGTTATAATCAAATTCACACTGAGCACTAACATAAGATAACTTTAACCATATAATAGGGAACCTATTTCTATGTTAAAATGCCCTTTAGCCTCAAAAATGTTAGAGATACTTATCAAAAATAAATGACTCATATCTTTCATGATCTTATCTATAAAATTATAGAAACCTATGTGGATAACCTCATTGATAAATATAAAAGTTGAAAGACTCATCTTTTTGATCTTACCATCATATTCAACCATCTTCTCAAATACAAAGTTAGACTAAGTGCTTACAAATGTGTCTTCGGTATCACAACTGGGAAAATGTTAGGATTCTTAGTATCCCTTTATGGCATTGATATTGACCCTGATAAGATTAATGTTATCATTAACATGCCCATCCCTCATTCTATTATATAAATTACCACTTATATTGATAAACTTGGGGAAATTAGATGATTCATCTCTGAAATGGCTTACCGTATCCACTCCATCAATTCTCATCTCAATAAATGTAATACTTTTCAATGGATGGATCCTTGTCAAAAATCATTTGATAAAATGAAAGAATCATTTATTTACCCATGTATGCTTCATCCTCATTAAAATCATCGACCTTTGATATTATATACTTCCCCAACAATATGATACTGGAAAATATTATTATAAAGACCTTTGATATTAATTTAGATATCTAATACCTACATGCCTTAGGTGACTATCAGCTCATTTTACACCAAGTTAATGATTATTACCAATGCAAAAGTGAGAATCTCATTACTTATAATCAAATTATAACTACTCTCACCAAAGATTTTATTTCTTTCACCATCAATCTTATCCCTCAAGATCAAAATTATATTGTTGATTCCATTGATTCTTAAACATCTCTTTTTCATCCTCACCAAGTTCTTTAAAATCCCACTTTTCTTATCCAAATAATAAAATATTCATCCTATGTTCAACCACATGAGTCACTTATCTGCCACATCAAGGCTATCACCATTCAATAAATCCCATGGTATAAAGACATAACTAGAACACCAAACTAATCCTCCCAACATAGATTCTAAAAAAAAGACTCACATTCATAAAAAAGATGTTAAGTATGTATTTTGATATAACATCCTTTATTATCTCAATGATGAAGGCACTTTACTCCGTTGTGTTATCCAAGATAAGGTTCCTCCTCTTCTTAATCAAGCACATGGGGCAATTTTTAGTGGCCATTGTAGTAGACACATTAAAACCCACAAATGCCTATGTATGGGATAATTTTTGCCTATTCTTGAAAATGATGCTATTGAATTTTCTAAAAAGTGTACTCCTTTCCAACTTCATGATGATTTAATTCATTCACCTCTAGCCAAGCTCTAAACTATTGAATCTCCTTGGCCATTCTCCATGTGGGGATTAGATCTCATAGAAAAACTACCTCAATCTCAAGATGTTAATGTATTTATAATAATATCCATAAAATAATTTACCAAATGGGTTGATGCTATGCCCCTTGTTAATGTCACTAATACTATCTGTTGACCAAATTTGACTTTTAGGTCAAATTGGGGCACCCCTAGGTAAAAACATGACTTTTAGTTGTTTTATTGTTCTAATACAGATGTCACAAGGTGTTTTATGGGATAATTGATGTCATTTAATGTTATACTATCCTTGGTCCTTAGTCATTTTAGTCCCTTTAGTCATTTTGGGTCATTTTGAGGTCAAAAAAGGTGCATTTAATGACTTGTATGGATTTATCGGGAAGAATGAAGATTATAAAATATTATTTCACATCCAATGTGTCCCAATAGGTCTTAATAAACTTACATAGCTAAAATTTGGTAGGTTCTTTAGAAGAAAAAGCATTTTTTTGAGAAAAAAGGAGAGTTTGACACTCGTACATCTCATTGAGAAGTGTTCCATGTGGGAGAAGGTTTTAATATGAATATTCAAATTAATTATATCCATATAAGTTCTTTATATGCTTTGGATGTTCCATTTTTGGCCGAAAATCATTTTGCTCCCTTTTCACTCTTCTTCTCAAGGAAAAACAGTCTTCAAGTTTGTATTTAGTACGGCTAGCAGAGGAGGTTTAAAGTAAAATGCCTTGGGGAGGTTAAATTAAACTTAGATACCTTAATTTAAATATATAAAGAGTTTTAATAATGGTGGATTATGCTTCATGAACCATCCTCATGACATTGATTATACTTTTTGCTTGTTAATCTGTGCACCCTACATGTTTTGCTCTTATTTTGGAAATTTTGCACAAATCAGATACTGATATTGGTTACAAATTATTTTAATTCTCCAATATATTGTTTTAAATTCATATGTTATTATTCTAAGTTTTTTATATGGGCAAATCATCTTGGGTTTGTAGACTAGTCTTATGTGGGATGATGGACTTGTTTCACCATTTCTAGATCTTCATGATTTGAAACTTGTTTCATATGGTTATGATATAACCTTTCACATATTTTAAATGTGATATAGGTTCATTTTACATTTAAAACTCAATTATTCAAAGCAATCTCCATGAGTATAGCAGTCATGTACAACATTTACAGTTAGGGAAACATTAATGTGCATCTATAGGAGCTTCTTGAGATTATTTCATGCTAGAACAAGAGTTTTAGTGATGTTTTAAAGTCCTTTGATGTGTGAGGAAATAATTTTAATGTTTTAATATGGATATACAACCCATTTAAGTCAAATTACAATGGTCACTGTCAATAATTACACTTTGTTGCCTACACACTAGATTATGCACATACATGTGGCCTAAGCAGAGAGCTTAAAAGCCATATAAAAGTTTGAAACATTTTTTGACACCATACTTAAAATATTAATATGGTTAAAAGGTCATGAGAAATTTTTTATAAAGGATGGATGGATAAACAAATTTTAAAACCACATCCAATGGCAAATGACTGAGTTTTGAGACCAAATCCCTAAAAAGGGAAACAAAGGTCCAAGGGTTTTTTGAGATAGCATAAAACATGGTTTAAAAGACTTTTAATGTCTCTAATGTTAAGCAAAAGATATACTGAGAGGGGGGGGGAGGTGAATCAATATATCATATATCTTATAAAACTTTCCCTTAATCAAATTCCTCTTAATCAAACATTCAAGACATGCAATAAAATTGAAATAATAAACACCACACAAGATAGAGAGAGACACTAGATATAACGTGGAAACCCAATGTGGAAAAAACCATAGAGAACAATCTCAAGTATATGAATGAGCACCAACCTAAAATTATTCACAAGCACCAACTTTTAGGAGCACTAACCCCTTTGCTGAGCACCAACCCAACAACTATTTATGAGCACCAACCCACAGGAGCACCAACCCCTTTGCTGAGCACCAACTAGCAACTATTCATGAGCACCAACCCACAGGAGCACCAACCCCTTTGCCGAGCACCAACCCAATAACTATTTGTGAGCACCAACCCCTAGGAACACCAACACCTTTGTCGAGCACCAACCCAACAACAATTTGTGAGCACCGACCCCTTTGTGTATACCACACAACTATCTCTCAATGTTGCTATCTCAAAAAATGATAGTTCATTACAACATCTCTTTCCTCTCTCTCAGCTTTGCTCTTCTAAGCTAGATATAACAAATACAAATCATATTCATCTCTCACAATTGTTCTTCTAAGCTAGATATTACAATATCAAATCAACCTCTCTCTTCCATATTACAAATGGCTTCTCAAGCCTTTATTTATATCTTTCCAATTTGTGACCCTTCAATCCTTATGGAAAATGGCACCAAACTTGTATGACCCTTCATATCCTTGCCTTTAAAAAGTCATGTGGTGACCCTTCATGACTTCCCTCTTTTGTCCTTATCTTGGTGACTTTTCGTATTCCTCAAAGTGTCCCTTCATGAGAAATTGTGCCCTTCCTCTTTTGTCTTCACTTGGTGACTCTTGGAATTCCCCAAGATGACTCTTCATGGGAAAATGCATCCCTTCCTTCTTTTGTCTTTACCCCGTGGCTCTTTGACTTCTCCATGGGCCCTTATTTTGTCTCATATGCAACCAAAAATATATTTGTTAATATTAAATAAGTATTAACTCCCATTAGCCAAGATATAACTATTACAAACATAATTAAATGTAATGGGGCCTTTATCACCAATAATGCTAGACCTTTGACATCAATGACAATATTTCCAACAATCTCTCCCTTTGTCATTGATGGCAACCTCAATCCTGAAACTACCATATCTTATCACCTGCACATACTATCATCTAAAAACATATAGTAACTCCACCTTAATGTAGCAACCTGTACCTATTCCCTGTACCTATTTTTGCACCTATACCTGTACCTATTATTCTCCCCCTTTGACATCAATGGAAAAGGGCCTACTTGGATCTAACACTTAGCTCCCCCTCAACTTATGCTAAACATCAATGGTAGGTAGTAACAGAAATTACTCCCAACTCCTCTCACAAATCTTTGAATGTGTCCTTTGATCATGACTTTGAGAAGATATCTGATAATACATACACATTGTTTTCTATCTTTTAAGCATCTGCAATCAACTAATTTCAATATTTTATTATAATCTCACAACCTTATTTATGAAACTTTAATGTGTATCTTTGATCACATATTTAACTAACACTCAATAGATTATGCTTAAGACCTTTTACATATAAAACATTCTTAGTCTTAGTTCTACCATAATCCAAACTTAAAGTACCTTTTCCAGCTATCTTGGCAGTGGTTTTATCTCCAAATCTCACTATACCACCATTGATCTTATTTATAGTTATGAACTTACTTTTATCTCCTGTCATATGCCTCAAACATCTGCTATCAATGAGCCATGGCTGATCTTTATTTGTTACATGTAAAGTTGTTTGTACCAACATAGAATCTTTAGGTTGTTTCTTCTGCCATGAACATGTCTGAACCTTCTTCTTGATGAATGGAGCTTTGAAACTTTGATCCTTATTGACTGAATCAAACATGCTTCTACAATACCAAGCTATGTATCTAAAGTTGTTGCACTTGTAGCATACTATGGTCTCTTCATCAAAGCTTGATAGAGGAGCAAAAGAGTTGTGGCTTCTAATTGACTCTACTTGACTTTCCTTCTCCTTATTTATGAAATTGTTAGCTCTTTTTCTACATTCTAATTTATTGTGACTATATCCATTACAATAAAAAAATATCCATAAAAATAAGACCTGTTTGTATATCTCTGACCTAATTGTCTTTTGTAGCTTTGTTCTCTCCATCCTTCTCTGTTTGAAATATCCTCTGTATTTTTTATTTCTCCCCTTTTTGTTTCCTCTTTTGTCAGAACTTCAACATAGCTCTTTTTCTTTTCAAATCTAATCCCTTTCTTATCTAAATTTTCTTTCTAAATTTCTAATATCTTATTCAATATGTTAGTGCTATCCTCAAATTTTGAGTCACTAACTACTTTATCATTGACTGCTTTCTCAATCTCTTCTTTTAAAGAGGTAATTTCAATAACATACCTTTCATAATCTTTTCTTGCTATTTCCAACTATGTTGTTAGATCTTCTTCATTCTTTTTAGCTTCTTCCAAGTGTGCTATTAGATCTTCAATCATTTCCTTTGACTCTTATTCATTTTTCTCAATCTGGTGCTTTAATCTTCAATTCTTCTTCTCAATAAATTTTAACTCTTCTAGGGCACAAATTAGTTCTCCTTCCATATTCACTTCAGCATTCTCCTCCTCTTCTTCTTGATCATCTTCATGTATGGCCATGAATATAATCTCTTCTTCTTTTGAATCATTGACTCCACTATCTTCGACTGAGCTAGTATCCTTAGAATACAGGCTCTTCTTCTTGAATCCCTTCTTGGATTTGCCTTTAAAATTCTTCTTGTATGTAGGCTTTTCTTCTTCATCATCATTACACTTATTTGGGCATCTAGCTGAAAAATTTCCAATATTTCCATAATTAAAACATTTTAAAGGTAATTTTCCTCGATATTTACCTATTCTCCTTTTCGACTTGCAAATGAAAAGTTCTCCATTGTGATCTTCATTATCACTAGAACTATCACTTGATTCTTGAATCTTAGCTTTCTCTTTCTTTGATGTCTTAAAAGCCACTTCTCTCTTTGAGGGTTTATCTTGTTCTATCTACATCTCATATGCCATGAGAATACCATGAAGCTCATCCATCTTTTGATTTGCTAAATTCTTCATCTCCTCGATTGCTAAAACCTTTGCATCATATCTCATTGGTAGAGATCTCAAAACCTTTTGCACCACCATTGAATCATCCAAAGTTTCTCCAAGACCTTGAATCTGATTTATGATTTGAGCAAATTGCAAAAGATAACTTGCTATATCTTCTTCTTCTTCCATCTTCAAACTTTCAAACTATCTTCTAAAAGTATAAAGCTTAGCTTATTGAACCTTTCCATCACCTTTGTAAATATTCTCAAGTTTTACCCAAGTTTCATGAACAAATTTACATTGTATAACTTTAACAAATTCAGATTTCACATAAACCACATAAAATAACATTTAAATCTTTAGCATTACATTCACTTGCCTTCTTTTCTATTGGAGTAATTGCAGATGTCTGTGGCTCTTCATATTCCTCCACCACTACTTTCCATATGTCGAATCCAAGGGCCATCAAATAAGTCCTCATTCTTATGCTCCAAAAAGCATAATTCATCCCATTAAACAAAGGTGCCTTATTTGTAGAAAATCCTTCATGTGACCCAACCATCATGCTTTCCCGATCTTCCTTCAAGCAGTAAAACTTTTCAAAAAAGAACCTACTCTAATACCAATTGTTAAGCATGGGATATACTTAGGGGGGGGGTGAATCAATATATCATATATCTTATAAAAATTTGCCTTAATAAAGTTCCACTTAATCAAACATTCAAGATATGTAATAAAACTAAAAAAATAAACACCACACAAGATAGAGAGAGACACCAGATATAATGCAAAAACCCAATGTGGAAAAAACCACAAAGAACAATCTCAAGTATATGACTGAGCACCAACCCAAATAATATTCTCAAGCACCAACTTGTAAGAGCACCAACCCCTTTGTTGAGCACCAACCCAACAACTATTCATGAGCACCAACCCATAGGAGCACCAACCCCTTTGCTAAGCACCAACCCAACAACTATTCATGAGCACCAACCCATAGGAGAACCAACCCCTTTGCCGAGCACCAACCCACAAGAGCACCAACCCCTTTGTCGAGCACCAACCCATCAACTATTCGTGATCACCAACCCACAGGATCACCAACCCCTTTGCTGAGCACCAACCCAGCAACAATTCATGAGCACCAACCCATAAGAGCACCAACCCCTTTATGTATACCACAAAACTATCTCTTAATGTTGTTATCTCAACAAATGATAGTTCATTACAACATCTCTTTCCTCTCTCTCACCTTTTCTCTTTTAAGCTAGATATAACAAATACAAATCATATTCATCTCTCACCATTGCTCTTCTAAGCTAGATATTACAATATCAAATCAACCTCTCTCTTCCATATTACAAATGTATTCTCAAGCCTTTATTTATATCTTTCCAAATGACCTTTGGCCTTACCCCTTTGTGACCCTTCAATCCTCATGGAAAATGGTGCCAAACTTGTATGACCCTTCATATCCTTTCCTTTGAAAAGTCATGTGGTGACCCTTCATGAGAAAAAATGTCCTTCCCTCTTTTGTCCTTATCTTGGTGACTTTTCATATTCCTCAAAGTGTCCCTTCATGAGAAATTGTGCCCTTCCTCTTTTGTCTTCACTTGGTGACTCTTGAAATTCCCCAAGATGACTCTTCATGGGAAAATGTGTCCCATCCTTCTTTTGTCTTTACCCCATGGCTCTTTGACTTCTCCATGGGCCCTTATTTTGTCTCATATGCAACCAAAAATATATTTTTTAATATTAAATAAATATTAATTCACATTAGCCAAGATATAACTATTACAAACATCATTAAATGCAATGGGGGGCATTTATCACCAATAATGATAGACCTTTGACATCAATGACAATATTTCCAACATATAAATGACTTAATATTTAAGTACCCACATATTTATATCACTTTTCAAGATATATAATACATATTACAAAGGTAAATTGGTTTTTATGATGTCTAAAGTTGCTTGCAAACCATTGAAATCAAATAGTAATGTCTACAGGTTTTGAAGGTATTAGGTAACCTTAACACTTCAAAGTGTTGATGAAGAATAATTAAATGGTTTGAATGGAAATATTGAGATAAATTCACACTAAGTAACATAAATATAATTAGGAGAGGGATGATATTCTATTTTTCAACTCCCATGCACCTATAGTCTGTACACAAGCCTGTGAGCACCTATAACCAAGACCTATTTTCCATATCACTCAAAGGAAGAGTTTAAGTATTGGAGCATTAGGATATAAATTATATTTAGTTAAATGGATGATAAATGGGTATGTAATCCATTATTATAGGTTGATATAGACTGTTTGGGGTCTTAGGATAGCCTAAAGTGTCTTTTATCATAAATGTACACCTACAACTGTAGGCATACAATGATTTAAATATGATGCTTTAGTGTTATTTGAGGACATTAAAGTGGAATAAAATAATAATAAAGATAAATTTTACATTATGGGATTAAAATTAATTATATAAAAATTTGGACCAAGTTTCAAAAAGGTAATAGACACCTACAATATTCACTTTGGTAGAGTGTCTCAGTCAAGAGGGAGAAAACTCAGTTTTGGATCTTAAAGTGATTTAAAAGAGAATACAAGTGAAATTAACATTTTTAAATTGAATATAAACACTAAATTAGAGTAATTTTTATTTCATTTAATTATTGACAATAATAAACAAGCTTACCTAGACTTTTCAAGGCTCTAACACACACCTACAAACCTATGTATGACTGTGTAGGTAGTGAGCATAAATGAGTAGGTCTAGGTGATGGTAAAACATGAATATGGAGAAAATAAATTTGAAAAATTAATAAATAAATATAGGGGGTTATAATAATTTTTTTAAATTTTGTTTTTCAATCTTTAATCATGCAACTATACCTATAGGTATCTTCCCTAGAAGCATGACACAGTCAATGTTAAAACCTAGTCTTGAGAGGTTCAAGAGTGTGAAGGGTATATGAATATTCAAGGTGTTAAATAGATATAGGAGCCAATATATCATGAATATTAAAATTTAAATATTCTTTTTACATTGTATATAGATAAAATAAGTGTCTTAGACAAGTAAAACACAGTCTAAAGCAGGGTATAATCAGGGTTTATACATACAAGCTTAAGAATTCAAAGTATGGGAAAGGGTGTGTAGAGGATTTTAGGAGATAAATTACCTAATTAAAATAAATAATTAGTATTATATAATATTTTTTCTCTTATAAATTGAAAATAACTAAATAAAGGATCCCAAAAGCAAGCAAACATAATCCATTCCTTGAAACCCTACACAATCCTTTTACCTAGAAACCAGCTTTGGGAACTTGAAGCTTTGGAGGGTCATATGAGATGAAAATGAGATAAAATTTTGTATATAAGGTCATTATAAACTATATAAACTCATATAATATTTTTTTTACTATAAAAATATGGGAATCCCCTCTATTTTGTCTCAGACAAAGAACACTTCCCTAGGTGTACAAACATATAGTTTTGAAAGGTGAAAATGGTCAGATGAGTCAACATGTATTTGGAAATTTAAATAAGGTTTATGAATATTTAATAAACCTATAAAAAAATTAAATAAATAAAATAATGATAATTTTTAATAAGAAGGTCTAAAGCATCAAGGGTTACAGTCAAGCACACTAGGCAGTTTTTGGCCTAATACCCAAATGAAGGGCCATTCACACTTCTAGACCTATGTATGATTTATACCTTGTTTTAAATTATTTATAGGATAAAATTATAGTTTTTTGATATATTTTGAGGCAAATAAAACCATCAAAAGTCATTTTGAGCTCTAAGGTGTAGTCAAGCCTAAAAGGCAAGGTTTAGGCCTAGTGCCAAATGGGTAGTTAACTTCCTCTCAATACTTGAGTAAAGTCTTCTAACCAGATGTAACATGTTCATTAGGTCACATTATATGTTAAAAATCCTTAAAATTGTATATAAAATATTAGGAGATCCAATTTTACCTTGAGAGCAACATCAGGGCTGTGAAAATTGGATGAAGGAACTCGATAGGAGAAGTTTGAATACTCACATCTTTATTGATGCTTTAAATGGGAACTAAATAAGTTGAAGGATGTTGATGAAGATATTTAACTATGAATTTTTAGAATTATTTTGACAATTGGATGTCAGACCTTTATGAAGCAACCTTAAGAGGTCAAACTATTTAAAACCCTTTATAAACCCTTACAAGGACCAATTTTGAGAAATGAAGTTGGATATGAATTATAATGTAATAATTTTACCATAAAACCTATTTTAAGTTTCATAATGATCTCTCAAGCTACTCCCAATGCTAATTAGTTGTATGAACATGTAAAGATAAGGTGAAAATAACATATTTTGACCATTTTTTTTGTTTTACAGGTTATAAGAGGAGTCTAAAGATGAAAAAAACTTTAGGATAAATATTAATACTTGTGGTAACTCCCCATGTTAATTTAATTCCTCATAAAAAATCTTAAATCCCTAAATAGGATCTCTCATCTTAGCTAGTCAAAACTGGCATATTGGACAAGCTAGTGAGAAGGGTGGAGATCTTCAAGTGAAGTGATTTTAAGTTTTTTATGATGATTATAAGGAAATTTAGGTCTTTAAATGTTTAATATTACCACTCCCACTAATTTTCATGAGCAACTGATACCTTTTTAGAATCCAAGTGTACACGGTGCATGAAAGAAGAGTTTTCTAGACTATAGATGATGATGGCTCATTCCCAGATGATTATAGATGAATAATCCTAAAAAAATGAATTTATAATCATGTATTATATCCTTACCATTAATTAAATTCTTTTTAAATATTCCAAATCAGATATGAGGTGTTCAAGAAGCTCAAATCATGAAGGTAGATTTTCTGAGCCAATTAAGAGGATTTTATGCCACTTTGAAAGAGTTTGATGACTTGGATTAAAAATTATGATTATTAACCCTGAAATTTTCATCCCACATCCTATTATCATGCATAATTAAATTATTCTCTCATTTTAAAAAAGTTTCCTTGTGATCCATGAAATTTTCTCTTCTTCTCTCTCTTAAGTTCTATAAGAACTAGCCATTTTGGCCATTGTAACTTATGTTCCACCTGAGTATGTAAATTAAATAATAATTTTCATACCATTTGATCAATAAGACTAATTATTTTTACCTCTTAATTACTATTCATAAGTGTGTTTTACTTGGATGATGAATCTTTCTTAGTGAAGACTATGGATTCCTTAGCATGTTGTCTCACTCTTTCACCCTATTTGCAGTTGGAAATCTTCTTCTTATAGGGGATTTGAAGTGTTATAGGAAATTTCAAGGATTTAGTGAGTTATAATTTTCATTATTTCTATTTAATGCCTCTTGTCTAGTCCTCCTAGCTTTTCACATTCATCCATAACCTCATAATGTAACATTCATGAGAGAAGATGTAGATTGGAGGAGTGTATGTTCAGTTTGTCCCTTGATTTCATGTGTAACATGATACTAGTTGTATATCATAATTTTATATGGTGTATCAACTCCATTAGGATTTTTTTTTTCATTTTTCTCTCTCACTTTTTAAGCCCCAAGTTTAGGTGTAGTTTCAATCCCAATTTGTACATCAAGGGAGCTAGCCCTATCTAGATATTCACCTCATCCTTAGGCTACCCACAAGCCTCAAGGTGTTTCCATTATTCCACTTGGATGAGGAGAGATTTGACATCTCCTCAAAGTGTGTAAATATAAGTGACAAATTTTTTTGGCATGCCTGATGGGACTCTTGGTCTAAGAAGTTGAGATATTTTTGTTGTTGTCTCTCAACAATCATCCTTTAGAGGCATATGTCCAAGCATCAATGGTGACTTTGAAGATACATTAGCTGGTAAAGTATCCTAGGTTATCCTTTTAAGATTTTTTTTAACATTTTCCTTTGTGTTATTTTTTTAATGAGGTTTCATGGCTAATTTTGGTGTTGTGTTCCTTTTTACACAAGTTGGTGAGACATTTCAAGCTTGTGCCATTCCCTATAAACAAGAGCAAGTTCTTAATCAGCCTTGGTGTGATCCTTACCACCAATATTATTGTGATCCACATCAAGTCCTACATGGCCATTATTATCTTTCTCATGATTCTTACCAATTTTATAGCTAGCCTCCTTAATGTCTTACCCCTAGTCAACCTAAACACTTCTCAACTCAATCCATTTCCACCTTTAAGAACACACTCTTGGGATATGAGAAGTACATGTTGGAGCTTGATACTCTAAGTGTATATGGTCAATATTTTCCTATTCATAGTATTCATAAGGTGAGAGATGAATTAGAGTTGGTTAAAATAGAGTGGGTACCTATTGAGAGAGATAATTGGCAAAGGCTCACAAGTGAGATGCTTGATGTGAGTGGTATAGTTTATTCATTATAGGATAGGCTATCAGTTCATAGAATACAAACTCACCAAACCTATCATCCTTCATATCCACTTTCCCAAGTTTAATATCATCCATATTTGATCCTTACTCATAAGCCAAATCAAGGATACCAAAGTCATCCTTTTCCCAATCAGTTGGAGGATAGTTTTGAAAGGAGAAACCTTGTGTTGAAGCTAATATTGGTAGGTATATTCATTTGGATAATATACATATGAATTAATCCATGATATTGTCAAAAGAAGTGGATTTAAAGTCCTCATTTCCATCTCATATTTCATCCCCATCCAAAGAGTGACCCCTACATATGAGATTCTAATTTGGAGACAAGGTGGAGAATCCAAGCTTAAGGAGATTCAAAGCTCCTTAAACACTTCATCCACTCCTAAAATGAAATCACCACATCAAGAAAATACTTATAATCCTAACATCCTAAGGTAGAGTAAGATAGTGGAATCATGGGGAAAGAAAGAGGATAGAAGCATTGCTAAGGAGTGTGAAGTTGAGAATGAAGTTGATCCTTTGCAAGTTCCTCCCACCCTTCCTCAAGAAGATCCTTGTATTCTATGGCAATCCTCATGTATTAATTATGCTCATGATGATTCCTATGAACTTTAAGAAATAATTCTCTAAGAGAACCTAGCCAAGTAAATTAAAAATTTAGAAGCAAAGATGAAATTGCTAAGTCAAGGTGTGATGGAAGGTTTAAACCCACAAGAAGATCCTATGCCTAAACACACCGTATCTAACCTCCCTCAAGAGAATGATCAAGATAAATCAGATGTGAATTAAGTGATTATCAATTGGATGGAAGATAATCAAGTTGTTTCATCCCAAGGTCTACCTCTTCTTATTTAAGATCTTCCAAAAGAATCCCCTACACTTCACTATCAATTTGACTATGAGTTCTATGTGCCACCTCCACCAACTAGTTCATAATGTCCTCACACCATCAACGTTTCCCTTGATGGACCTATGTTATGGGAACCTAAAGAGGAGTATTTGGTTTTAAAAAAATTAGATGTCTTTCTTGAAGAAATTATATCTCCTTGGCACCCTCATTGGACTAAGTCACATGACTTCAAAATACCTAGTCTTGGAATCATGAAGAAGGAGAAAGAAATGGAGGATATTTCAGCCCTTGAGAACCAAAGTCCTATTTTTGAAGTTGAGATGAAACTTTATATCCATTAAGAGGTCATAAATGATGAATAAGAGATGGTCTCTTGTGTTTAAATTTTTTATTGGGTTGATGAGGAAGAATGTTCTCCTTTTGCCAAAGAATAAAAA
>JARHVA010004838.1:1085000-1305000 GCA_037957365.1 Torreya grandis | reverse complement strand
TGTGCATCTACAAGAGCTTCTTGAGATGATTTCATGCTGGAACATGAGTTTTATTTATGTTATAAATTCATTTTATGTGTTATGAAATATTTTTAATGTTTTAAGATGGATATACAACCCATTGAAGACAAACTCCAATGCTCACTATCCATAATTGCACTTTGATGCTTACCCACTAGATTATGCACATATAAGTGGCCTGAGTAGAGAGCTTAAAAGCCATATAAAAGGTTGAAATATGTGTTACACCTTCATTAAAATATTATTATGGTTAAAATGTAATGGGAAAATTTTTAGAAAGGATTGATTTCTAAACACAGTTGAAAACCAACTCCAATGGCAAATGACCGAGTTTTGAGACCAATCCCTAAAAAGGGAAAACATAGGTCCATGGGTTTTTGGAAATAGCATAAAATATGGTTTCAAAGACTTAAAATGTCTTCCAATGAATTAATATTTTATCATACACATATTTATATCAATTTTCAAGAGATATAAGATATATGACAAAGGTAAAGTGGTTGTTAGGAGGTCCAAAGTTGCTTGCAAACCACTAAAATCAGATAGTAATGTTAACATGTTTTGAAGGTATTAGGTGACCTTAACATTTAAAAGTGTTGATGAAAATAATTATATGGTTTTAATGGAACTAGTGAATAAAATTAACACTAAGGAAAATAAATATAATTATTAGAGGGATGATATACTATTTTTTTTTAACTCCCATGCATCTATAGTCCATACACAGGCCTGTGAGCACCTAAAGCCAATACCTATTTTCCATATCATTCAAAGGAAGAGTTTAAGTATTGGAGAATTGGGATATATATTATAGTTAATTAAAGGGATAAAAAATGTGTATGTAATCCATTAGGATAGGTTTATATATATTTTTTCGGGTCTTAGGGTAGCCCATATGTATCTTCTCTCATAAATGTACACCTATAGCTACAAGCAGATAATGACCTAAATATGATGATTTTGTGTTGTTTAAAGAAATTAAAATGGAATAAAAACAAAATGAAGTTAATTTTGACCTTATGGGATTCAAATTAAGTCTCTAAACATCTGTACTAAGTTTCAAATAGGCAATAGACACCTATAATAGTCACTTTGGTAGTGTCTCGATCAAGTGGGAGGAAACTTAGTTTTGGATCTTAAAGTGATTGAAAAGATGATAAAAATGAAATTAAAATGTTTAAACTAAATTTTAACACTACCTTAGAGTCATGTTTATTTATATTAATTATTGAAAACAATAAACAATATTACCTAGACCTCTTAAGTCTTTAACACACACTTACAATCCTATGTATGACTATATAGGTAGTGAGCATAAAGGAGTAGGTCTAGGTGATGGTAAACCATGAATATGGAGAAAATTAATTTAAAAAAGTAAAAAATTACTTGAAGGGGTTATAATAATGTTGTTTAATTTTTTTTGAATCTTGAATCATGCAACTACACCTACATGTATCTTCCCTAAAAGCAAGACACAATCAATGTTAAAACCCAGTCTTGAGAGGTTCAAGAGTGTGAAGGGTATATGAAAGTTAAATGTGTTTAATGGATATGGGAGTCACTATATCATGGATATTAAAATTTAAATATTAATTTTACATCAGATATATATAAAATAACTGGCTTTGGTAAGTAAAACATAGTCCAAAGTAGGGTACAATCAGGGTTTACACATACAGGCTTAAGAATTCAAAGTATGGGAAAGGGTATGTAGAATATTATAGGTGATAAACGAAATAAGTAACATTAATAATGAGTATTATATCACATATTTTATATTTTAAATTTAAAATAACCAAATAAAGGATCCCAAAATCAAGCAAACACAGTCCATTCCTTGAAACCCTACACAGTCCTTTTGCCTAGAAACTAGTTTTGGGAACTTGAAGCTTTAGAGGGTCACATGAAATTACCAAGAAATAAAATTTTGTACATAAGGTAATTAAAAAATATATAAAATCATCCAATAATTTTTTTTCCTATAGAAATAGGGGAAGTACCCTATGTTTTGTCTTAGACAGAGGGCACTTCCCTAGGTGCACAAACCTATAGTTTTGGAAGGTGGAGATGGTTAGATGAGTCAAGAGATATTTGGAAATTTAAAAAAGGTTTATTAATATGTAATAAAAATATAAAAAAATTTAAATAAAAATAATAATGATTATTTTCAACAAGAAGGTCTAAACCCTTAGGGGTTATAAGTAAGCACACTTGGCAGTTTTTGGGCTAATGCCTAAATGAAGGGTCATTCATACTTCTGGCCCTAAGTATGATTTATAACTTGATATAAATTGTTTATAGGATAAAATTATGGGTTTTTAATCTATTTTGAGGCAATTAAAACCATCAAAAGTCATTCTGAGCTCTAAGGTGCAGTCTAGCTTAAAAGATAAGGTTTAGGCCTAGTGCCATATGGGTAGTCAACTTCGTCTCCAGCCTTGAGTAAAGTATTATAATTAGATGTAACATGTTAATTTTGTAATATAATATGTTTAAAATCCTTAAAATTTTATATAAAACATTAGGAGAGACAATTTTGGCTTGAGAGCTACATCAGGCCTATGAAAATTGGAGGAATGAACTTGATAGGAGAAGTTTGAATACTCACATCTTTCTTGATGCTTTGCATGAGAAAAAAATAAGTTAAATGATGTTAATGAAGGTATTTAAATATGAATTTGTGTAATTATTTTTATAATTGGATGTTAGACCTTTATGAAGCAACCTTAAGAGGTCAATATGCTCAAAACCCTTGCTAAACCCTTATAAGGACCAGTTTGGAGAAATGAAGCTAGAGATGCATTCTAATCACATAGTTAGACCATGAAAAATATTTTAAGTTATATAATACTCCATAAATATACTACTAATGATAATTATATGTACATACTTGTACAGAAAATGTGTAAAATAGGGTATTTTTGATTATTTTTTGTGTTTTATAGTTTCTAGGAGGGTTATGAAGATGAAACCAACTTTGGGAGAAATATTAATACCTTTTATAACCATTTTTTTTTAAAAATACTTATAAAAACTAATAAGTGCCTCAAAATTATCTCTCATCTTAGCCAGTCAAAATTGGCATATTGGACAAGCTAGTGAGAAGGGTGGAGATCTTCAAGTGAAGTGATTTTAAGGTGTCATTGATGCTTATAAGGCCATGTAGTGTATTTAAATGTTTCATACACCCCATAAAATGTATTTTCATGAGAAATTTATTCCTTTTTGGAATCCAAATGTGTAGGGTTCATGAAAAAAGAGTTTTCTAGAATGCAAATGATGATGGTTCATTCCAAGATGATTCTAGATGACTAGGCTTGCAACCAATGCATGGATTATAATGTATGATAACCTTTAAATTAATTCTCATTATTTTAACTATTATTATTCATTTATGAGGCATTAAATAATATAAAATCATGAAGGTAGTTTTTTGATCTATTCAAGAAGATTTTATGCCACTTTACAAGAGTTTGATGACTTAGATTAACACTTGTGCTTCCTAACCATGCATGGTTCATACCACATCCTATTCTCATTAAAAAATAATTGATTCTCTTATCTTGAAAAGTTTTCTTGTTACCCTTGGACTTATCTCTTCTCTCTCTCTCTCTTAAGTTTTATAAGAATTAGACATTTTGGCCATTGTAACTTATGCTCCACCTAAGTATAGTGAAGCCCTACTCATTTACATACCATTTGATCAATAAGACTACTGATTTTTATCTATTCATGACTATTTATAAGCATTTTTTACTTAGATGATGAATCTTTCTTAGTGAAGAATATGGATTCCTTAGCATGTCATCTCACTTTTTCACCTTATTTGTAGTTAGAAGTCTTCTTCTTACAGGGCATGCCAAGTGTTATAGGAAATTTCAAGGATTGAGTGATTTAGTCTTTTGATTAGTATCATTAAAGGCCTCTTTTATAGTCCTCCTAGATCTTCACATTCATTCATAACCTCATAAAGTAATATTGATGTGAGAAGATGCAGATTGGAAAAGTGTATGTTCAGTTTGTCCCTTGATTTCATGTGTAACATGTTGCTAGTTGAAATTCATCATCTTGTTTGGTGTATCACCTCCCTTAGAATATTTTTATTTCAATTTTATCTCTCCCAACCCCCAATTTTAGGTGTAGTTGTAATCCAAAGTGTTAAATCAAGGGAGCTATCCTTATCTAGACATTCACCTCATCCTTAGGCTACCCACAAGCCTAGAGATTTCCATTGTGCCACTTGGATGAGCAAAGCTTTGCCATATCCTCAAAGGGTGAAAATCCAAGTTACAACACTACCATCTCAAAATTTATTCTTAATCAAATATTTTTCCACTTTGTTGTCCCTCATATTATCATTTTAGATAATGGTGGTAATTTCAAAAGTAAAGATCTCAAATAGCTCTATGTTAAATTTAAAACCAAGCACAAATTTTCCACATAATATGATCCATAATTTAATGGCCAAGCTAAGGACACCAAGAAAATTCTTAATAAAATTATCTAAAATATAATTCATGAAACTCACATGGATTGGCACCTTCATTTTTATCTTGTTCTTTGGGCCCATCACACTAGCATATGTACTACCACTAGGGTAACACCATTTTCTCTAGTTTATGGTTTTGAGGCAATTCTTCCATTAAAATTTGACATTACCTCTCTTCATATATATCTTCATGGTATCATACTCAATTAATAATTATGTGAATATCACCTTCATGTTCTTGATCTTCTTGATAAACACCATCTTTTTGCTTTACAACATAATTACTAATACAAGGCCTGCATTACTACATAATATAAAAAATGATTCAAAGTTTGCTCATTTAATGTTGGTAATATTGTACTTAAATTAGACTACACTCATGATAAATAAGGTAAATACACCCAAAAATGGTGGGGCCCTTATTTAGTCAAAGATATCCTTGGTCCAAGTACCTATCACCTTCAAACTAATGAAGGCCATGTTTTGAAAAAGCCTACCAATCCATAATTCCTAAATAATCATTTTACCTAATCCTTCCCTTATTTTTATGATTTCTATATGCTATCTATCTAACACTTTTTTCAAGTTATTTACATGGGTATCACCCTCTTTAGCACTTATCTCTTTTTACAAACCCCATTACTTCCTTTTGGTCTTTTGGTTTCCGTTTTTCACATGAATTGCATTGTAAAACCATGGATAGGACCTAGTCTTCCTCATGATGTACTTTTGTCCTCTTTGTTTTTATAATTTTTACACACTTTTTGGCACCCCTTTGGTTTTTCTTCTTTGAGTTTTAGTGTAAGACCATGGTTAGGACTTGGCCTTCCTCATAAATACCATCTTTTTTTATCAATGATTTTTGGTAGCCCCGTGGGTTTTTATTTAATGCATTTTAGTGTATAGGACCTGGCCTTCCTCATAAAATCACCATCTTATCATTCCTAATATAGAATTTGGTTATGAATTTTTTGTCCTTGTTTTGAACTTTAGCTTTTGCTTCTTTTGATAGATGAAATTTTCACAACTATCTATGTTAGCATGTTTTCTTCTATTTCCCTCATTTTTATGATAAGTAATCGTGCTTTACTATCATTGCATCCCTTTTTCACCCTTTGTCACATTTTTTGTGATTTGAATTAATTTAAATTGTTTCATGTTTCATTCCTCTTGATTTCCTTTCCTTTCACTTCAGATTGGATAAAACAAGGTAGAAGTCAAGATAACACTTTTATTTCACCTAAATTTAATGAGACTCTTAGAAACCATGCTCTATGAATTTCTCTCTTTTAGCAACTAAGTCCCAAGTATTCAAATCAAAGTTATCTTTAATACCCATGTTTTGTTTTCCAAATGCATATGGATAAAGAATAGAAAAATCCATCAATAAAGTTATAAGCCAAATCATTTAAAACAAAAGGCAATGATACACAAAAGGCAACATATAAATCTCAAAATTAAAAATCATATAAAACTATGTGATTACAAGCACATCTCCTATCTCTAATCAAAGATAAAACTCCATAGTTGGCCTCACAATAGAGCCAAGGTCTCTTAGGGTATGGTAGGCCAATATATTGGAATAGGATAATTCAACAAACTCTATGGTGATACCTAATTTCTCATGTAAGTACCCAATCTTCATAGTAGACCAATGACTCTATAAGGGGTCCCAAGGAATGGGAAACATGTTGTGGGAAGGCAGGTTTATTTTAATTTTCATGCATATAGCCTTTACAGGATGATCTACATATTTCATCTATTGACCTAAGACTTATGTGGCTAAGAAAATTTCTTCAGAGTCCTTAAGGTCAAAAGTACTCTTGTTTTGACAAACCTAATTTGAGTGTCTTGACTTTGATAAAGAGTTATTCTACCTTGGTTTTTCCTTCATTATCACCTCCACCCATTTCATTTTTGCCCTTCATAGGTATGTGTGATTCCAAATCTATTTTCCCTCTTCTATACTTTCCTATTCTATATATCTTAAAAATATGCTAGCACTGCTTTGTTTCAATTGTATCTATCCTTAAAACAAAACAATATGTTTGAGAAACTATGGATTACTTTGTTTACACCGTGGTTTTACATTTTTAGACGTGTCTTGATTTCTTTTTACCATTTATCATTAATTTACTACCCTTTTTGTGAATACCTAAGTTCATTTCTACTTTCATGTACTATTTCCATTGTTAAGTGAGGTTGGTTTGTTACTTCTCACTCACCAATCCCATTTTCCCTTTTTTCACCTTTTTCTATTGATGATTGAGTAAGGATTGTTACTTTTTATTCATCAATGTTGTTTTACCATTTTTTACTTATCCATCTTTGTATAAGTAAGGGTTGTTACTGCTTTCACATTGCTATTTGACTACCATCTTTTTTTTGACATGTATCCTTGGTTTGACTTGGTGAGTTTAACTTTCTTATTTAAGCTTTACTTGTTTGAGTTTTCTAGTATTTAGTAGCCTTGTCTTATTCAATTACCTGATTTACTATAAATTTTAACTTGATCATTTGGTCTAACATAGCACCTAACACCCTAGCCTGCCAAATTTACAAGTATGTCCCATCCACATAGCACTAGTTATCTTGGATTTATTATCTTTATTTGTTTTTTCTCATTAGTTTTGTATTCTTAGGTTTTTCAAAAGTACTTTCTACACCCTCCACAATCAAAACTACAAAGATAATAGACAACCATCCTAAAATAAAGGTAAGTCAATTTAATCATACATTTAATTTTTTAGTTATTTCACTTTTAATCATTTAATTTTAGTTATTTTATACTTTAAAATACCCCAACTTTTTTTTTAGCCTCAACATTGTGTGTTACTATGTTCTTTTCTTGAATTAACATCCCATGTTACACTTAAGTGGCATGTGATGAGATTCGAGTGGGGCATATATATACACATAATATTTTTACACTTTTATCAACTCCTATTACATTCTATCTTGTAGGAACCCATCGAGTCTAAATCTCTCTGAGTGCACACCTTAAAGGGTGTACTAGGAAAGGGGTGAGTAGACCATTGGTGATTTGTAGGATTGTTATCCCTTACTTCCATTTATTATCAATCCAACCATCTCCTAAAACATTCCCCTAAGCTATTACTCCTCTTTTACAAATTTATCCATTATTTTACCACCTTCCAACCCCTTTTCTTTACCTAAAACCCATTTTAATAGTTTACATGAAAAGGTCAACAAGGTCAACCTTGTAATATTATTGGTGAAACTCATGTAGGGTATAGGTTAGCTCATGGCTGACCTAGCTCATGACTTAGTGAGTTTTTATTAATAATGATACTAGGTTGATTGGGTTTCCCTTGTTGGCTAAAACTTTTAGAAGGGTTTAGGGTTAAATCCACATATATAAACACATCCATTTCACCATTATTAGAGATACATTAAGAGTTATTATTCTTTTGTGCTTGTTTTCAATGTACTCTTCTACCATTCTAATTAAGGATTCTTAGCTTAAGGTTTCTACTTGAAGAAGAATCTAGTCTTGTGGAGAAGTCTTAGATGATTTGGCATTTCTTAGTGATCCTTACAAATGACAACAATCTTTTGTGAAGCACCTTTGGCCAAGGGAGAGATTGAGTATCAACAAGTTCATCTTTTAGGTAAGTATCTCTAACTTTACTCCTTTCTTTAGTAGATAGAAGTAGCATAAGTAATGGATTTTGAATAATATTACTCTTTTTCTCTATGCATTAGGGTCTTACCTATATAGCTTAATTATGATTCTCGTATACATGTTTACTAACCCACATATTGTGCCACAAGCTCAAGATTAGGAGCACAATTGATTACCTTGTATAAGCAACTAAACACAAAATTTAACCAGAAGTAACAAGTAACAAGAAATCAGAAACAACACAGAATTTGAGAGACAATACAATCTTGTATTCAACTCATCCAAAAAGAAAATACAATAAAGAAGATGCCACACTATTCTCACACCTATGAGGCTTCCCACACCTCTAAGACTCCCTATAATTTTCCCTCAAAAGTTCACTCTCTCAATTACGGTCACAACAATCAACTCAAACATGGAGTTATTGTTCACCTCCAACTAGTCAGTAACAATACAGCCAGTACACAAGTACTCAAAGTACTTCAAGTAGATCTCCTTGACCTTGTAACAACCTAAAAATCAATGACCTTACATACAATGTAGATCTTCTACCTGATCTTGCACAACCTATAGATCAACCTGATCTTATAATTAGAAGGATTTCTTCCTTGTCCTTAATTAATTACAATACAGCCCCATAAGTCTATTATATAGATCCCATGCAAACAATAATTAGACATATAATTACAATAACTAGACACACAACTCAAGATTAAAATTAGTCCTTAACATGCAAACAACTGGTTCAACAAACTAACTATTCATGCAACAAATAGTTCTAGAACCGCACAGGCGACCGACATCAGTTGCTATCTGCCTAGAGATGACTGACATCAACTGATACATGACCAATGTCAACAGCTTCCTATCCACCCCTGACCAATGTCAATTGGCTTGACCGATGTTGGTGACTGTGATACTCAACAACCTCCTCCATGCTTGCATACAGTGAAGATTTTAGCTCCACAACCTAACAATTTCCCACTTGGAGATAAACAGCTGCACCTGTACCTATACATCATCTAATTTTTTTCCTAGCTTGTATCCCTCTTCAAGCTCAATGTTGAAGACCAACCACCACACATCCTATGGTGAAACGCCTATCATCCAATTCCCCTACCACATCTGATTCTACATACACATGTAGAGAAGTGCCTGACCCTGCATAGCATGTATACCTGTTGCTGGTCCCTCTCAGATACCTGAGAATCCACTGAACTGCTTTCCAATGCTTCTTTCCCAGATTGACCCCAAACTCACTGACAATACCCACTACTTAGGCAAACTCAAGTCTAGTACACATGTACTTAACCTCATTATGTGAATTGGGACATTGTTCTGTGAACTGTCCATCCATAAGTGTGCTATCTAGTTCTGCATCCTACAACTTGAACCTTGCCACTACTTTATTCACACAATCATCTTGAGACAACATCAACCTGTGATCTTCCCTATCTCTAGGAAAACTCATGCCAAAGAATCTTGTTGCTCCCAGATCCTTCATGACACACCTTTGAACTAACTTTACCTTTAGCTCAGTAACACCCTGCATGTGTGACCCAACAACAAACATACACACCACATATAGTAATAGGATAATTTAGCTAATATTATCCAACTTGGTAAAGGAAACACAATGGTTAAACCTCTATTGTCCTGCAGCCTACTCAAGACCATATACCCTAGCCTTCCATCTCACATGTCCATTCTCTCTCTTCTTTGACTTGGGAATCCGTTCATATTTCAGTGCTTTATTTTTGGATGGAAACTCTACCAAATCTCCCATTTGGTTCTCTTCTAAAGAATTCATGCCATGCTCCCATTATTTCTTGGATTCTACCTGCTCTGATTCTTTAAAACTTCTTAGTTCTTGACCATCAGTGAGCAACAAGTAATCTAAAGAAGGTGAATAACAAATTTGAGGCTTACTTACCCTTTCAATCCCCCTCATGGGCATTTGAGACTCTTTGACAGCTTGTTGTTTGCCCAAAATCTATTCCAGTGACCAATGTCAGTCACCACCCAGTCTGCATCTTATCGATGTCAGTTCCATGCGACTGACCTAACTACTAACACCGATTCCTTGACTGACATCGGTGTCCTCCTAGTCACTGATGTTAGTTCCCTGATTGACACCAGTAGCCACCTACCTGACACCACTAACTCTGGTCTGCACATGACTGACATTGACACTTGTATGTTTGACGTCAGTTCCTCTTGACTAACATCGGTAACTGTGTTTACCTATGAGTGATGACTTTTTACCCATGAGCTTACTTTGAATCAGAACCTTGTTCAAACTACCCTACTTAGAATTTTTTAGCCCCTGTGACTGATCTCTATCTATCATCTCCTCCTTGAACACCAAGGCTTTCCTGTTCTTATCAAAAACATCAGATTTCTTCTTTGTGCAATAAACCCGATCCTTTCTTGTAGCTTTAGTATCAAGAAACCTCACTTTCTTCTATTGCTATAGAAATCTTGATCTATGCTATTTGGATCTGAACTCTTGCCCTTTGACTCAAGAACTTGCATCCCCTTTTTATTCATGTGACCAAGCCTATGAAGCCACATCTCTGAATCTACAACTAAAGTAGATAAACCAAAAGGAGAATCAGTAATACAAGTAGATAGATAAAGAGTACCTACTTTCCTAGCTCTTGCTAAAAAAGGTGCACCCTTGGAAACTTTCCAAGAGTCTGCTATGAGATTTATTGTGCATCCCTCATCACCCAAATTTCCATCAAAAATCAAAATTTGCTTCAGGACTGGGACATGCATGACCTCCTTCAACACCCATGTGTTGCCCGTCTATAATTTCAGCTACACTTTCCCTTTACCAACCATTTGACAAGGCTTATCATCCCCTAAATAAATCTCTCCAAAGTCCCCTTCGACATAATCATGAAAATATGCTCTATTTAGGGTTGCATGGAAAGAGGCACCAGAATCTAACACCAAATATTCCACTTTATCCAAGGAACATACCAAAGCATCCTGTGCACCAATATCTGCAACATCTACTTCTTCATTTCCTTCATGTTGATCTTCAACAGACCAGTAATATTTCTTTACATGCCCTTGCTTTCCACATTTCCAGAAGGTTATTCTACCATACCTGGATTTGGATCTCCTATCTATCTTTGACCTTGATCTCCCTTGCTCGATCTTCTCTCTTTGCCTTCCCCTACTTTCAGCACTCAAAGCATTTCCCGATGATTCACTTGTGCTTTTCCTACAAATTTCTTCATTCAAGATTACACTCACAACATCATCAACTTTTAAGATCTTTAAAGTAGATGTAGTATTACTAACTGCCATTACCAAACTATCCCAACTTTCAGGTAATGACCATAAGATTAAGAGAGCCTTAATTTCATCATCAAAAACAATATTGAGTAAATTTAACTAGTTTACCAAACCATGGAAATCACTAAGATGACTATGTACATATCCACCTTCCAACATTTGCAAATTAAATAATTGCTTCATAAGAAATACCTTATTCAAAGCTGAGGGTTTTTCATATAAATTTGCCAAAGATTCCAGTAACTCAATGGTTGACTTTGCCTGTGATAAGTTAGAAATCAAAGACGATGCAAGACTCAACCTTTTAGATCCCAGAGCCTTCCGATCAAGAACCTTACATTCTTCATCTTTCATATCTGTGGGCTTGCATGCAACCCCACCCAACGGTAAGCACAAATCTCTATGATACAAAATAATCTTCTATTTGCATCCTCCATAATTGATAATTCTTGTCATTAAACTTCTCCATTATAAGCTTACTTTCTTCTACCATTGCTATACTCCCACTCAATCAAAAACCCTTGTGAGTGACTTGTAATCAAAAAACACTTAACACACTCTGAAACCAAGGTGTTAGTAAACCTGCTTTGAACCAGGCTCTGTGAACCTGCAACCCTAGCTCTAATACCACTTTGTCAGGATTAGGAGCACAATTGATTACCTTGTATAATCAACTAAACACAAAATTTAACCAGAAGTAATAAGTAACAAGAAATCACAAACAACACAAAATTTGAGAGACAATACAATCTTGTATTCAACTCATCTAGAAAGAAAATACAATAAAGAAGATGCCACACTCTTCTCACACCTCTGAGGCTTCCCACACCTCTAGGACTCCTAGTAATTTTCCCTCAAAAGTTCACTCTCTCAATTACGGTCACAATAATCAACTCAAACATAGAGTTGTTCACCTCCAACTAGTCAGTAACAATACTGCCGGTACACAATTACTCAAAGTACTTCAAGTAGATCTCCCTGACCTTGCAACAACCTATAAATCAATGGCCTTACTTACCATGTAGATCTTCTACCTGATCTTGCACAACTTGCAGATCAACCTGATCTTACAATTAGAAGGATCTCTTCCTTGTCCTTAATTAATTACAATACAGCCCCATGAGTCTATTATATAGATCCCATGTAAACAATAATTAGACTTCTAATTAAAATAATTAGACACACAATTGAAGACTAAAATTAGTCCTTAACATGCAAACAACTGGTTCAACAAACTAATTGTTCATGTAACAAACAGTTTTGGAACTGCACAAGTGATCGACATCAGTCGTTGTCTACTTGGAGATGACTAACATCAGCTAATACATGACTGATGTTGGCAGCTTCCTATCCACCCTTGACCGACGTCGGTTGGTCTGACCAATGCTAGTGACTGTGACACTCAGCAACCTCCTCCATGCTTGCATACAATGAAGCTTTTAGCTCCACAACCTAACATAATCTAGTCTTGTGGAGAAGTCTTAGATGATTTGGCATTTCTTAGTGATCCTTACAAATGACAACAATCTTTTTTGAAGAACCTTTGGCCAAGGGAGAGATTGAGTATCAAAAAGTTCATCTTTTAGGTAAGTATCTCTAACTTTACTCCTCTCTTTAGTAGATAGAAGTAGCATAAGTAATGGATTTTGAATAATATTACTCTTCTTCTCCATGCATTAGGGTCTTACCTATATAGCTTAATTATGATTCTCATGTACATGTTTACTAACCCACATATTGTGCCACAAGCTTTGGTGATGACTAGATTATATTTATTTAATTTACTTGTTATTAGTATAGTGAATATGAAAAGATAAAAATTAGTTAGGGTTATTTCATGGTTTTACTTCATTGGAGGTTTTATAACCCTCCCTAGTGATATTATTTGTGATAAAAGATCCCCTAATTGGGTCTAGAAAATATGTATATTAGTCATGTTCTCAATTATCTAATGTATCCATAATCAAAAGTGTAAATAAGATCTATCTTTTTTGAGCTAGGATTGACTTTTGGATTTAATTCATTTCTTATTGCATGCACATATCTAGTCCATAGAGACACCTCTAAAGAGAGGATAATTTCATGCTTAAGTGGTTATTCTTAGCCTTACACTGGTGAAAAGGTAACCTATGAAGGAGGTACTTGATAGATGAGCAGATGGAGAGACTATGCTTAAAGGGATATAGATAGGGAGACAATGATTGGCTACAATAGCACTAGTGAGAAATGTTATAATTTTTATTTAAGATTTAATATAGGACACTAGTTGAATTTTATTTTAGTAGATAGATGGTTTTGAGATATTTATGTGATCTAATATCTATTTGGTTTTGGTTTTGCATATCTGGTAGTAGAGGAGGTCAGATTGGGATCTTTTATAGTAGATATACATCATGACATTTTGGAATGGTTCCCTTTGACCCAACGAAGGTGGGATAGTTTAAATTGATGGGGGAGGATATGAGGTAGTTTTAGGTATACATGAATGGATTTTAGCCACTGATAGGAGTGGGAGAGCGGGAGGCACAAAACTGAAAGGCATTGGCCTAAGAGATAGAAACACATGTGGATACCACTATCTAGCTCAGACAAGTGAAGTCCCATGTGTCCAATATATATATTACCTCATTATAGTGTACCATTAAGAGGGGATAGTCCCAAGAATCTATGGGAAGCATGGCTAGGTCACATGATAGATGGGATTGACCCTAGCCTTAGAGTTATAACTATTTTATAGTTTTTACTTTGTATTGTAAAAAATACATTATATATATCTATATATATATATATATGTATATATATATATGTATATATATATATATGTATATGTATATATATATATGTATATGTATATATATATATATGTATATATATATATATGTATATACATACATACATACATATATATATATATATATGTATATACATACATATATCACATTTATGTGTGTGTGTGTGTGTGTATTAACAATTGGATTTGATTTCATGAGTTGTACATGATTACAGATGTTGATACATGGATACATTTCTATCTAGTACATGTATTTAACTTTTATGGTATATGCTATGGGAAATATAAGTTCAGTGTTATTTTATATAATTATGTGATACGCATGCATGGTTAAATAGAAAAATTCAAAGAGGACATGAGAAAAATAAGTAATAGAAAATAAACTCTCTACACACTATATCACAATGGGAAATATGTAAGAGCAAAAGATGACTAAATAAATCAAAGATGGTAAAAAGGGTAACAAATGTTTTAAAACCATGTAATTATTTTCACCAAGTTAGAAAAAGGAAAATCACACTATATCACATTGAGAAGTATGAAAATAATGTAATAAAATAGAAGGAATATGAAAACCAAAAGGTATAAAAATAAAAAAATTAAATCCATCAATCATACTAAATCATATTGGGAAGTATAAAAAATAAGATAAAATTGAAAAAATGAATTTAAATTGATCACACTAATTCAAGATGAGAAGTATGGAAAAATTAATAAAATGGTTATAATCATACATGCGAACAAAAAATAATAAGATAAAAGTGAAAGATCAATGAAGTAAGCATAAAACATACTATAATAATATGAGAAGCATGTCAATGAAATGTAACCAGAGTAAATTTTAGTGGCTATTCTTCATTAATTCATAAATATTTTAGTTTTAAAAGTTGGAATTTGACTATTTTATTGGGTGGTGAACAACATGGATTCACCTAAATTATCTAGGTATAAGTTAGTTTTATAGGTTGACTTGCCTATTATTTAAAATAAATTTCATACATATAAATATAGTTAACCACTTTGTCAAAATTCAATATGATTTTATTCAACATTATATGTAAATAGATGTTTGCCCATACACTCATAATGGTAACTTTCAGTAGTAAGAAATGGATGAAAGAAGTGTCAAGTGGTGGTACCAAATGCCAACATGTTGCCAAGTGACACCAAAGTTGTCAAACAATAGCAAAGCTATCAAATGACATAAGTGATGTTAAAGGATAATAATGTTATCTCTTGATAATAATGCTACTAAATAGTGGCAATGTTATCGAATGATAATAATGCTATTGAATGAGAACAATGCTATTGAATGACAATAATCTCTATCATTCAATAATGATGTTATTTAATGACAACATTGCTATCATTTGGTAGCAATGTTATGAAATAATAACATCATTATCAGTTGGTAGCATTACTGTCAAACAAAATAATTTTTTACATTTGTCAATATTAATATCAAATGATATTATTTTTATCATTAAACAACATTTGTATCAAATAATAACATAATTGTCATTTCATAGCATTTCTACCATTCACCATCAACTCTATCATTTATTAGTGAAGAGATGTGATTAATCTATGATTTTTTTGTATAGTTGTATGCCCGTATGGATTCTGCACCTCATTATGATTTACCTTCTCACCTAAACATCATTTGTTAAGTTTTTCAAGAATTTTGAAACACATAATTAAATATTCCCCAAAAAAACCCAAGTTAATTTTTATATGGGCCACTAAAATCTACCCTACGTGTAACTCATAATCAATCACTACTTATCTCAAATTTGACATATGTAATGTCATTATGGCTTAGGTATTGGAACATTTTGTGAGAAAGGCTAAGTCCTATCCATGGTATTTTACTACAACTCAAAAGGAAAACACCATGAGGTGGAAACAACTTTGGGAATGGTGTTTAAAAGGTGGTTATAATGTGTTAATTTGTGAGGAAGGCCTGGACTTACCCATGGTCTTAAAATGCAACTCACAAATGGGATCTTTAGGGGGATGATAATTTAATAAACAATATATATCAAGGGGAAATATTAATAATGTTATAAAGGAATGAGGGAATGTAAAAATGATAATGTAATCATCTATGAGAAGACTTAAGGAAACATGAGGCACACTAAGTACACAAAAAAGATACTAAGTGGCTTAGTGACTATTAAAATACAAAGGATACCCATTCAAAATAAGCACAAAGCTTTATATTCAAATAAGTGATATACTAGGATCGAATCATGTTGGTTATATGAACATAAAAAGTAAAATGGACCTAACATCCCATAACATGTTCCCTATTCTTTATGACCTCTTACAAAGCTGTCAATCTACTGTGAAAATTGGGTACTTGTGTGAGAAAGTAGGTAACACTAAAATATTTTTTATTCTCCTTTTCTAATATACTTACCTACTACACCCCAATGGACCTTGACTCTATCATTAGGCCAAATTTTGATTTTTTTGATTATAAAAAAAAAGATGTGTTTTGTATCATGTCTTCTAGTATGATTTAACTTTTACAATTTGATATATTTAATTTTATATCATTTCATTTTGTGTAAATGATTTTGATTTTAAAATTTTATGGCTTTCAAGATTCTTCCTCCATATATATTTGGAATAACCAACATGAGAGATAAATTGATACCCATGAATGAGATTTAGAATTTGGCTAAAAGAAGTTAAGTATCTAAATACATGATTTAATAAAAACTTAATCTTGACTATAAACCAATATGTGATCTCAAGTTTCAACCATTTGTATGCTTAGTTTGCAAAAGGAAATAAGGGAATAAAGGGAGATCCAAAATGGATCAATAATAATAGGGTTACAATGAGATGAATTGTTTGCTAATTGATCATATGGTAAAGAAGGATTACTAAGGGGAGCAAATTTTAAATAACCAAGTCACAATAATAATTATCCATGTTGGATGAGATAAGATAGCAAAAAAAAAATGAAAGAAGATAAATACATCCATGAAAAATAAATGAAATCCTAAATATAAACATGTAAAAATAATCCATAAGAATAACATGATATAAATGAAACCATATATAACACATAATGAAAAACATAAATATCCATTTAAGATAGATAAGTGAATAAAAATTTGACACAGAGTCAAATGATATAAGAGATAAATAAAATTGGATGCCAAGTTTGATCTGATAATCATAATGAAGATGAAAGTGAAGGAATGCCATGCTATGCTCACAAATGCCAATAAATATATCCATAAATATTATCCATAACATTGGTATGTCTCTATGAAGATATAATTTGAATGTGACAAGATTCTCATCTATCCTCAATAAAATCCATGAGAATACCTCTCATCGAATCTCCTCTATAGAAAATATAGGTATATCTAAAGGATCATGCTCATGAGGGCCCTCGTGTGTAGAAAACCAAAAAAGGGGAATATATTATAGAAGAGGAGTGGTATCTATAGGAAAATAAATGGAAACCATTGGTGGATAAGGTACCACAAGTGGGGGAGAACATACAAGTGGCATGAGAACTATAGGTGAAGAAGAAACCATACGTGGAGTGAGAGACACAGGTGATGAAGGCGATCCTTCTTATACAGATAACCTATGGGAGGGGGAATAATGGATGTAATAATGTTCATGAGGTGATCATAAAGATTTTCTTAGAGGATGTGATAATGATCATTGTGATGGGTACTACACTGGTGCTAAAGATAATATACCTCTCTATATTTGGGAATATACTCAGGTAATAACCTAGGAGAAGGTATAACTTTATCTTTGGGATAAGGAAGGGTAGGGAAAAAATTTTAAATATATTTTTGAAGCTTTTGGAAATGGGTTGAGTGATTATATGTGCCATGGAAGTAACAAATATACTTGACAGTACACTTTGTGGATCTACTAATAAAAAGAATATAAGTAGGAGCCATGGAAGGCTAGTATAACTAGTAGTCTCTAGTCCAATGACCAAAAAATCTATGAATGCCATAGTAAGGGTGATCAACCTATTTATTAGGAAGGGGATCAAGTTGTGGTAAAGGAAAAAGGCCATCATTGAGGGGAGGAAAGGATAGTAGAGAGACTAGGCTAGGCTCATTTGAAGGAGAAGAAGAAACAAATACAAGATGAGGCTCAACTAAAGGTAGAGTGGGAGTAATATATGGTATAGGATTAGCTAATGGAAAAGTATGAATTATAGAGGGATTAAGGGAAGTATAAATCATCTTTAGGGGAAGCAGGATATAGGGATCTTGGTATCTAATAAAGTGATAAGGATTGGTCATAACATGAACCATAAGCATGCTCTTAAGAGTCTCTATGGAAACTAAAGGTGTGACATGAAAATTATCCATATCTACCCTTGGTTGGCTTGAAGATGTTTTAAATTTAAAATTTTTATGTTATGATTATAAAATTCTACTTTTAAATTCTACCAATTGGGTCAGCTAGTTTAACTAAGTTGGTAAAATTCTATATGTTGAAAAAGAGATAACAAACAAAATTGAACTATTCGACTATGTTTGTAAACCTATTTGTTGACATAATAAAATTACATATAGATTTGTCTAGTTTGAATATGTATGATAATATGTAACTAAAAAATACTATTGTGTTAAATTAATCTATCTAATAACCTATAATTGGTAAAGACCTATACAGATAAAATAGAGTCATTTTGAAGAGACTATGTTAAACCTATGCACATAAATGCTAGAACTATACTAAGTGGTTTGATATATTACTAAAAATATATAAAAATATATTATGATGACAAAAAATATGGCATGAAATAAAACCTATAAGGGTTTGATTCACGTCAGGTTCACCAAAATGTATGCAAAAGGAAATGCAACTGATCTATAAAATAATTCTAGCTCAAAGAAGATAAATCCTACTTACCCTTTGGATTGTTGATACATTATATGTTCGATATCTATATAAGGTATATCTTACCACAATAAAATCACTAGGGAGGGTTCCAAATCCTCCAATCAAATAAAACTATGAAATAGCCCTAACTAGGTCCTATGTTTTCATATTCACAAAAGTAAGAAATGACAAGGAAAGTAAAATCTAATCTAGTGCTCACCAAATATTGTGGAAAAAAGTGGGTGTAATAAACATAAAAATTAAACATGCATAGAAGATATATACTCACATTAATTTATACAAAATCTTAATGCATATTTTAGTTATAGATATATACCTAGATTTTGTGTCAAACAACTCAATCTAGTAACCTATAATTGGCAAAGACCTGTATACATATATACTCACATCAATGTATAAAAAATCCTAATACACAACCTATCTATGCATCCAAAATACTTCTCCTCATTTATAAATATGTATCTCCAAAAGAATTATTGAAATCCTATGATATGATCCTCAAGTTGAATGGTGGATAAGAAAATGCACAATATATTACTCTTCTTCTTCCCTTTATAAAGGATGAAATGAGTATGTATATATAGATAGATATAACCATAATACTTTCCAAAAATTTAGATGATAGGGTTGGCCCAATTGACTCTGTATCATTATTAACAAAAACAAATCAGGTTTTGGTCTAGGTTAGCTAAGGGCCAACCTAGACCCTAAATGAGTTTTATTAATTAGAGTACAGAGCCAATGTGGTTGATAGTATATTATAAACCATTAAGAAAATATTTTGGGCTAGGGAATGGTTAATGAAGGAAAAAATGACTAGAGGAGGGTAGGAAAGAGGAGTCAAATCTCAAGAAAATGTTTTTATGGTTGTGTAGATATAAAGTGGTAGTTAGGGATAAAAATCTTGAGAAGCATCAATGGTCTACCCACCCCTTTCATAGTGCACCCCTTCAAGAGTACAATAAAATATATTCAGACTTGATAGGTCCCTTTTTGACTTATTCATGCCTTTAGGCCTAAAAAGGAGTCAAATTATGTTATAAAAACCTAAACTCACCTTGGTCACCCCCTCATGCTTCTTGAAGTGTCAAGGTAGTTCCAAAAGAGGATCATAGGTCATCATGCCAAGGAAATAGTTTCAAGTGATGAGTAATGTCAAAGTATGTTATAATATTTGTATTTTACACTCTATTTGAGCTTGTGTCAAGTGTTCACCTTATGATTAGCTATGTATATGGATCCATAATAGGCCTGAGGGTGGTCTTAATAGTCCAAAATTACTCACATTGAAGATGAATCCATATTATAGATCTTGACATGTCATAAATCCACCTAAATATGTTAAAATCTTGAAAATTATGGAAAGATCATAGGGTTAGGTATGTTTTAACAAAAATGTGTCAACTATGTTTAGTTCCTTAACATGTTTTAAGGTCTTTTAATTGATATTAAGGTCACCTCTTTTTGAACCTCACTTAAGATCACATCTTTTACTTTTAAAAGGGAATATTTGACCTTATAATGATTCTATTTTTACCTCAAAGCACAATTAAGACCATAAATCACACACTCAAAGGCCCCCACAACTACCACAATGCCATGATCAATGGTTTCATATGTTAAATTTGTCTTTTCAAAAATCAAAGGATTTTATTTACCACTAAAGGGGCCCACACATGAGAAATAATGGATTTTCATCTCCTCCTTAGTCATAATCCATGTTTTTAAATGCATTTTGACCCCTCTTTACCCTCTTCCTACCTACTAATAACATTTCAAGGTCTAAAAACCTAATAAAATCTAGGAAACTAGTCTTTTACAAGTGTTTTTGAGCAAGTACAGATCCATTTAATAAAAACATGATTAGAAAGAGTCAAGGATATGTAGATGGGATTTAGTTCAGACATCAAGTGAGAGAATATAGGAATTTCAAGCCAAGGAAGATAGAAAACTATCTTCTCCTTCCCTTCATCTTCCTTGGCAACCATGGATAACACCCCAGGTTCTTATTCAATATTGATAAGAGAGTGAAGATAAAGACCTGGGATCTTGGACAAAATAAGGGGGTATAAAGGAATTTTGATCCTTAGCATTGGTTTGTATAATGGTGACCTATGATTTATGAATAATGGTTAAGAAATTGGGGAATCAAACTAGTCTTATGCATCTATACAGGGTCAAAAATGGAATAGTTTAGTGTGTTTTAGGCATGGTTAAAGAAAATGGTAGTTATGTGTGATTTTTACAAGACCTCATGTTCATTAAATTGTATTATCCATCCCTAGTTCACATGTGTGAGCGTATGGGATAAAGAAACCTCTAGGTTATCACTAGCTACAAACTACATGCAAGGTTCCATTGATGAAAAAGGATCTTCAGTGTACATATCTAAAAAAAGACATGGTTTGAGGTTGAATTATGGTTTCCTAAGATCATTAAGGTATTTTTTCCTTTTTAAAATAATTATAACCAAACCAGTCTTAAAATTTTTCAATACCTTACCTCTAAATGGGACTACTTGCATATTTGAACTTCATTGTAAAGGTGAACTGAGTGTGCATGGTGATGGTTGTTTAAGGTCACTAGACACCATAAAGGAAACATAAATGTTATAGTCATGTATAAGAATCTCTTTCTCACAAGAACTAGGATTCATTATGGATCTCAAGGCCAAGGAACTATCTGTAGACACCACAAATGTGTCTGTACCTTGGTTCTCCCCCCTTGTCCACCTCAAACCCATATCCTAACCGTTGGCCTTAGTCCCCTCCACTCATTTGATTAAAATAACTTAAATATTTCAATTAAGTGGCCCCCTTTCCACCTCACCCTTGCCACCTTGGATCCTCCCTTGGATCCCTCCACCTCCCTCCTAGCCTTTATTATGCCAAATCTTCTCATTATCTTCCTCCCGCGCCCATTTAAGCATCTTCATGACCGTTCTTCCCACAATCCCTCGCCTGGCGGCGTGCAAGAATGGGTAGAGGCTATTTTTAGTCTCTGTCCCCATTTTGCCACTGCCGACATCGGTGACCATTTGGCTGACGTCAGCAATCCTGCCAACGTCGGCAGCCTTCAAGACTCCTTTTTGCATCCATTCCAGCCCCTGGCCCCTTGAGCTCGCAAACTGAATTCTCTTGGCATTTTGGCATTCTCCTCTTCTCCCTCTGGACCTCGTGCAACAGCAGTAATAGGTGCAGGGATTCTTGAGCAGAGATTAAGTCTTATGTGGTCTAAACAATAGCTCTCCCACTCTTCATTCGGCAAGCTAAAAAGGTAAGCACAGTCTGTTATTTCATTTCATTTCTTTTCTTTAGTGTTCAGTTATTTGGTATCTGCTATCTCCCACTCCCTCTATTCTACCTCTTGGGAGGCTGAAAAGCCTTCTCAAGCCCTGTCCTCTGTCCATCTCCCTTTCACCTGTCATCCTTTCAGCACAATCCCGGACAACTCCCTCATCCCTCCTACCAACAAAGACCCTGTACAGGCTACCTAATCAGAACCAGACCATTCCCCAGTCCATTCAAAGTCATCCCTGAACTCTATCTCGACCCTGTTCACAAACCAGACCTGTCCACAGTCTAGAAACCCGACCAGACCTGACTACAGGCCACTGCCCCGACCGACGCCGGTTACTGCCCCGACCGACGTTGGCAGGATAACCGAAGTTGGCAGACCAGGCAACCGACGCCGGCAACATTCCTGACCTCGGTGACTGTCATCAGCCCGACAACTCCTTTTAGGTAATCATTGATCTTTTCTTTCATTTCTAATTTGTTTATCACTCCTACATTTTGGCATTCTGTGTTTCCTTAGTCTTTTATCTGTCTGTTATCAGTGGGTTGACCTCCCTTGAGGAAGTTTTCACACTTTCGGGAACAAGCTTTTGCTTGGCAACCCACTGCTTATCCATCTAACATTTTCTTGTCCAAGTTTCTTTTTCCTTGCAGGTGTCATTCCTCCACAGCCAAAGAGGGGTGCCCACAAACGTCTGGATTACGGTGCACAATCTTTATCCAGGTACTTCTAGCCTTGTCCATTTCTTTAGTTTCTCTATTCATCTTTTGAATGTAGAAAGCGAATTAGCGATAGAAACATTCTAGCACGCCTGGTGGGACCTTAGGTTCTTCCTCAGGTTCCTCTTCCTTCATTCATTTAGGTGCATTTAGGCTCCTTCTTTCTTGTCTCTTTCTTCTATTCCAAATGACACTATAAGTAGGACTAAAACGAATCTTTCTTCCTTGAATTTCTAGACTAGTCTAAACATCATACTCTCAAACCCTTTCTCAAACTTGTCTTCATCCAAACTTCATATTTTTGACTTGGGCTTAAAAACATACTGCATTGCATTTTTGTTTGTGCTTGCATTAGTCTTCACCTAGTAATTAGTAAAACGCATATTGAATAAATCGTAGACACTTGATGTTACACTACCAAACCACATGCACTAAAACGAACATAAAACTTACTTGAGACAAGGCCCGACTGGGATTTCATCCCCCAGCGAATACCTTACCCGTCCCGGTGACCCTACTTGGATTTCATCACCAAGGGGGAAGCCCACTCCGTTCTCTGGTGGAGGATAAACTCTAGGCGAGGTATATCTTGGCTAAGCGAGACCAGCTAACCACTGGAATCGTGAAGTGAGGGGAGCTTGCTCCTTAGCACCAGGCCACGTACCAGACCTAACACAGATTTTTGAGCACCTAAAACAAGACCCGAAATCAGCTCTAGATTGCCTCTTCTAGGACCCTTCTTACAACCAATCTCCCCAAACATTCATCTAAGGCATAAGCCACAAGATTCTAAGGTTAATTCCTATGATTTATCGCTTAGGCTTGTCTGTCTCTCTTAGTTCTTCTCTTCTCATCTGTTTGTTTGAGTGAGTGAGGACACTTCCTTCATTATTTTTCCAAGAATCTTAAAATCTTTTGGTTATCTGAAAAACACAGTCACCGGCATCGGTTCTTCCACCGACGTCAGCTTTCCTCTCTTACCGGCATCGGTTATCTGACCGACGTCGGCCATATTTCTTACCGACTTTGGTTTCTCAACCGACGTCGGTCTCTGTCACTGTCCTTTTTTTTTCAAAACCAACAGCCTAAAACCTGTCTCTTCTCTGTCAAAAACTCCATCCTAGTTTTCTGAAATAGAAAAACACAGTTTCTAAAACCTGAACCTTCTTTGCCTTGCATGGTTTTGACTCATAGCCAAGCCAAGGCTCTTGTCAACCACGCTAGCCGTCAACCACTTCCGTCTACCCCGTCTGTGACCAAGCTTACAATGGAGTTCAACTCGGAGACCGAAAGAACTCCTATTTGTCTAACCCTGCCGCAGACTCCTATTGTCCAAGAAGGGGACCAAGATTTCGAACGATTCTTGGACCTCAACGTCAAGGCCTTGCAACACTATCTTGTGCATAGCCGAACGCGAGACTCCTTGGGCAATCCTATCTATGGAATGCCAACCTCTCTTGCTGCGACTACGGCTGTATCGACGACATCCGTAGTTCAACCTTTGGACATTTAAGCCATCGCTTCGACCACTGACCAGACTTTGACCAATCCTCTAGGTGTGGCCTCTCCCTCTATCTTTGGGCCCACTTCCACCGGGGTTTTGGCCCCCTACCAACCTCAACCCGCTCAACCGCTATCCACTCCTTTTCAAAACCTTATCGTCTCTATTCTGCCTACCCTAGCCCCTATCAACACCAGGGTGGCTTCTTATCCCTTGGCCCCCGTTACCACAGTCCAACCTCTCATGGCAACATCGGGCCTAGCTATGCCTTCTACCCAACCACCTTTAGCCTCTTCATCTATCCCTACGACTAGTTATCCCTACATTGCACCTTTACAGGGGCAACCAACTACGTCGTATGCCTCCCCTAGCCTCTTCCAAGTGCCCTACAACTTAGGGGGCGTGCCACCCATCAATCCGTCGGTAGATATCATCAAGATGCTGATGGACAAGATGACCAGTCTAGAGACCTCTATTTTCAGCTCACGCAACGCTCTCTCATACGAGCAGATCTGCAATGAGCCCATTTATCCTTCTGTCCCAATCAGATCATATCCTAACCAGTGGGAGCTTCCGAAGTTTTCTCTCTTTCAAAGCAAGGAAGACCCACAGCAACACTTATGGGCATTTAGACATGCCTGTTACCTCATTGCCCATGATGATGCGTTGCTCTTATGCACGTTTCCTATGTCTCTCTTGGGTGCTGCACTTGACTGGTACAGCTCCCTTCCCAGCCATTCCCTCTTCTCATTCACATAATTGGCCCAGCTCTTCCTCGATCACTTCTCCATCAACATCACCAAGAAGGTCTCGATCACGGACCTCTATTCTATCCGGCAATTCGAGGACGAGTCCATAGCCGACTTCATTGCTCGATGGAGAGGCCTCATCAATCAACTCTCCTTTTCCTTACCCCAGGTTGAGCTTATTGAACTCTTCTCCCAAGCCTGTGCCAGACATATTTCTTCCACCCTGAGGGTTCAAACCTTCTGCACCTTCGACGAAGCCTTCACGATGGCTTGCAAACTTGAGTTGCATGCCATCGAGGAGAATAAAGTCAAGTTGCAGAACAAGAATCCCAGCTCTAAGACCAATGACTCTTCTTCTGCTAAACCATCATCATCCAATTCTAAATCCAAAGCTTTAGCTAATGCTGTGGTTGTTAGACCTTCATCTTCTTCAACCAATCAGCCTGAGCCATCCACATCTCAGAGCACCACTCACCAATTCCAGTAAAGATACGTACAACGACGGTATACTCCTCTCAGAGAATCATACGCGTCTATGCTGGAAAAGCTTGTTAAGCAGGGGGTCCTCAATCTCCCTCAAGCCCGACCTCCTCCATAATTTGATCCCTCACATGCCATCCTTGCGTGGTATAGGGAACAAGACTTCTGCAGTTTCTATCATGTTAAGGGACATGACACGGAAAACTGCAAAACTTTTAAGAACATAATCCAAGACATGCTTGAAAAAGGGGACCTCATCTTAGATAATCCCAATGCACCCCCTAATCAGGCCATTGACATCTTCAAACAGCCATTCCCTAATCATCTGCCAACTCAAAACAATGTCCGAACCTTAATTGACGACAATCATGAACACAACATTCAAACAGTCAATACGGTCTCGCCTTTCGTCCCCAATCAACCTCAAGAGGTTAGTCCATCAATCAGTCCATCACATGTGGATGAACCTCTTTCCTCGGCTAGTTCTCCATCGACCTCTCTCATCTTGGAGGATGCCTTGGCTTTACCAGCACCACCGGTCTCACCATCCTCATTTTTGCTACCTATGGAGGACCCGACCCTTCCTACTCCTCAACCGCAAGTTGAGGGCACCATCATCCCTGCCCTTTACCCGCTTGAGGAGCCTCGCTTTCTAGATTCTTCTCCACCCAGGGAAGAACCTATCTCCCCTTCGTCTCCATATAAATCTGTCTTGTCTTTGCCATACCATGCCTCTAAGACTGCTACACCCATCTCATCTTCAACCCCACAACCATCAACATCCTCTTCTCAACCATTTTCTCGGTTAGTGGAGAAAATTGAACTTCTCCCTCCAAGTAAAGTGACGCCTCAGGTGTTGTGGGAGCATCTTAAAGCCCTTCAACATACTTGTGCCCTCTCATCACATGCTGCTAATCTTCCCAAGGCAGAATCTCTTCAAACTCTTGACAAAGACTAGACTCTCAAACCTCAACCAAACCTGTCAAAACCAAAACCTGCATCTCTCTCATCTAAGCCTATCAAGTCACTTGGCATTCGTCCTATCTCCACCCTCATTCACCCGCAAGTGAAGGTGGACCTAGACCAGACCTTGACCAGCAGTAGTCTTCCAACCAAGTCAAAGAAGACTGCCAGACCGCCGAAGCGAACACCTCCTTCCCCATCACCATTGCCATCCATTTTGGGCCCCCATCCTTCGACCCTGGCTAGAATCCTTCCCACTCCGGCCTTCAATCAAAACTCATTGCCTCCTTTGCTTCCTCTACCTACCTCCAGCTGTCCCTCTCCTAAAAAGGTGGTACCAATCACCAAGAAAGTGCCGTCTTCGCCTGTCACCGCACCATCAACCCATAAGGTGGTACGAAAACCTCCTCCAACCTCGCCAAAGCAAAAGTCACTGACCTTGGGCATATCAAATAGCACGGACCCTCTAGTGGGCTCATACTCATTAATATTGTGCCAACTTCTATAGACTTTCAACATAACCCTTCCACCCATCAAGCCTTTCCAACCTCTCGAGTCCAAGCCCTCCTGGTTCGATGACACGAAAATTTGCTTATATCATCATACACCAGGACACGATACTGAGACTTGCTGTGCCCTCAAAGCCATCATCCACCGCTATATGGAGAAGGACACTCTTCTCCTTGAGGACACTCTTGACTAGACCCTAGCTCATTCTCATCCAACCTCTCCAAACATGCCAACATCTCACCAGCAAGACATGACCCCTTCTTCACCTCCTATTTTTGAAATCAATGCTATCCGTATAACCACTAGGTCGTAAAAGGACAAGGCAAAAGAAAAAGATTCCATTCCTTGGACCTATCCCTTTGACAAGCCACCTCTTGCACCCAAGCCTAAAATTTCTATCCTTGATGCATCCCAGCCTTCTTCGTCTTCTTCTTCTGGGCCAATTCATGACTCCATGCTGAAGTAACTTCACCAGACGCCTATAAAGATGTCTCTTTATGACCTTATCCAAACCTCGCCTCAGCACCGTCAAGCCCTCATCCAAGCCCTGCAAGCAGCGGAGGTCCAACCCGAGGACCCCCAACCACTCGCTGCCCTCGTTCATTCTTTATCTCCTGTTGCCTCCATCACATTTAGCGATTTTGAGATTCCCACATCTAACACGGAAGATCAGGACGCCACCCTCTTCATCACTGCCTATGTTGATCGAACACGCATTAAATGCGTTATGATCGATGGCGGCACTAACATCAACATAATCTCTACCCATGCCTTTGATCAGTTGGCTCTTCCCAAGAATTGCATCTCCAAAACTGACACGATCTTACACTCTTTCAACAACACCACTGCCACGACCATTGGCACAGTCATCCTTCACATTCGCATTGGTCCACGCACAGTCCCAGAGCTCTTCTATATCATCGAAGGAGAGTTTCAATACAATATTCTATTGGGCCGACCTTAGATCTGTGCTATGGCCTGTGTCCCCTCTACCCTGCACCGTTGTGTGAAGTTTGAGCATGACGGGCAAGTCCACACTATTCCCGCTGACCCTTCACCCTTCAAGACTTGCAACACAACTTACCATCCCAACGATGTCCTCATTCCCATCAAGCCATCAACTCCGACACTGCCTCCATCTGTGGAAGCTTCGACCAGCTCACAATCGGCGGTCGCCCTCACCCCTCCTCTTCAAGCGCCGACCAAAGACCCCATGGAAGACATCTTCCAATGACTATCACTTGGGGAATATCGCTTGTTGACCCTAGACATGTTCCAAACTCTGCAAGAGTATGGATGCCTTCATCTCAGTCCCAATTACGACCATCGGATCGGGATGGTCGTGCCTTATGGTCCTCCTCACCTCCAAACCAACTTTGTCTATGGGGGGCTCAATCAAGCTCCTACCAACGACAATTCCCTCTCTTCACCCCAACCTTTCACATCAGATTTCTCATTTCTTGGCAACCCCACCTTCACACACACTTACCTTTACAGGTGTGCATGGAAGGGTTTTGGTTTCAGACGTTATGAGCAGGGCTCCCATCAGCCCATCGAGCCACTCAATGATGATGATGCCAAGAAACAGTGTGGCCTGGGATATCATGACCCCACTCAGGCTCCTTCTGACCTTTGTCCTGAGCCAATAATTGACCAATCTCCTCCAAACTCACCCACTTCTCCTTTGTCACCTACGGAGTCGGTGGTTTCCATCCCTCCTAGTTTTTTTTCCATAAACACCATCCGCCTGGAACCCCTGACCTATCAGCTCAATGGGGTGTCCAGATCTCTCCCTCTCATCTTTCCTAACATGATAGAGGATGAGACGGCAACCATTCACACTGTCCACTGCGTTGATGATGACGCCATCCTTTCCTACATGGGTGCCGATGACTCTTTCATCCAGCGTTCCCTCCCTTCTGAGACCCAATTTATGTTAAATGAATCAACCATTGACATCAACCTCCCTTCTTCTGATGTTCCTCATGTCTTAAAGATTGGCCAATCTTTAGACACTCAGGAGCAGCTTGACTATACCCAGTTCCTTTCTGACCATAGCAAGGCCTTTGCCTGGACTTATAGTGACATGCCTGGCATTGACCCCACCATTGCTACCTATAACATTCTCACCAAACCAGAGGCTAAGCCTGTTAGGCAAAAGCTTCGAAAGATGCATCCTCGCATTACGCTCGTTGTCAAAGAGGAGCTTCAGTGCCTTCTTTCTGTCTCCTTCATCCAACCCATCGATTATCTGCAGTGGGTCTCTAACATCATCCCAGTTACTAAAGCAACTAGGGGGATTCAGATCTGCACGGACTATCGCGACCTTAACCTAGCCTATCCCAAAGACAACTTTCCTCTTCCTAACATTGACTAGCTTATTGATCTCACGGCCGGCCATGAGATGCTATCTCTCATGGACGGTTTTTCAGGATACAATCAAATCTTGATTGCACCGGAAGATCAGCACAAGACTACCTTTATCACCCCATGGGGGACTTTCTACTATCGAGTCACGCCTTTCAGCTTGAAAAATGTTGGTGCCACGTATCAGCGTGCCATGACCTACATTTTCCATGATCTCCTCCACAAAATCATGGAGGACTATGTGGACGACCTTCTCGGCAAGTCCAAGTTGCACCACGACCACTTGACCATTCTCAAAATCATCTTCTCTCACCTTCTTCAATACAATGTTCACCTTAACCCCAAGAAATGTGTCTTTGGGGTCCTCTCAGGTAGGCTTCTCAACTTCATCATTTCCTTTCGTGGCATCGAGATAGATCCCGCTAAGATCCGCGCTATCCTCGAAATGCCACCCCCGACCAATCTCAAGCAGCTTCACAGTCTACAAGGGAAGCTCCAGTCCATCCGTCGTTTCATCTCACAGCTTTCAGACCGCTGCCAACCTTTTCATCATCTCCTTAAGAAGGATGTCTCCTTTAAATGGGATGAGGACTATCAAGAGGCTTTTAAAGCCCTCAAAAGCTATCTGGTCTCTCCACCAGTCCTCATTCCACCTAAAGATGACCAACCCTTCTACCTTTATATCTCTACCACCAACCATTCGTTAGGTGCCATGATCACGCACCGAGATGAGCATCATCGTGAGCAAGCCGTTTACTACATCAGCCGAACACTAGTCGACTATGAAACTTGGTATACTCATGCCGAGAAACTCTGTTTGGCATTAGTCTTTTCCACTACCAAGCTCCACCACTATCTTCTCAACCACAAAACCTTTGTCATCACTCACATCGACCCTCTCAAGTATATGCACTCCAAGCCATATCAGAATCAACGTATGGCTCGGTGGCTCATGCTGCTCGTTGAGTTTGACCTCGAATTCATCTAGCAGAAATCTATCAAGGGGAAAACCATCGCTGACCAACTGGCAGATGCCCCTCTTCCTGACAACTAGCCTTCACAGTGTGAGTTCCCTGACGAATCTATCGCCACACTTTCCACCGATGACACCGTCTACCGAATGACCATGTTCTTTGATGGCTCCAAATGTCAACTCGGTGGGGGTGCGGGGGTCGTCCTCATCCCACTCGAAGGGGAGCCCATGCCTCTATCTTTCAAGCTTGACTTTGATTGTACCAATAATATGGCCGAATATGAGGCCTTAATTTTGGGACTTCAGATTGCCCTCTCCCTCCACATCAAGTCTATCAACATCTTCGGCGACTTGCAGCTCGTCGTCAATCAAGTTAACGGTTCATACCTCTGTAAAAATGAAGTTTTGTAGAGGTATAAAAATCGTGCTGACCTTCTTTTGGCATCTTTCAACCATTATCTCTTGCAGACTATTCCACTCTCTATGAACAAGTTTGCTGACACCATGGCTTCTCTTGCTTCGCATATCCCGTCTTCATCATCGTCATCTTGACTTTTTGTCATGGTGCATCGTGTACCCTTGCCTTCATACATCTCCCCTCACATCGACCATATCAACACTGTCAATTCTAGCCCACAAGATGGCTGGTATAAGCAATTAGTGGACTACTTGTCTCTTTCTGTCACTCCTCCCAACCTCTCTAGCAATGCGCAGTGAGCTTTCATCAAGTGCACAACTTGCTATACCATGCTAGGGGGTCTTCTTTATAAGTGAGGCTTCGATGGCCTCCTTCTTCGTTGTCTAAACTCCACTGAAGCTTCTCAAGCCATAAAACAAGTTCACGATGAGATTTGTGGCAGACACTTTAGTGGGAACTCGGTTGCCAAGCGCATCCTTCGCCTGGGTTATTATTGGCCCACCCTTCATCAAGACTGTAGTGACTATGTTCGGCGTTGCGTCAAGTTTCAACAACACTCTAACTTGCTTCATCTCCCCAGCCATGCCTTACAAGTCGCTCAAGATTTATGGCCTTTCTCTCAATGGGGCTTAGATCTCATCGGTGAGATTAACCCTCACTCGTCTCTTCATCATCAGTCCATCATCACTGCCATTGAGTATTTCACCAAGTGGGTGGAAGCCATTCCTCTTGTCTCCACAAAAGCCGACAAAATTGTCGACTTCATCAGTAGCCACATCATCTGTCATTTTGGTGTCCCTCACAAAATCATCACCGACAACAGCAAGTCCTTCAAAAACAAGACTGTCCAAAAACTATGCGACTCATTTGGCATCAAACTTAGCTTTTCTTCGCCTTACTACCCACAAGCAAATGGGCAGGCTGAGGCTTCTAACAAAATTCTGACTAAAATTCTCATGAAGGTGGTCAATGACACAGGAAGGGATTGGTACATTCATATTCCCTTCGCTTTGTGGGCCTACCACACTAGCATTCAAACCTCTACGGGTACTACTCCTTTCTCCATCATGTACGAAATGGAGGTTGTCTTACCTCTCAAAGTAAAGATCCCATCCCTCCGCATCTCCCTGCATGACATTCTTTCCAATGACAACTTTTGTCAAGAACGCTTAGCTCAACTTGAGTTACTTGACGAGCGTCGTCTTACTGCCCTTAATCATCTCCATGTCTACCAAAGTCGCATAAAGCGAGCCTACGACAAAAATCTGCGAGAACGAGATTTCAACATCGGAGACCTCGTCCTCAAAGAGAATCAACACGTGACCAATATGGAGCGAAGTAAACGAGGCAAATTTGCCCCCAATTGGCTTAGACCTTTTCTCATCATGCACAAGTATGGGTCAGGGACTTATCATCTGTCCTCCCTCGACGGATGGCCAGAACCTGAACCTCTTAATGCGTTGCATCTTCGACCATTCTTCTGTTAGTCAAGTACTCGTCTACTGGACACGTAACTTGAGCTCATCCCTTGAGCAATCCTCATCCTCTTAATTCTCATTCCTTTCAACCCTATTCCCCTTTAACAAGTCCTCTACAACCCTTTTATGATGCATGGATGCTTTGTCCTAATAAAAGGGCGTCCTTGAACTTCTACAGTCTTGTCCATGACTCAAAAAAAAATAAAAAAATAAAAAATAAAAAATCAAGATGTCAAAACATAATCCAAGGTCACAAAATCAAATCAAAAAGACAGACTGCTCCCTCAAAGGACAGTTGTACTATCATTGCTGTAGCTAATAGACTGATCCCTCGAAGGACAGCTATTCAAACATTATATAAAGCAAAAATATAGACCACTCCCTCGAAGGATGGCTATAACTAAATCTTGCTACAAACAACAACCTTTCTTAGAATCTTCCCGCATTGATCAGCTTCGCAACATGACCATAAATCAAATGACATCTCTATGTAGACTTCCCGCATCGATCAGTCTGCACCAAAAAAAAAAAAAAAAAATGAGTCATGGACTTGGCTTGTAGTTATCTCAGGGTCTCCTATAAAAAGGGGCAAGGTTATTCCTGCTCTTAAACTGGGTTACCCTATCCTCCTCCTATTACCTACTCAAGGGACTTCGAGCTCACTTTAATGTCAAAGTGATTCAATTACCGCTCTAATACAACACTGGTCAATGACGTAATGCATGAACGGGGCTTTTGTTCTAATAACCCCTATCTATGCTCCCTTTTTGGTCCTTGTCAATGAAAGAGCGATTCACCTTTCATCTTTTTCTCTACACTTTGGTCACATTTAACCACATTAATTGTTGACTCAAACCAAGCTATTTTTCATCCTCATGGCATCAGACATCATCCTCATCCATTTCACATAGTTTCTATGGACACCAATACACATGGAAACTATTGACCAGACCCAATTTACGTTAAGCATAAACCAATAATTGTTGAAGCATAAATAGACATCCATTCATTTTTAGCATACATCCATCACGACTATGGAAACTTGCTAGGGATGAAAGACTCTTGACCAATTCTACATAATACACCATCTGTAGCATCATCTTATCCTCATCTTACCCTCATCATTTTGACACTTGACCACATCCAATCATCGACCAATCTTCTCAATTCGTTCAAACTACATTAGTCTGAGGCCCTATGACCAGGGCTATGTAGGCAGCACTCAGATAACACATCCTCTGAGGTTAGCTCGACCACCCCCATTTGTTCGTCTCTTTGATGGACAAACCTTCTCTTCTGTGACTTTGATCACGACCAACTCCATCAACTTTGACCAAGACCAATCATTTTCTTTAAGCATTCCTCCCTTTTAGGGAGAACTACATTAGCCTAAGGCCCTTCACACAAGCGCTATGTAGGTAGCACTCAGATCACATGATGTCTTCTGAGGTTAGCTCAGCCACATCCTTTCGTCCATCCATCCCCTTGACCAATGACCATTGGAGATCATGCGTATTTCCTTTGACCTTCGACTACTTCCAAGCCAATGTTACCTTGGTTGTTTTTGCGTGTGTGCTACCTCACGGCTGGTTAGCAAAATTGTCCGTAGACTATTTTTGACCCTTCGCAAGTATAGGATCGCAAGCCAGTTGATCCCTACTACTTGTGGCATTTTCGTGTTTTTGGGAGCACTTCATGAGCCTGGGATACCTAGAACACGATGACCATTTGGAGCTTCAGCTTAGATTGAGTAACCCGATCAGTAGACGACTAAATGCTGGGGCTCGATTACTTCAATTTTGGTACTCCTTGACCCTTGACATGCGACAATTTGACCCGATCATCCCGTGAAGTGGCATACGTGCAATCACGACTATTGCAACATTTTCGCTCACACTCTTCTATCCATCTCTCTGTCAAATCGACACTCGATCTCCAGTTCCCTTCTCTTGACTATCGCTTTGAGGGGGGGACACCTCATTCTTTTCCTGGGGCAACCAACTCCTTTATCTGTCTTGCAGTTCGTCAAGAACAACCAACAAGACAAAAAGGGGCAAATGTAGACACCACAAATGTGTCTGCACCTTGGTTCTCCCCCCTTGTCCACCTCAAACCCATATCCTAACCCTTGGCCTTAGTCCCCTCCACTCATTTGATTAAAATAACTTAAATATTTCAATTAAGTGGCCCCCTTTCCACCTCACCCTTACCACCTTGGATCCTCCCTTGGATCCCTCCACCTCCCTCCTAGCCTTTATTATGCCAAATCTTCTCATTATCTTCCTCCCGTGCCCATTTAAGCATCTTCATGACCGTTCTTCCCACAATCCCTTGCCCGACGGCGTGCAAGAATGGGCAGAGGCTATTTTTAGTCTCTATCCCCATTCTGCCACTGCCGACGTTGGCGACCATTCGGCTGACATCGGCGATCCTGCCGACGTCGGCAGCCTTCAAGACTCCTTTCTGCATCCATTCCAGCCCCCAGCCCCTTGAGCTTGCAAACTGAATTCTCTTGGCATTTTGGCATTCTCCTCTTCTCCCTCTGGACCTCATACAACATCAGCAATAGGTGCAGGGATTCTTGAGCAGAGATTAAGTCTTCTGTGGTCTAAACAATAGCTCTCCCACTCTTCATTTGGCAAGCTAAAAAGGTAAGCACAGTCTGTTATTTTATTTCATTTCTTTTCTTTAGTATTCAATTATTTGGTATCTGTTGTCTCCCACTCCCTCTGTTCTACCTCCTGGGAGGCTGAAAAGCCTTCTCAGGCCCTGTCCTCTGTCCATCTCCCTTTCACCTGTCATCCTTTTAGCATAATATCGAACAACTCCCTCATCCCTCCTGCCAATAAAGACCCTATACAGGGCACCTAATCAGAACCAGACCATTCCCCAGTCCATTCAAAGTTGTCCCTGAACTCTGTCTTAACCCTGTTCACAAACCAGACCTGTCCACAGTCCAGAAACCTGACCAAACCCGACTACAGGCCACTGCCCTGACCGACGTCGGTTACTGCCCTGACCGACGTCGGCAGGATAACCGAAGTCGGTAGACCAGGCAACCGACGCCGGCACCATTCTCAACCTCGGCGACTGTCATCAGCCCGACAACTCCTTTCAGGTAATCATTGATCTTTTCTTTCATTTCTAATTTTTTTATCACTCCTATATTCTGGCATTCTGTGTTTCCTTAGTCTTTTATCTGTCTATTATCAGTGGGTTGACCTCCCTTGAGGAATTTTTCACACTTCCAGGAACAAGCTTTTGCTTGGCAACCCACTGCTTATCCATCTAACATTTTCTTGTCCAAGTTTCTTTTTCCTTGCAGGTGTCATTCCTCCACAGCCAAAGAGGGGTGCCCACAAACGTCTGGATTACGGTGTGCAATCTTTATCCAGGTACTTCTAGCCTTGTCCATTTCTTTAGTTTCTCTATTCATCTTTTGAATGTAGAAAGTGAATTAGTGATAGAAACACTATCAACTATATTTTGAACTCCTTCATGGATTTGTTTATTAGAGTTTAAGATTCATTAGTAGAAGTTAAGGTTTTCATAGAATCCTAGATTTCAAATCCTCCCTTCATATGTATGCTTGATGAAATCCAAATGCCTTTCATTGTTAAGTGTATGAATAGGGTTGTCTAGGTTCCCCTTAGGTAGTTTTAAACATGAGTCAATATCCCTTCTAGAATCTCTCAAAAGGTATCTATTGTGTTATAGTTCCATAAAACCATTTCATATATCAATAGGCCTTGGTTCCAAGTTAAAACTCCATAAATACCTATGAATACCACCTAAAGGTTCAAGCCTTACTACACAAGCATAAAGTATGGAAACTAGGTAAAATTCTCAATAATGATATCAAGATCCATTGAAACTATGATGGAAGGGTTTGTTCAAGTGTGGATGCTATCTAAATATTATGACTAGGTTCAGAAATCAAACTCAATCCTAATCTCTAAAAGGTTTTCCTAGACCACCATATTGTTGAACCTATACAATCAAAGGAAAGGCCATGTGTTATAACTAAGATCATATTAATGAGGGAAATTTATATTTAAAGAAGTATAATTGGGCTTTAAACAATTATGGAAGCATTCATTTTGCTCAGGGGTCTACTTAAGGCCTCCTTAAAAGTCAACACATCTAAACCATCTACATACAAGACTGCAGGTAGTCTAACATCAACATTGATCATGAGGTGATAAAGGCACATGAATGAGAGATATAGAATAAAATAAAACATATATATCAAATAAATCAAACATAGATATCAAATAAAATAAAACATAGCTATCAAGTTGTTAAGGATAAGGAAACCTAAAGGGGTTTGTAAATAAGCTAAATCAGGCATATACAATAAGCTAGGTTTACCTAATTAATTAGGATGCCAAAATGATGTGAATGTAAATGTAAATATAAATTTAAGGGGGAACCCTAGGGTGATTATGAAACTATACCCCTGAATATATCACATGATGGTGTGATCAAATTAAGTAGCTTCCTAGTCTAGATTAAACACTCAGGACACATATGCCTATGCACATGAGTATATAGGTGAGCTTTAGTAATAGATCTAGTGAAACTAAGACTCAAAACATATGGCCAAATATTTAAAATATGTTACCTTATCCCTAAATTTATCATTGTATAGATCTAAAAGAGACTACTTAGGTCCCAAACACCATACATTCCAAGCATTTGGCATGAGTAACGATGGTCATGACAAGCTTAAATGAGAAAAGGAAATAGCTGATGGTCAAGATAGCAAAGGGCATATGAATAAGGAAAAAATAAGAGGGAAATGGATGTTATGGTGACCTCAAATCCATCAATAGCTACCTAAAGGTGAGTTAGGGTCATAAATGGTAGTCTAAGCCTATAAGACCTAAGGACATCCTTGACCTTTAAGACCTCACCTCTACCTTAGTGACATATCTAAATATAAAATATACTTAAATTCATGATAAGGTTTATGATGTTGATATAGGTCCTTAAGGAGGTGTTTGGAATAGAAGAATATAAGGAAATAGTCAAATTTAGTCTTAACACCCCTCTTAAGCTCCACTACTGTAAATAACCATGCCAAGCTGCCAACTCAAACAATCATATCTCACATGGCATGATGACTTAGCCCCAATTCTCTTAGGGTGTGTTGGGGACCCCTATGTATTCAATATCCATGGAGGAAAGAGTGGGATTTAGGGTCCCAACTCTATAAATAATCCTTAAGATTGTCAACCCACCTAGAATGCTTACCAAGAACTCGAAAGTCACCAAATTTCACTTAGTACTCACCATACAATTTTCATGGGAATAATAGCTACTCATAATATTTTAGGGGGTATATGGGATAAACATCCATGGCAATAAGTTTTAGTTTTGAGGCCTATACTCTATAAACCATCATTAAGATGGTAGACCACCAAAACCCTCTCTAAACCCTAATTATGAAATAATGAGAAAATTACACCCATAAATTCTTATAAATGAGGTATTCTAACTATGAAATAGTTTTAGTGGTCTTCCCAAGTCACATATATATCTAAATGGTCTACTGGTTGGCATGCACAAAGTGTGCAATGTATAGATCAGGCCTAATAGAGCTACTCCAAGATTGTATACAAGAGTGTGGAATAAATATAAACATCATATATGTTTCTAAAGATGTAGAGGGATATAGATGTCCAAAGTAATATCCTAATGGCGATATATAGGGGATTCCATGTCTAATAGTCACTTACAGGCATGCCTAGGTGCCTAGGTAGAGGACTATTTACACATAAAAAGAGGTAAGTGGATTAATCAACTAAGAAAATATGACCTAAATGTCATAAGGTATGGATTACATATCATTAAGGGTGGCAAAGTTCTTTATATATCCATTTTGGAGTTAAGATATAACAACTTTTCCTTTATGCCTCTAAGTCTAACACCTTCTCAAAGCATGACTATTAAAGACTAAAATAGAGGAAACAAATATTTGGTCACTTTGGCCCAAAAATGATTGGAGATTGGACAAAATGCATAATTAGCACCCGAGGGGTAACTTGATGAGCTCATCACTATACAAAAAAGTATAATTGGATTTTTATCACTTTATGAAAGTTTAGGGGCCTTATCTAAAATTAATTAGTGGCATTCATTCATAGGTTAAGGGTCTAACCTTTATGAACCATTAATAAGAGTCCAAAACCCCTTAAACCTCATTAAAACCCTAATAATGACCTGATAGAGAAAATATTTAATATTTGGAAATCAAATGCATTGAATTGACTTGGGAGAGACTAAATCTAATATTAAACTCTAAAGAGATCACATCCATGGCATTAGTCTGTATGGATAGTTTTATAGACCCATCTAAAAACTATTCTATAAAGATTAATGATAATTTCAAGGTGTAGAGTCATATGAAGAGTTGCAGACCATGGGGGATGGTAGTTTGAGGCATATTCCACCTAAGATAGAAATGAAATATGAAAAAAACCCTTATTTATTGATTCATAAGGAATATAAGATATAATTTGGGTAGATTTTCATCATACCAAATTAATGGATCCATACAATGGCTTTAAAGCTTGAATTTATAGAAGAATGAACAAGAGGGAGAGAATAATATGGAATTAAAAGGGCATAAGGAGGTTATAATTATCACCATTCAATAAAACAATAGTTACAAGTAACCCTCTATGATATCTTACGCAATATCCTCATATGAATTAGTTCACAAAGTGTTGATTAAGGATCAATTAGAGTGAATAATTTAATATTGGTGCAAAATCTACAATAGTATAGGTTTCAATTTCATGCATTTATTTATTCCTTTTCACCAAAAAAATAATTAAATCTTGTTAAGTGAGATCAAATTGATGCACAAATGGAATTATCCACATAAACTATACTTTTAATCTTCCTATAGGTCACCCACCGCCTTTGGACTAATCCTATGTTACCCCAAACTTGGAGAGGTATAAAACATCTTCTCATATGGGTGAAGTTTGGTGACTTAATAGTTATAGAATTTTTGGTAGGATTAGGATTCAAGTGAGTTGGATCATGCACATTTAGACTTAGATGATATAAAATAGAGTCAATTACTCTAGTGGTAGATGTGCAGTCAAGATTCATGCCAAAAGTGGTCACAAGGTATTCATCAAAAAGTAAGGAAGTGAAGTTTTTTATCTTGGGACTTTGTTAGGAGAAAAAGATACCCTAGGTCTAATCCTAATCCTACACCCCCTAATTTTCCTAATTATGCTCAACAAAACACTACTACAAACCCTACACATCTTATGGCTAGGCCTAGACATCAAGCTTTTGTACTTTTTAATGGTGGCAACTACTTAAATCTGAACCAATATGATGATATACTTATTTTTTCACTCAATATCCTTCCCTATTTCATAAGAGAAAACTCAACCACCCCTATTGAACATATTGCAAACATAGATAACCTATTCTTAGTTACTATTGTGACCCAAAAGAATGTAGCAATGAGGCTATTGGCCACTTCCTCAAAAGGTAAGGCACTTCAATTGTATAGGGGCTTAACACCTAATTATCAATAACTAGGATGAAGTTGGTGAACACATTTGTAAACATTTTGAGGATAGGAGTGACCTTTTGTATTTAATTGAACAACTCACCACAATTAAAAGGGTTCCCCAAGAGTTTATGGTAGACTTAAATTATAGGTTTCAAAAATCCTAGGATAGGATCACCATGGTATTCAATCCCACTCCCAATTATGCATTTTTATACTACTTAATATCCCTCAATTCTGATTTGGTAGTCATGATATAGTCTATGGTATGGAATACACTATCAGATGCTTATGAGGTGGCCATAAGGGTAGAAAATTATCTAATACAAGCAGACAAACTTACCCCAAGACCCATAATGCTCTTTTTTTATAAAGATACAACATCTTATGCCTATAATTTCTACCTCACCCACACCAAATATTCATGATTAGGTAGATGTTAATCAAGTAGATAAATTGGGTAAGATTAAAGGGTTACTCAAGGTACAAAGGAACAAGATAGTGGCCTTGGAGATGTAGAAAATTCCACCTTATAGACTTCACCAAGCACCCTATCAATCCCCCTATCAACCCTATTAGTATAATAGACCTCCATATCAGCCTAATCAAAAAGGTCAAGGGTATATCACTCAATTAAGGCCCTATAATATCTACAACCCCAATTTTACTAGCACTTTTAGAGAATTAGTTCTAACTCAAAATAACTATGCTCAAAAAGGTCAATGAACTAATCAATGGGGGAATTCACATGAGATGTCAATTAGTTCAAGTGGAGATGTTTTCCAATCTCCTTTCATGCATTTGAATCAATCTCCTCCAATACATGACAATTAAACCCCTATACAACTTAAGGAAGGTCATTCTATACAACATGAAAACACTCTCTTCGTGACTAAAGTTGAGATACCAAATCAATAAGGAACAAGTGGAAATAAGGCACCATATGAAACCAATTTTTTTAACTTCCAAGAAGGAGGACATTCCTTTGAACAATGTTCAACCAATTAGATTGGAGGTGCATCCAAGGTAGATAGTCCAGTTGAAGCCCATACAAGGGCTAAAGGAAGGGTAGTTGGTGATGATTTAGAAGTTGGAAGAGAAGCCCCTCCACCATGTTAACCATATCAAGAGGATATTATACAAGGTGCAACTCCTAATACTCCACCAACTTAGACACTTCAAGATGGGAAGGGGTAGAATTTTAGGGGTTCATTCATACCCCAATTCACATAAGCTCAAAGTGGTACCACTACTCTTAAATTATAATCAATGGCTGCCAACTCTCATATTAGCATTATAGATCAGATGAAGATGTTCCATGTCACCATACCTATGTGGGATACCTTACTCATTCTAATACAAAAGGATCTTCTCTAAGAAGAGTTATCCAAACTCCACATCTTGGACAAGTAGCTATAAAATGTGGGTATAGTCCTAGCCAATACCAAATATCCTCATGAGTCAAAACCACCGAAGGTAATCAAGCCCTCTCCTTTCTATCTATATATCATTATAGGTGATTCCCTAGTACATAATTTTGAGATAGATATAAGGGATGTACTTTTATCATGCCTAAGCCTATAATAGATAAGTTGGGGATAAAATATGAACCCAATGCTAAAGGGGTCTTAAAACTAGATGGGTCTCTTACTAATACTATTGGTGTGCTTAACAATCTAAAAATTATCTTTTTTACTTGTAATAATTAAACTATATGTCAAGATGTGATATTCGTTGATCTCCCTCCTTACTTTGCCTTATGCTTGTTTAGGGATTTCACTACCAAGATATGGGTCTATATCTCTTTTGACTAGTCTTATATGGTTTTTAGGACTAGGTATGGAATAAAGGTCACCATAAGGTCTGATCCTATCTCTAGGTTCCATTTAGATCTCTACATGCCTAATTTGTCTAATATCAATTACACTATCATAAATGAAGATGAGTACCCAAATGACCAGGAACAAATTGAACTACTTGAAGGTATATTAGTTTTGCTTCTTCATGAATGGGGGGAAGGTAACCATGGATATGATCCATATAAGATAATTAAATAGGTAGTTTTGGGTGTTATTATATACATGAGGGAGGGGTTATCATACCATCTCTCACTATCCCAAGTTAAGATCATGAAAGATTATGGAGTTTGTTATTTGATGTATCTAGGACCAATAATGGAAGTGGCAGAGGTATCATGATATTATCTCATTCCAAAAAAAATATAATTTTATATCTTGAGGCTCTAATTTAGCTACACATACAACACAACTAAATATGAATCCCTAATCCATGGGTGACAATGGGCAAGAAAGAGAGGCATCAAGCTCCTAAAATCCATGGAAGATAATGATTTACTAGTACAATAGGTGAGAGGGTATAATGTAGTCAATAATACACTCTTAAATGAATAAAAATAAATGGATTTGGACCTTTTGGAATAATTTGAGGCATTTGACATTCACTCCATCCCAAGAGAGGCCAATTATCATGCAGATCGGTTGGTAGCCATAGGATCATAGTATGATATTAAAAGTGGGGTCCATGACATCAAGGAGAAGTATCAAACTAAGGTATTATAAATACTATTAGTCCCTATAATGAGGTTAACTATAAGGTGTTTAAAAAAGACAAGCTAATAACATGCTTATTATAGTAGTAGGTATAATTTTGCTCAAATCCAAGGGAAATTACAACACTAGTATGGGGACCAGATTGTATAATTCAGGATAAAAAAATTACCTAAAGTTTTGGTGATAGTGGAAAAGATATTTAATTAAGATTATCATCTAAGGGAAAATAAGGTTAGTATATCCAAAAAGGAAGAGAACTATGAGAAAGTCATCATTTTCAAAGATAAGTTGCTCAAATTAGGAAAAGTGAACAAAAAGGAAGAGAAAGAAACCTTCATAGAGTTATGTCAATAATTTTCAGACATATTTTCTTTTGAGTATCATGAATTGAATGGGTTTTACCCTATTTTGGCTCAACATAACATAGAGTTGGAGGCATGTGCTAAGCCTGTGAGAAAAAACAAAGACTATTTAACCCCAAGATATAAATCCTTATGAAGAAAGAGTTAAACAAGTTCATTAAATAAAATATCATCTTCCCCATCAAACACTCTTAATGGGTGGCTAATTTTGTGCCTATAAATAATAATAATGAGGAAATGAGGTTTTGTGTAGACTTAATATATCTCAAAAAGGTGTCATTTAGAGACCACTACCCCTTTCCATCCATAGATTTCCATCCATTGATCAAATTATTCAAAAGGTTATAGGTTAACAATGCTTCTCCTTGATTGATGGATACTTAGGGTAAAATTATGTGTTAATTAAGGAAGAGGACAAAAAAACTACCTTCACAACCAAGTGGGGAACTTATCCCTACAAGAAGATGCCCTTTTGACTATCCAATGTATGAGCCACCTTCTAAAGGGCAATAGATGTAGCCTTCCAAGGACTCATCAATGAGATGGTGTTTATCTACCTTCATGACATCATAATATTCTCCAAGGACCCAAAATTTCATTTGACACACTTGTGTCTGGTGTTTGATAGGTGCAAGAAATATGGGGTCTCCTTGAACCCTAAAAAGTATATTTTTGAAGTCCATGAGGGTAGACTTCTAGGACCTATTGTGTCAAAATAAGGCCTCTCTATAGACACTGAAAGGATAAGTAAAATCCTTAGACTATTACTACCCAAAAATAATAAATAAATGTATATTTTATTGATCAAAATCAACTTTATCATAAGGTTCATACCCAAATTTATAGAACTAGTAAGGCCTTTAACCCTCATACTCAAGAAACAGAAAGAGTTTTCATGGAACAAGGAAGGGAAAAGAAGATTTGAATCCATTGATAAGGCCATTTCACAATATCCCACCCTCCTCAAACCTAATTTTTTAAGGTATTTATTCTTATATGCCTTCTCAAATCATGATATTATTTATTCCATGTTTAAACAACAAAATAGTGAGGGTCTTGCGTAGCCCATTGCCTTCTTTAGCCAAACATTGGAGGGGTATGAAAAGAGGTATAATTTTTTTGAAAAATATGTACTTGAAGTCATGAGAGGCCTAAATAATTTTATAAACACGTTTTTTAATAATAAAATATATGTCATGGTGGTCCATCCTAACATCAAAACTTCCTACTTAATAGGGATTTGAGTGAAAAGAGAGTTGGTTGGGTAAAAGTGCATGTAATATAACATATAATTGAATTTCACCAAGTTTTTTAGGGGTAGGGTAATATTTTAATACCTTTTAGTATATATTAATGAACAAAACGAAGTATATTTGTCAATTTAAGGTGACCAACAAATAGTTGCACATACATCTCCTTCCATATGGACCCATGACATGGTGAGGTTCCTCTAAATGGGATAATGTCCTATAGGCTAAATAGGAAAATAATGATGTAATTTATAATTTAATACATTCCTTATGTCTTTATTGATGGGTTACTCTTTAAAAATGACCTTGATGGCATACTTTTATGGTGTGTAGAAAATAGACAAATTAACTAGCTCCTAAAATGATTACATGATGGGCTTATAGGAGGGAACTTTACAGCTGAGACTATAGTAGAAATAATCATAAGATAAGGGTATGTTTTTCAATTTATTTCAAGGAATCCAATTCTTATTCTAGGAAGTGCCAAAAATTTGCCATGTTCACAAGAAATAAATGACTAGTTGTCTTGCTGCTAAGTCCGATTCAAGTGGAGCAACCCTTCATGTAGTGGGCCTAGAATTTGTAATTATGATTAACCCTCCATCTAGTGAAGGACATAGGTGGGTCTTAACTTTTATGGAATAATTTAATAGGTGAGTGAAGGTAGTTACATGTATGGAGGAAAATGAGAACTCAATTTTGGAGTTCTATGATAGTCTAATAATTAGAATTGGGGTCCCCTCCACCATCATATCAGACAATGTACTAGCCTTTAGTAGTGTAAGGGTGAGTGAGCAGGATATTAACCATGGAAACCATCTTATTTATTAATATAATTACTACCAATGGGATAATGTAATTTCAAATTCGACCAAAAATAATCTGACTAGGACCATATAAAAAATAATGGAAGACAACCAAAGGGAATGGCATATCAAGCTAAGGATAGCCTTATAGGAAAATATGATCACTCAAAAGAGGGATAATGAACATTCACCATATCTCCATATCTATGGAAAAGAGGGAAGGCTTCCCATATCACTTGAATTTATAGTTTTGGAACTTACACACCAACTTGGACTCATGGAGAATGATGTAATAGAGGTGAGAATGAATTAATAGAAGAAGTTAGAAGAGACAATGGATGATTTTATGCATGCCATGTAGTCCCATAAAGATCAAGTCAAGAGATAATTTTATAAGAGATATTATTTAAAGACCTTTGAACAAGGTGACATTGTACTCAATTGGGATGGAAACCATGCCAAGATAGGTAAGCATTCAAAGTTTGATAATTTTTTGGGTGGACCATATGTTATTACCAATTGAAAAGAGAACAATGCCTTCCAATTGTCCAATATGATCAATGAATAACTCCTTGTACCTTTCAATGGGGTGTTTCTTAAGTATTATTACAAATAATCACAAAACCATCTTTGTACATAGTAGCTTAGGTTTCCTTATTCCAAGTACTATAGCACATGATTTGCTAGTTGCTTGTTTGGTTGTGTTCTTATTCCATTATATTGTGTGTCTTTGTTGTGTTTCTTTTGTGTCTTGTTGTGTGTCTTTTGGAGATTATTTAAGTCCATAAGGTCTGCTAGATATTGATCATGAGGTGATAGTTTAATCAAAGAATCTTCATCTAGACATGAGTGATATATAAGAGATCTTAGGTCCTCTTGACCAATAGGTAGGTCAAGCCTTTAGAATCACTAGTAATGCTAACTTCTTTCTACCCTTAGACCTAAAAAGTATTAAATATATGTTATAATAACCTAGAATCACCTTGATCACCCCTTCATGCTTTTTAAAGTGTCAAAGTAGTTCCAAAGGAGGATCATAGGTCATCATGCAAAGGCAACAATTTCAAGTGATGAACAATGTCAAGGTATGCTATTATAGATATCTTTTACACTATGTTTTAGATTGTGTCAAGTGATCACATAGTGATTAGTTATGTATAAGGATCCATAATAGGCCTTAGGGTGGTCTTAATAGTCCAAACTTACTCACATTGAAGATGACTCCATGTTATAGCTCATGACCTACCATGAATCCACCTATGTATGTTGAAAGCTTGCAAGTATAGCAAGATCAATGTTAGAGATGTTATAACAAATATGTGGAAAAATTGTTTAGGTCCTAAGCATGTTTTGAGGTCCTTTGATTAATATTAAGGTCACCTCTTTTTGAACCTTCACTTGAGATCACATTTATTATTTTGAAAAGGGGATATCTCACCTTAGAACGATGCTAGTTTGACCTTAAAACACCATTAAGACCATCAATCATTCCCTCAAAGGTCCCCATGACTACCATAATTCCATGGATAAATTATTTGATATGATAAAGGTGTCTTTTCACAATTTAAAGGATTTTATTTTCCACTAAAGTGGCCCACACATGAGGAACAATGGGTTTTAATCTTCCCACCAGCCATTATCCATGTTTTGAAATGCATTTTGAACCCTTATTTTCCTTCCTCCTACCCACCAATAAAATTTCAAAGTCTAAAAACCTAAGAAAATGTAGGAAATTAGTGTTTTGTAGGTGTTTTCAAGCAAGTATAGATCAATACTATATGAATACGATAAGAAAGATTTAGGTATATGCAGAGGTGATTTAGTTTAGACATTAGGTGAGAGAATCTAGGAGTTTCAATCCAATAAAAATAAAAAATTGACCTCTCCTTCCCATTGTCCTTCTTAAAATCCATTGATATCACCTCAGGTTCTTGTTCAATATGGACAAGAGAGAAAAGATGGAAACCTAATCTCTTTCCAAAGGAAGTGGGTCTAATGTCATTCTAATCCTTGGCATTGGTTTTTAAAATGGTGACCAATGATTTATGAATAATGGTTATGAAATTGGGGCAGTCAAATTGGTCTTATGCATCCACATAGGGTAAAGAATGGAATGGTTTCAGTGTGTTTCTAGCTTGGTTAAATAAAATGGTGGTTATGTATGATTTCTAAAATCCCTAAAGGTCTTTCCATTGTATTTTTCACCCTTGTTTCACAACTATGAGCTTATGTGAACAAGAAACCTCTAGGTTATCACTAGATATAGACTGCAAGAAAGGTTCCATTGATGAAGAAGGATCTTTAGTGTACATATCTTGAAAATGACATTGGTTTCAAGTTGAATGATCATTTATTGAGATAATTATGGTCTTATTACCTCCATTAAAAATGATTATCATATTATTTTTCAAATTCTAAAGTACCTTGCATCCAAATGGGACTGCCTGCATATTTGAACTTCATTGTAAATGTGAACTAAATGTGCATGGTGATGCTTATTTAAGGTCACTAGACACCATAGAGGCAGAAGAAGTGTTATAGTCATGTATAAGAATACCTTTATCATAATAACCAAGATTAATTATGGATCTCAAGTCTAAGGAACTTCAAATAGCTTCCCAACACCTTCGTGGACTTGTTTAGTAGAGTTTAAGATTCATTATCAGAAGTTAAGGTTTTTATAGAATCATAGGTTTCAAATCCTCCCTTCAGATGTATGATTGATGAACTTTAAAAGCCTTTCCTTATTAAGTGTATGAATAGGGTTGTCTAGGGTTCCCTTAGGTATTATTAAACATGAGTTAATAACCTTCATGGCATCTCTCAATAGGTATCTATTGTGTTATAGTTCCATCAAACGATTTCACCTATCAATAGGCCTTGTTCTAAGTTAAAACTTCATAAATCCCTATGACTACCACATATAGGTTTAATTCTTGCTTCCCAAGCCTAAATAATGGAAAATAGTTCAAATGTTACATATGCTATCAAGATCCATTAAAATTGTGATGGAAGGGTCTATTCAAGTGTGGATGCTATCCAAAGATTATGACCATGTTCAAAAAGCCAAATCGGTCGTAGTCTCCAAAAGGTTGTCCTAGACCACCATAATATTGAACCTATATAATCAAAGGAAGGGACATGTGTTACAAGTAAGATCATCTTAAGGAGAGACATTTAGGTTTAATAAAGGCCATTTATACCTCAAACAAGTATGGAAGCATTCCTTTTATTTAGGGGTCCACTTAAGGCTTCCTTAATAGTCAACACATCTAAACCATCTACCTACAACACTACAAGTAGTATATCATCAACATTGATCATTAGGTTATAAAATCACATTAAGGAGAGATCTAAAACAAAACAAAAACATAGATTTCAAGTTACCAAGGACAAATAAATTAGAATGGGTGTACAAATGAGCTAAATAAAACATATACAATAAATAAGGTTTACGTAATCTATTGGATGCCAAATTGACATGAATTATAATGTTGATAAAAATGTGAATGGCAACCCTAAGGTGATAATGGGATCTATACCCATCAATATCTAATATTATGGTATGATCAAGTCAAGTATCTACCTAGTTTGGGTTAAATACTAATGATACATAGGCTTGTGAACATGACTGTATGTGTGAGATTTAATAGTAGATTTAGGGAAGCCAAGCCTAAAAATATATGGTCATAAATTAAAAATATGTTACCTAATCGATAAATATATCAATTTAGAGAGACAAAAAAGACTACTCAAGTCCCCAACACTAGTTGTTTTGAGTACTTGGGATGAGCAATGATGGTCATGACAAGCCTACATGAGAAAGGGACTGAGATGATGGTTAATATAGTTGAAGGAATATGTATAAGGTATACATAAAATGGAAATGGATGCTATGGTTACCTTTAATCCATAAATGATCACCTATAGGTGACTTAGTGTCTTAAAGTCTATTCTAAGCCCATAATACCTAATGCAATCCTTGATCCTCAAGACCTCACCTCTACCTTAGTGACATATCTAAATTCCAAACATACTTAAATTAATGATAAGGTGTATGATTTTGATATAGGTATTGAAGGAGGTGTTTATAGTAGAGGAATATAAGGAAATAGTTAAATTAAATCTTATAAAACCTATCGGGCTCCACTACCCTAAGTAGCCATGTCAAGCTACCAACTCAAGTGCTCATATATCACATGACATGATGACTCAGACCCAATACTCTTAGGGGGGGTTGGGAACCCTATGAACTCAAGATACATGGAGGTAAGAGTTGGATTTAGGAGCCCAAATCTATCAACAATATTTAAGACTATCAACCTACCTAGAATGCTTACTAAGAGCTTGAAGGTTACCAAGTTTCACTTACTACTCACCGTATAGTCTATATGGGACTAAGAGCTATTCAAGAGATTTTAAGGGGTATATGCGCTAGACATCCATGGAAAAAGGTTTTGGTTTTGAGTTTTTTACTCTATGAACCATCATTAAGATGGCAGGCCACCAAAACCTTCTATAAATCCTAATTAAGAACCAATGAGAAAATTTCATCCTCAAATGCTTCCAAATGAGGTAGTTGGGTTATGAATAGTCATAATGGTCTTCCTATGTCACATATACACCTAAATGGTCTACTTTTTGGCATGTGAAAGGTTGGTAGTGTATATATTAGGCCTAAAAGAGATACTCCAAGCATGTATACAAGAGTCAAGATGATGTCTACACATCCTATATATTTCTCAGGAGGGAGAGGGATCTAGAGGTCTCAAAGAATAGTTTAATGGAAACCTATAATGGCCTCCATGTATAATAATCACTTTTAGGCATGCCTAATGATCTTTAAACTTTAAGCAATATTATGCTAATGTAATTTATTTTTTCTTCATAATATAAATTTACAAAATAATAAAAAAATGACTTATAAAGCATGAATTTAACAAAATATTTCACAATATTCAACACGTAATTTGATAATAGAGTTTGAAACAAAGGCCTACATCTCTAGGTCTAATATCATTTTATGTATTAGTAAAAATTCTTGAAAATTACTTACAAACATTTCTAAATTTAAAAGTGAACAACTAAAAAGTTATTCTTCAGGCAAAAATAATACTAGTCTCTTTTCGAACTTTTTAATAATTTTGCCTCTAGCACCCTCTGTGAGCCACATGAACTCCTTTGATAATGCCTTATAAAATACTTGATTAGCTTCTTTATTTTTATTCAGATACATTTTCTTCATTTTATATATCCATTTGATTCTTTATCCCATTCAGTTGGGCTTGATCATTTTATCCGAAGTGGTTATGTGTTCAAAACCCATTGGCATAGTCTTTGGTGAACATATTAATCTTTTATCCCAAATTCAGTAAGTGGGAGAGGCATGAAGGTTTTAAAAACCATGAAAATAATGGTTAATAATGAAAAGTGTTTGGCATATACATATATTTCAGTGGGCTTGGTGAGGATTGTGGTAAGTATGTGATGTGTGTGGCATGGAATGTGGGGTTTGTGGAAGCTTATGGGTTTGGCATGGAAATTTATGGATAAAACATGGTATGATTTGGATAGTATGTGGTTTCATGTGGAATTTTGTGGCATGTTGGGATATGGAACATGGTAGTTATGTTGGATGGAACATGGAACATAGGGTTATGTGGAAAATTAAATATGGTTTGTCTGGAACATTCAAAAAATGAAATTAGACCATGGTAGTCAATTGGTGGCAAGCCACATGGTGGCTTGAGGACCCACCACATGGTCCAATCTACTCTCACCATTTATTGATCACTCACCATGCCACTTTTTGACCACTTTTCATGCCACTTGTTGATGTCCAACTAGATGCTCTATCCAAACCTCAAATTGTTTACTTATTATGTCTGATCATCGATGCATGATATCTTGCACATATGGGCTCCATTTTGTGAACCATGAGTTTCATCAAAAATATATTTATAAAATCTATGCATTAGAATTATTCTATAATCATTCCATGTTGGTTAATTTCTATAGTTTGACCAAATTTGACTTGTTTTGACTAATTTGAATAGAACATTGACTAGTTGCACAAGGAACATATAGCTACATTTGATACGTTTTGCATACCATTGAAAATTTATCAATGGGATATACATAATGGTGTATTTTTTGATCTACTTAAATACCTTTTATAAATTTACCTTTGGATCAATCCACCCCACTAAGAAGGCTTTTTGTCCTCAAAAAGTTGGTATTGGACCTAGTATTCTATGTGAGGATTTTTTCATGGTTCTAGATCTCAACTATAATGATATATTAAATATTAGATACCAACCTGATTGTTTTCTGGTTTTAGGTCTTCAAATATAAAACTATTACCTATCACTTGGTGTTATAATAATCACCATTTTACAATGCTTCCTTAGGGTTTTACATAGCAACATAATTTACAAACATTACCCTTTTTGGGTCTTTACAAACACTGTAACTATACATAATGATTACAAAAATTACCCATTCTTGGGTCTTATTCATTTATAAACAATGCCTATATTCAAGCATACATACATATTTACACATACTAAAACATATAGATTAAAATATACAACCTGTATTCTAAGCTATTATTGATGCTTCTCATGATGGCATCTTTTTGTTACCCTATAGTGTTCTTGTCTATAACATACATGGGTATAAAAACAATGAAAGCATCATTTAATTTTAATGGTTACTGTCGATGTGCTCACATGAGATATTCTATCCCATCTTTTACAATGCTATACTAATTTTCCTTCTTGGAGTAAGTTGCTTTTTTTAGAGATAAGTATGGTTTACCCAAGATAATGCCACTAAATTGAAGTGGAACCACATATAATTCAACTTCATCTATAAAGTGCGAGGTAATCACAAACCCTAATTTATAGGTTTTATTTACATATACACCATTACCATCATTTATTCTATCTAGTGAATAGGGTTGGAAATGTGGCTTAGTTTCCAAACCTAGGGTTTTTAAAACATCTTTTGAGATCAAATTATTTTGATAATTTTTATCAAAAATAGCATATATCTTATAATGCTTAACAATTATTCTTTTAAATAAATGTTGCTTACCTTTCCAAGGTGACAATTTCTAAACTATCCACTTCTTGTTGACTGTCATCTCCCTCATTGATGTTATATCAGGTTCTAACTAACTAGATTCTATCTGAGGAGGCTCTATATTTTTATTGAATAAATATGCATTTAAAACCTTTGCTTGAGGTTTTGGATGATTCTAATTATCTTCCTTCAACATTTTCCCCTTAGCATTGAAGTAAAATATGAACTTCATTTCTTCCTTGAGTATTTCTATTTTGTTAGTCTTATTCTTGAATTTTCTCTTAAACATCTTTCTAGGGATTTTTGAGGCATTATTATAAGATACATTCAAGTATTTCTTCTTTTCATACCTTGATAAGTCATTTAAAGATGTCTTGTCAGATTTAACTACTTTATCTTTTGATAATGTTTCCTTCAAATCTTCAAGGTGTTTTATCTTGCTTCTTGAGTCACTTTTCAACTCAATTTATTGGGAAGATTTCCCTTCACCTCCATATCCTAATCCTATGTGGATTCATCTCTTTTCCACTTGGATAGGTTGGATAATTCCTTGACCATTAATGCCAAGGCCTTTTTCTTCGAATCCTATTTTAGTTAGTATCTTAGAACTTATTCCCTTTGTGTTCTTTTTAAATAACTTTGATAAATGTTTAGGGTTAGTATACTAAATATCCCTAACATTGTCAATATTTCAAAAAGAGTTGATTTCATTATTTTCATATTCAGAATGTACATCAGAAGATACATTGATAATCAGAGCATTATTTGCTTCCAAACTTACAACATTATTTTCATTAATAAGACTAATAAGAGTATATGAATTAGAAGAATCACTAATATAACTAGAATATACCTTTATTATCTAGCTTATCCCAAAATAAATATTGTAGGTATGATTGGATTTTAGTTGGATTCCTTCTCTTAATGCAATGTTTCTGGCATGTCAAGATGTGAGATAATAATGACCCAATATTATCTCCTCAGCTTCTCCTAGAACTATATCAAGAGATAATTGATCAAATAATAACCCTCTAATGCCAAAATATAGGTTTCCATAATGAGTCACATGTCCACATACTATGCCATCAGTGCCTCCAAATGTCTTAATGTGGGGTAATTTAAGAGTCCTTAGTTTTAGACATTGTGTGAGACCTTCAGTAATATAACTATCTCTAGAACTCTAGTTAAAATAGATCTATATAAACTTCCCTTTAGAAATAGTAGTGCAATTCTACTTTTGACTTTCTTCAGAGCATAGCTTAATATCTGGCACTTCCATTAGTAACAACTATTACATTAGAGACTTTGGAGTTTCTTGATGAGGTATTGTTGTTCATATTGATTGACTACTACTAGACTTGGGTGGTGCCATGCCTCTCTCCTTGTTCTACCTTATAAACCATAATGGTGCCTGATTGGGATGCAGGATCCAAAATTATTTGATAATATGACCTTACCAGGCATAATGTCCATAAATCTCTAAATCTTCATACATCCTCTTCTTCTATCAATGTTCTTGTTTCACTTTTACTCGTAGTGCATCAATGCTCTATTAGAGCCTCTTGATTTGCTGCTCCTATCATTAGTCTACCACTTGCCAATGTTTCTCTTGGGATTATAAGAATTGCATTATCATAGTGATGATGGAGTTTAGTAATAACTAAATCTGAGCTAGCATTGGATCCATTGTTAAACAATAACTAATTTTGGTTTATATAATAAAATCATAAATTCACCCACAAATTTAGTTTTGATATCAAACTTGATGCACTAAAACAATTCCTAAATTAAAGTTAACCTATCACACTAATGACTGTAATACTAACCCTAATCCATAAACTTTAGGCAATATTATGCTAATGTAATTTTATTTTTTCTTCAAAATATCAATTTATGAAATAATAAAAATGACTTACAAAGCATGAATTTAACAAAATAATTCATAATATTCAACACATAATTTGATAAAAAAGTTTGGCATGAAGGCCTATGTCTCTAGGTCTAATATCACTTGATGTATTAGGGAAAATGATTTAAAATTACTTAAAAATGTTTCCAAATTTAAAGTGAACAACTGCAAATTTTTTCAAGTAAAAATAATACTAGTCTATTTTTCAGACTTTTTGATAATTTTGCCTCTAGCACCCTTTGTGAGCCATATGAACTCCTTTTCTAATGCCTTTTAGAAAAATTGGTTAGCTTCTTCATTGTTATTCAAATACAATGTCTTGGATTTATATATCCATTTAATTCTACAGCCTACTCGATTGGGCCTTATCATTTTATTGGAAGTGGTTATGGGTTTAAAACCCATTGGCATAGTCTTTGGTGGGAATATTAATATTTTGTCACACATTTAATAAGTGGGAGATGCACATAGGTTTTTAAAACCATGAAACTCATGGTGAATAATTCCAAGTGTTTGACATAAACATATCTTTTGGTGGGCTTGGTGAGGATTAGGGTAAGTATGTGGTGTGTGTGGCATGAAACATGGGGTTTGTGGAGGCTTATGGGTTTGACATGGAAGTTTGTGGATAAAACATGGCATCAATTGGATGGTATGTGGTTTAAAATGGAATTTAGAGACATTTGAAGATATGAAATGTGGTAGGTATGTTGGATGGAACATGGAACATAGGGTTACATGGAAAATTAAATATGGTTTTTTTGAAACATTCAAAAAATGAAATTGGGCCATGGTAGTTAATTGGTGGCAAGCCACATGGTGGCTTAAGGACCCACCAAATGGTCCAATATCCTCTCACCATTTTTCAACCACTCACCACATCACTTTTCAACCACTCATCATGCCACTTGTTGACGTCTAACTAGATGTTCCCTCCAAACCTCAAATTGTTTACTTACCCTATTTTATCTTCAATGTGTGATATCTTGCACATACAAGATATATTTTTTGAATCATGATTTGCATCATAAATATCTTGATGAACTATATTCGTTGTAATTATTATCAAATTGTTCCATGTTGGTTAATTTCTATAGTTTGACCAACTTTGACTTTTTTTGACCAATTTGACTAGAACTTTAACTAGCTACATAAAGAACATATGAGCTCTATTTTATATTTTATGTAGACCATTGGAAAGGTCTAAATGGGATATACACAATGGTATAGGTTTTAATCTACTTTAGGACCTTTTCTAAATTGACCTCTAGATCACCTAGGTGCTTAGGTAAAGGACTATGCGCACATAAAGAAGATGTAAGTGGATTAATAGAGATAGAATAGATGATATAAATGTCCTAAGGATGGATTCCATATCATTATGGGTGGCTAAGTGATTAATATCTCCATTTTGGAGTCAAGATACAACTCTACCTTTAGGCTTGTTAGTATAACACCTTCTCAAAGTATGATTGGTTGAAGACTAAAATAGAGGATAAAAAGGGACTTAGATAAAACTTCAAACCATAATGGAGATGTTTTTCTAGGAGTTTTAGAGGTGTAAATAATATTGGTTTATATAGGAAAGATTAGAGTTGTCACTAACCTTTATGAATAATTACCAAGAGTCTAAAACCCCTTGAATGTCCTTAAAACCCTAATAGTGACCTGATAAATAAACTATTTAAGAATTGAAACTCAAATGAATTTAAATGGCTTGGGAGAGACCTAAATCTAATATTACACTCTAAGGATATCCAATCCATGGCATTGGTCTATATAGACCCATCTAAAACACTATTTTTTCAAGGATTAATATTAATTTCAAGGTGCAGAGTCATATGAAGAGTTGCAGACCATTAGAGAGGGTAGTGTGAGGCATATTAAACATTTTAAAACTAAAAAACACTCTTATTTCATCCTAAAAATATTCCTATAGTCTTGCCCCAAATAGGCAATCTAAATGTGCTAGTGGGAAGTAACCTGGTCACCTAAGTAAGGTAGAGTTGTAGGTGTGAAATGATTGGAAGGCATAGATCATGGTATGGTATGATTTTTCAAACTTGAATCAGGATCACTCACTCATTATGAAATTCCAATTCAATATCCACAGTCATCCACAAAGCAAACAATCAAGAGACTAGGCCTAAATTGCCTAATAAGCCTACATGGTCAATAAAGGGAGATTTTTTTGGGTGTAGAGGGTTAATAAGGAGGTTATTTAAGGTCATAAAATATTTTTAACTACCTATTTCATGTGTGAAGGCCCATTTTGAAACCATCATGGAGGATGAGGTAGGTTTCAAAGTCATATTAACATGTAATAAGGACGTGGCTACTAAATGCTTTATAGAAAGGCCTAATGGAATCACTTTGATGATTTATAACTATCATAAGGAGAGGAAATTGATAAAGTTGGCATGCACATACACTTCCTAAGGAAAACTAATATTTAATTAGCCTCTACCACTCCACTTCAATGCCTAATGATTTTCATTGAAGAGCACCAACCATGAAGGCAATGCACGAGAGAACATGGAGGGCTACTTTTAATTGCTGGTGGAATGAATGGTGACTGTTAGGACCTCTTAATTCCCATTCTATGCCATATTATCCTCTCCTTCTTTTTCATTATTCTATAAATTCAATTTATAAGGCCATTTTATGGATCCTTCAGTTTGGTATGGTGAAACTCTACCCAGATTGTATCTTGTAAACCTTGTGAATCAATAAACAAGGACTATTTTCAAATTTATTTGCTAGCTTAGTGTGTTATGTGTTTATTTACTTTCATAAGTTTGAAGTTTCATTCTATTTTTTAGGTCATTTCCCTCACCTAGTTACTATAATGTTATCCTATGTAGGTCATGTGATGTGCCAAAGTGTTGGTAGATGTGTTGAAAAGTAATCTAGTTGATAGTGCCTTGAATAAAACTCATATTCATTACCTTAAAGTTTTATACATCCACCATACACTTCAAATTATTTAATTATGTTTATGAGCTCATTGTAAAACTTGTTTCAATCATTAGTCTTTTCTTGATTCACAAAATGTTGATTAAGGATCAATTAGAGTGGATAAGTCAATATTGGTGCATCACATCCAATAGTATAGGTTTTGATTTCATGAATTTATTTGTCCCTTTTCACCATAAAAAATTAGTAGGTTTTAAGAAAGGATCTCAAATTAATTCACTAGGGGAGCTAGCCCCATAAACTAGAGGTTTAGTATTCCTATAGGTCACACACAACCTTTGAACTAATCCCATGTTAACCCAAATTTGGAGAGGTTTGAACCATCTTCTCCTATGGGTGTAGTTTTATGAATTATTAATTATTGCAAGAGATAAATCATCAATAATTGATAAAGTTTTAAAATATTATGTGTATACAGGCACCACCTAAGTGGTCTATTGTAATAAAATTAAATTGGTGGGGTGGGGGTGATCTAATAGGTTACTAAGCAACTGTGGAAATAGGGGAAGGGATATATGGGTAACCTTATTGATATTCACACTTGGGGATCACCTCTAGATTATTACTGATATTAAACTATATCTCTTGCACAATTTCTAGTTGAGTGACTAGAACCATAATAGGTTGATTAGAGTGATGGGGAGGATAATCTTGAGGAGGAGAAGGTGTTGGGGCTCCTTGTAATATAATATTTTAAATTTAAAGAGTTACCTAAATGTCCTCCCTAGCCTCAACTAATGTAGAGGATGTAGGGACACCATAGGTGGATGGCCCATGATAAACTTGTTTTACCTTATTTTTCTTTCTGGCCTCAAGTAGGGAAAACACCTCTTTATCATATGTGGGGTTGAGGTGGATTTCATCTTCCTCAATAGGCTTGTGGCCATAATTGATGTTGAGTCAGGATTGATATCTCCTCATATGGGCCTTGATGATGTCATGGGGTCCCAATCTCTATGTTCTATGTTGATTAGGGCATACGAATCCATGCCAACTACCATCTTCTATAATAGGGGTAAAATTTGGTATACATGATATTTGATGGTGATTATGAAGGTTAGGCAAGCATTTTGGTAGTGACTAATGGAGTGACCAAAGATTTCATCAACCAATTGATAGATAATATCTTACTCTACCAACTATTCTAGAAATTGGTAAGGTGAGCGAAGAGGAGCTTTGAAGGTATAACCACTCAGATGATAGAGTCATCCCTATAGTACTAATAATCACTTATGGAAGTGAGATAAAATTTTATTTCAATGGAGAGATGAGGCATGACTAACTCATTTTTGGTTATATAAACCACATATATAAAGACAAAAAAATCTCCCAGTTGTGATTTTGGTAATGTGGCCATAAAGTTTATAAAAAACTACATCAACCGCTACACTGTAAGAATCCATGGTGGAAATATAGAGGGATTAAATAGAGTGGTGGTGTAAATTACATCCACCAAGTAGATCATCATATAGAAATCACCTTTACCCAAAGCATCTGATACTTCCTTGACAAGGTTGAAGTTGATAATGCCTCTAAGGTTTGAGAATTGATCACCTTTAATGATTATATATAGTGAGGGTACCAATAAGAGATTGATGTGTACACAATCAATAAATATTAACCTTAGCTCCAATAGGATCATCCCCACACAAATCCTTGTTTAAAGATGTATATGGTGTAATATTCAATGTCTACCTTGTTAAATCATTTGGAATGTGGGTTTTATACTTAGTCCCTTAAGACATCATATATTTGATACATGTTGTTCTAGGATTCAAATATGACTAAGTCATAAGATAGTATTTACTATTGGAGGTTTTACTACGATTTGAATGCACTCCTTATAATATCTATAATATTGTGTCAAGATATCATATAACACACAAGATCATGAACACCATCGTATATTCATTTGGTAGTGAGAAATAAATTATTGAAGATGCCTGCATAGGGAAGACTTATGGCTTGGTTTAAAATCTATGTAACCCATACTTCTCATATTCCCAAAAGGGCATATTGAAACTCAATCTCATCCCATCATCACTGGAGGTTAGCTTTGGCATAGTTTTAATTGCTTTGAATATGTCATTGTAATGTTTTAAACAGGTTAAGGATTTAGGGAAAGTGGTGTCCCTATAGTATATATCAACCTTGGGGTTAAAGGATGAAGCAACCATGGATGAAATGGGATAGATATTATGTGACAATAGATTTTCAGTAAGATATGAAGCAACCATGGCTGAAATGGGCATGGGAATGAACTGAAAGTGAGGAGACAAATTCTAGGAAGATGGGATCAATAATAGTAAAAGAATTTTCCATTGTAAACTTATAGGGATCATCAAATATATATTGTATTTATATCACTTAGTGGATCACCCCACACAAATTTGAATTGTATTTAGTGGCTCAATCTTTTCATTTATTTCCCAATTTAGAATTAAACTTAGAGATTTCGAATGCATGTTGTCCGCTAGATTTAGAGACTATGAAAGGATGTTTTGAATTGTATAATTAGGGCCTAATTTCCATTTAGTTAATGCAAAAATTCTGATAAACACATGACTATATTTCTCCTATGGCATATTTGTTATCCTTTATCTTATGTCGCATGTCCATCACCAATTGGCACTATCTATAATAGATACCACTTAGGCTTGCCTTGATATTTCACCTTTACATGTTTGGGATCAAGAATTTATAGCTAGAGGAGTGAGGTGACATGTGGCATCATGTTATTATCCCTTAAAATCTAACTATACCTCCCTCTTATTGACTTAGGGTGTTTTGGACCACTTCTACTAGTTTTTATAGAGGGGTCACATGGCATGGTCTAGTAAGTTGAGATATCTTTGGTTGTAACATACCTAATAGGTTTGGGAGATAGATAGCTCTGATAGTTGAGTCCACATGGTGATTTCTTATTCAATCAAGTTTTCTTAGTATCTACCATATTTGATAGGTCTAGGAGACTAAAAAATATGACACTAGGGCAACCTAATTGGTTAGGATCTAACATCTTTGATAGCTTGGGCCATGTAGATATTTCACATTTGGTCAGGTTATCCCAGGATCTAACATATATGATAGGTCTAGGAGATTGATAAATCTAATATTGGGGTCCAAACAATGATTTCTCATTTGGTCAGGCTCACTTGGGCTCTAACATCTCTGATAAGTCTTAAAGATTAGCATATCTGACACCAAGGCAACCTGATTGATTGGGCTATGCCATCCTTGATAGCTTGGGCCATGTGAAACTTTATCATACAATTTTTATAGTTACCTACCAATGAATATTTATGAGATGCCAAGTATGACTATGGGAGACTGAGGCTCTATGATATTGAGATTCCAATAACCCTAAAACAAGTCCAAATTATGATCAAGGAATTTAGTAAATATAGGAGGTTAGATAAAGTGTTAGTCCATAAAACCATGAAATAAACACATTACCATACTAACATCTCTAGGCCTAGATCTTAAGAGGAGCTTAAAGAAGAAGAAAAATTTAAAACCCAACTAAAATGTAAGGAACAATAATCCTTACCTTCTTTGAGAGCTCTAAATGAATTCTTCATTGGCTTCCTTGGATTGTGATAAAAAAATCTTCATCAATGTGGCTTGGCTATATCCATATCTTCTTGGCACCATGATTAGATTGGCTTGGATTGATATTGGTATTATAACACTACATTTTCTTTATGGATCAACTCCAACATTATAACTATTCCATGTTTCAAGCTTTCTAAATGAAGAGCTCTAGGCTTGCTTTTATAGGATTCAAAATCATTTGGAATGGGTTAAATTAGAATCTTGGATGAGTTTATTAACCTTGGCTAAGTTTTAAAGGTGTCCAAATAGTCATAATTAGTATTTCATAGGTGTGTTTGGCATATTCCTAGGATATTATTTTGATATTTTCCAAAAGTGGAAACTCATAAAAGGTAATGATTAGCTTTTAAGATGCTCTAGATATTTGAGTTTTCCTTTTTGATAATTGATTTAATTTCTCATGGATGAATTCAATTAGGCTTTGATTAGGATTTGCTTAGGATTTGGTGCTAAATAAGCCTTGTTAAGATTTTGAACATTTGTGCAAGATTTGAATTAAATGATGTTGCATTTGTTTAATTTAATTGGTTAATAGGGAAATTTGATTTATCGCATGGTTATGAAGCCAAATTTTAGACATTTAAAAATTCTTAGGCTAGATGGTCAATGGTTGGTAAGTATTGGTCTAAAGTTGGATATGAAGCCATTGGTGTCTTATTTTAGCTATTTATAGTTTGACCTTATTTGGGAATATGTTTCAAAACTATAGGCATAATAATGTCTTCTCAAAGAATGAGAAAAGGCATGTATGCCAAAAAGAAGATGACAGTTGAAGAAAAAAACTTTTGAGAATGTTTGGGAAGCCTAGGATGATACCCCCTTGAGGGATTGGCTATAAAATTAGTTGATGGATGATCCACTAAAAATAAGCAAGAAGAAACTAACCCATGGGTGAGTTTAATCCAAATGAGAAAATGCTTGCATACATTGCTTTAAAAAAGTAGTAATTTCCCCAAAGGTAGTTATAATCAGGAATAAAAGTCAAAATAATGATCTGTTCATAGGTGATTATAATCATTAAGATGACCTATATTGGATAAATATGATGTTTGATATGGTTGTGCCCTAGTTAGGGTGGATTAACAAGCATGATCAAGGATAGAACATGTTGCACAAATTAAAGATGAGTTGGTGCAAATGTAGATGCAATTGTCTAATGAATAAATAAGCCACAAAAAACCAAGCATACAAGGATGAAAAGTGATGAAAGAGATGGATAAAATAATAATATTGATTAATAGAAAAGATTCAGTTATACTTGTTAATAAGGAGATGCTCATCCTTATTAACAATAATATAACTAGAATGGTAAATGGGTTGATTTAATCAAAATGGGTGGAAGGATTTTACAAGGTACCAAATAGAAACTTCTATGGCTCCATTGATTATACACCTTCTTGAAGATAATTTTTTCTATAGCATGTGATGGTATGCATCATGATAGAACAACATACATACTATCCTAAAATATGTGTAAAGACTAACTCCTAATCTAATAAAAACTCAAAAATAATGTACCAATGATCAAAACCATGATGTTAATGTTAATGTAAGAATATGGATAGACTCAAGAATAATGTGCTTGAGGAATCATCCAATGACTACATATAAATAGAGTTGAGGCAATAGTGTTGAAAGCAAGCAAATAAGAAAATGAACAAATAGACAAAAAAATAGAAATCACACAAACATAGAAACAACTTGAAATAAACAAACAAACATAAATTTTGAAAAATAAAATAAAAATAAAACATCCTAACAATGACCATGACCCAATAGGGTGAATTGAGGATAACTAACTAGGCCTAGATAGGATAAATGTTTTTAGAATTTTGTAACATTTGAATGTTTTTTGGAATTTTAAGGTATGTCAACTCATTAGAGAATGAAATTATACCTACTTTTAAAATAATGAGAGCATTAGATTAAGCTGCTTGCAAAATGGTGAGAACTCATGGAAAGAGGGACTGAGGTGACCTCAACATGAATTGAACACAACCTACATAGTCTTGAGATAACCTCAGCTCACAAAAATTTTGTCCATGAAAAAGGTGGGGAGAAACTTGAATAGGTCCCAAAAAGTTCTCAAATCTAGCAAATAACTAGTCAAATAGAAAAAACAATGGCAAGGTGATGTGATAATGCATGATAAATAAATGTTTCCCCTAGTTTTCCCATAGGTGGTTATAACTAGGATACAATGGATTAGATTAATGATATTAATTTTCCCATAGACAATTATATTAGTATCAAAATTGGTGAACACTAATTTTCCCAAACAAGTGATATAACCAGGATCACATAAACAAACTTGATATAAGACAAAAAATGATAGATACCTTATCAGATCAACTATCACACTACTTTCATGGACTATCATTATAAACATGGATTTGATTGGTTATTGAAACTTGATCAAAATCCCTTGACAAAATGTGTAAGACGAACCGAAGTATCCAAGATCAAAATAAGATTGGATAGGATGACTAAAAATAGGCGTTAGTCTAGATAGGGATGATATGGTAAAATGGAATGGTCTTACTCTAAGATAATGATGGTTTGGTAAATTGGATACAATGGTAAGAGGGTTTCCCCCAAGTGATAAAGTGAATAACTAGGTATGAAATAATGGAAAAATAAATGGCAAATGAAAATTGCATAGAACATGTCTTTGGATAATGATGGTTGTTGGTTTTTGAATGTGTTTGGCTTGGGTATGGTAAATGGCATATGATTATGATTCCATTGTTCCTACTGATGTGGAGATGTACATCTTGATCAACAAATGATACAAATAGAATACTCAATCATGTTAATTTTTAGTCCACACCTTGTCTAAATAGTTGTTTAAACTTTGATTATCCCCTAGTGCCTCTGAAAAGGTTTCATTAGGAGATAGTTCTTCTACATGAATTTGGTCTTGGCCTCCTTGATCTTCAACTACTATCTCACCATGGATGTATTTCAACAAGGTGGGATTGTGTCAGTCATAATCAACACTTATGAGAGACAAAATGTCAATATTATGGCTATATTGGTTGGTGGTAATAGCATGTGGAATGTTAATGGAATGGAGGTTGGTAGAATAATCCTCATAGAATATACTTGGAGAACTTATGTCAATTTTGAATTAATCATCCTCAAAAAAGTAGAAGGATCATAAATGTATTCATAGTGATATGATAGACATGCACAACCAATATTGTAATAGTCATGAATGTATTTTGTTTTTGAATCTGATTTTGACTCAAGGGACTCTAAATCTGATGTTGCGATTGATGTTGATTCTGATGTTAAATCTAATATTGACATAAGAGTAGAACCTAACTCTAACTCTAATTCCTTATGTGATGGGTACTCTATTACAATGATGTCTTGTTGAATGCTTGGTATTGGATAAGTAATAGCCTATGATGGCATAATGGGCTCCACAAAGACTGGTTTGTCAAAGTGGGACTCCAAAATAGTGGGAAAAAGGTCAAGAGACATCTCCTCAATGATTGGATTCTTAGAGGGAGGATCTTTAAACACAAACATATAGTCGAGGTAATTATTTTCCCAAAGCTAATTATAATCATTAAAAAGTGACTCAATAAATATCAGCTTGTCAGAGTGAGACTCTTTGATGATGATGATGATGATGATGATGATAATAATAATAATAATAATAATAATAATAATAATAATAATATTAGAAGGTGATTCATCACAAATTGACTTATCACAAATGGTTGGTTCAACAAAATCATATTGGATTGGTTAGTTTTTTTGGCCTTGATTTCTAATGAGTTGGAAAATACTAGTTTTGAACACAACTTTATTTTTGAAAGATTAGATCAGTTGAGGGATTTATTGGCTTCATTTTGGTTTGAAAATTGGTAAGGGTTTTATAAAGTGGGGAATTACATGAAATGGATGAATAATGGTTGGTGATTGGATAATGGGTGGGCACTATGGAGATTGATTTCTCACACAAACTAAAGGATGAGGTCCTATAATAAAAATGGTAGGTCATCATGGAGCTTGATTTCTCATATAAGTGAAAATACAAGGTCATAAAAGGATAAGTCTAGGGAATCTTGGGGCTTGACTGCTTTTATAAGACAAATACTTCAAGTCCTTCTCATAAACCATATCATCCTAGTAAAGGTCTTGAGTTGGATCATAATTTGATCCTTGCTTTTATTCCCTCTATTGATTATTGTAAGGAGGGTATGGATCCATCTCCCAAACAACATTATCATTGTAGAAGTTTGTACCTAATTCCTCCTCACCAACCACATCATCCCAGTTGAGGTCTTGATTTTGGTCCTTGATTTGATTTGTTCAAGGTGGATAAAATTTTATCTCACAAACCATGTTATCATCAAAAGGTTCTTGAATAAACCCATAAAAATCAAAGCCATTTTGTGTGACCATTCTACCATAATTTGGATTTTACGTGACTCCACCATAAGCATAGATAGACATATCCACATCAATTAAGAAATCTCCAAAAACAAAAAGGGTTAGATTTTTTCAAACTCTAAAAAACTATGTCCAAAGAATAACAGTTTAAACTTGGTCTAACTTGGTCAAAAGGGGTAGAGTTATATCTCTAAACAATGACTTGATTGTGGAGTTTTATTTCCAAAATGGTTTGTGCTAAGACTTGGAATAAAACAATCTAATGTTAAACATCTAATTTCAAATGTCATACATACAAAAGGTCAAGCATCTGAATAAAAAATGTCATGTCAAAAGTCTAGGCTAAAGTGTTCCAAACAAGGTCTAAACTAGGAAAGAGAAAAGAATTGATAAGCCTTTTGTCCAAATGTGAAATCAAAAGCTAGGCTCAAATAGGCCATGATAGGACTTTTGGTAAAATGATGTCAAAATCTAGATTTAAAATAAAGGTATGATGTGATTTGATTTAATCTAATAAGTTTGGAACAATTTCGACATAAACTCGACATATAGAATCAAACATAAATGTGATCAATTGGTATAGGCCACAAGGAAAAATGCACCTTGGATAAAAGTTGTGTTCTCCCAAATAAAGACCCAAAAAATGATGGGGATAGGTTCTATGAACGAACAAACAATAATTTTCAAAATTTTCTAATTAATTAACCGAAGTTACACAACCCAAAAGAGAAAGATCCATGTATCAACCCCTATGAAACAAGACTTAAACAAAAATAAATCAATGTTTGAATTCAAACTTTTGACAAGGTTAATTGAAAACTCAACATTATAAGACTAGGATTATATTGATTAAATAGCTAAATAATATTGTATGGTATGATGGTGCATGAACAAAGTCTAAATGGCATACATGACATGGTTTTAAATAATAGTTTTTGATACAAGGTAAATAAGTTTTGAAATAAATTAAGCAATATAATGACGCTATCATATTCTAATGATGTGATCAATGTTTTGTTTCAAAGACTCAAAAGGCATAAACTTTGGTAATGATTTTGGCATCATAACAGTACCTATTTCATTCAAGTGACACACACACAAGAAAGTTTAGTACAAATTACTAGACACAAATGTGGTGTAAAATGGCTAACATAATGCCTCTTTAGATAAAAGAGTGACTTATAAACAAATTTGGTTTTTGAAATGGTTTAAAAAAACATAGAATTTTTGGTCTCAAAATACCAAGCAAGAAAAAGATAAGTTACCAAATGTAACTAAGCATAACATCCTAAATTCTATTAAGGGTGTGGCAATGTGGGGTTGAATAAAACAAATTGATTTTTTATCATTCTAGATGGATCCCATGTCTATTAAATTTCATGTCAGTATACAAGATAAACAACATTTAATTTGGTCCTATGGCACTTGACTTACTGTAAAAAAGTATTGCCCTTTTTACAACCACTAAATCTATTACTCAATCAATGTAGTGTGATGTCCAATGTACTCAAATGCCTCAGTCTTAGCACCAATGATAAGAGATGGTTTAACAACTAAAACCACCATCCCAATGGGGTGATCCAAATTTATATATCCCCCCATTAAGAGGGGTTAAATATAATACCAGGAGATGAATTTCTAGGTCAAGGTTTCCCTATAGAACTTATGAGAGGTAATGAAGTCCCCCTCATAAATGAAGATGCAATAAAATAAAAACTAAGTAAAAGAGCTTTATGGTTGTTTCTAGATCACCTAAGCCATGCGGGTATTAGGGATATCCTTCAAAACATATCTTTCATACCTTTATACTAAGTCAATTTGCAATGAAGATGGTAATTTTGATCCCATAAGTTTCCTATACAGGACGAGGGGACAGCATACATGCACAAATTCCTTTTTGTTAAACAAATAATTAACAAACAACTTGCATGAAAATGAACTTGATAAAAAAAGCATGTAAACTAATATGATGTTAATTTCATTTTAAGGCACCAAAATTAAATGTTTTGTGAAGTTTGGACTCTTGGCTTTGATTATAAACTTGTAAAAACATTAAAAAGTATATAAGGCATAAAAAATGAACTGAGTTCTTTTTAGATACCCAAAATATGATGTAAGAAAGTTTGAAACAATTTTAGATTTGATTAGGTTCTTTTTTATGCACTAGTCTAAAATTTTGGATTAATGTTCATAACCAATTTGAAATAACTTGCATAAACATAAACTAAGAAAATAAACACAACCATACTCGCTTTAAGCACTTAAGTCCAAATGTGTAAGAGTTACCAAGTTTATTTTAGATCCAAATTAAAATATTTAAAATTTAACTAATTCTTTTTAAAATCCCAAAATGATATGTATGATTAGTCAAAAACATGCAAATTGTTATTCAAATCAACCCTTCAACCTGTAAATCTTAGATTATAATCCCCTGTTTGGAAGCATTTTTTCAAATGAAACAAGCAATCTTGAAAATTATGCTCTTGGGTTTGGATGACTTGTTGATCTAAAAGAAAAAATAAAAAATATAATCATGTTAGGTTAGGAAAATTTTATAAAAAATCTCAATATATATATATATATATATATATATATATATATATATATATATATATATATTTAGAAGGTTAAAGTAAATAAAATCGAACACATAAAATATAAAAAACTATAGTTAGTATTTTAATCATAACTTTTACAATATTTATCAATTTTTAAAAAAGAATATATAATTTGTAAATAATTCCTAGGAAAACCTATATGAAAAAAATTAGGTCAAAAAAGTAAACAAAAAAAATTATTAGCTCTATACTATCCATTTTTACCATAAAAATAGAAAATAAAAAGTGACAGTCACTAAAAGAGTCATAAATTATATAATAAAAATCAGATTTTAATGAAATTTTGAGAGAATTTAGATGAAACCAATAATATTAACCTATAAAAAATTCATAAAAAAAATTAAATATATTAAAAAATATATCTATTTTAACAACTATTTTTTTCAGATATGTGGGCTGCACAATCATGTCCCACCAGGGGTACCATTTATGATCAAGGAATTTGATAAAGAGAGGATGTTAGATAAAGTGTTAGTCCATAAACCATGAAATCAACACACTAAAATACTAACATATCTATGCCTATATATTATGGGGAACTTAATGAACAAAAACCATCTAAAACCCAACTAAAATGCAAAGAACAATAATATTTACCTTCCTTGAGAGCTCCAAATGATTTCTTCGTTGGATTGCTCAAATTGTGATAAAAAAGTATTAATTAATGGGGATTGTCTATCTCAATATCCTATTGGCACCATGCTTGGATTGGCTTGGATTTATTTTGACATTATAACACTATGTATATGCTTTATGGATCAAATCCAACATTATAACTCTACTATGTTTCAAGCTCTCTAAATGAAGAGCTCTAGGATTACTTTTATAGGCTTTAAAATCACTTGGAATGGGTTAAATTGGAACATTGGTTGAGTTTATTAATCTTATTTGAGTTTTAAAGGTGTAAAAATTGTCATGATTAGGTTTGCATATGTGTGTTTGGCATATTCTTAGGATATTCTTTTGACATTTTCCAAAAGTGATAACTCATAAAAGCTAATGATTAGCTTTTAATATGCTCTTGATATTTGAGTTTTTATTTTTTATAATTTATTTGATTTGTCATAGATGAATTCAATTAGGCTTTGATTAGTATTTGCTTAGGATTTTGTGCTAATTAAACCTTATTAATATTTTGAACATTTATGCAAGATTTAAATTAAATTATGTTGCATTTGTTCAATTTCATTGATTATTAGGCCAAATTGAATTATTGGATGGTTATGAAGCCAAATTTGAGACATTTAAAAATTCTTAGGCTAGATGGTCAATCGTTGGTAAGGATTGGTCTAAATTTGGATATGAAGCCATTGACGGGCAATTTTAGGTGTCTACACCAATATGTGAAAAATAATTATCATAATAAAAATATTCTAAGTATCAAAGCATTTGTTCTTATTAGGACTTGACTATGATTAAGTAAAAAAAGCATAAGTTTTTAAATAGATACCAAATTGTCATTTCAAGCACGTTAAATGTTGGTAAAACTATGGTGAAACATTCTTTTGAGGTTTTTCATAGGACTCATATCAGAAAGGGACTAAAAATATAGGGACTTCAAATTGAGAATTTTAAGAGGTATCCCCCACTTATCTAAAGAATACGTGTTGTTAGCCACAAAAATGGGTCTTTATAGGGAAAACATTTTTCCAAAATTTATAACCCAGACTACAATCATCCAATATTAAACATAGAGATAATCAATCCAAACTCTGTTTCATACACTTTGATAATGTGAAGTGCTCAAGTCTTTTCTAATAAGTAACATACTAGGATTTGATTCATTCTAAGGTCATTTTTTGCATTACTGATGAGATGGATTACTTTAGTAGGCTTAGGTACATCTAGAACATCAAAATATTTTTTAAGGGGGATGCATTTTACAAACTTTTGACTGAGGGAGGAAGGATCAATAATTTATCTACTTCTAATCAAGCATCCATATACTTGATAGAGATGCTTTTGGTCTCACTTTTGACCTTGTTCCGTTAGCATCTAGGCAAAAAATCTTGGGATGGAGGTTTCTAAAATCACCCTTTCTGAGAAAGAAAATTTATATATATATATATATATATATATATATATATATATATATATATATTCACACTCAAACTTATTTTAATATGATATTTGATGTTTTATCCATGAGGGTTATAGACTAATATAGATAAAGTGTATGGTAACTTCAATAGGCTTACAATTCTAGATGAGATTTCACTTATTCAACAATTTATAGTACCTTTGTTCTTTTCATTTAAAGTGCTTGTGATGACTTTAGTTAGAGAAGAACTTTTATGATTTCCCTTGCTTAGTTTTGAATTAATGTCTTTTAATTCTCTTAGTTCCTCTTGGATAATTAGCTTGATTATCACTTCATTCAATATTAAGGGGTTTCCCTTTTGTTTCCTAATATTGATACTAATTTTCATTATTCAATAATCTATTGGAGTAGTTATCACTCTATCTTCTTGGTCTCATTTTACAAATCATGAGGTACATGTCTTTCTTTTTTGGGAGGGAGACTATGGATCAAATAAACTAATGCAATGTCAACAAAATAAACATAGGGCATAAGAACACACAAAAAAAAGAACAATGTTTAGCCCTAAAATGAAATATTGGTGGGGTATGTATTTCAATTTAGTCTTAAGGTTAATAATATATATATTAAATGGCACAAGGGTGATAATAAGATCTATAACAAGATAATTAAATGATAAACACAATTATAAGCATGCATTGAATTTATTATACTAAGATAGTCTAAATATGGAAAGTACAAATATGATAGATATATAAATGATAAAGAAGAGAATACATTAGCTTATTATGATGATATTGAAAATTTGGATCTAGAATAGATTAAAAATTTAGGTAGGAAGATAGTTATAAACCCATTTCTATATTTTAGATTTAGTGCCTATGGTTATTTAAATAGTTGAATCATCCCTAGATAGTTGCATCAATGCTACTATCTAAGTCTAAAAATAGTTTCCTTTATATAATATCTTGTGAAATAGGATGAAACCACCTGGATGATTCTAGCTTTCACTTCACGTTCACTGTGGTGCATTCAGGTCTGGGTCATGGACTGTTATTCCTTGTGAAATGGGAAAACCCTAGTTTTTTATCTTTAATGTGACCTTGGTGAAAAATATGTTAGTAGGCATATAATGTTTAGCTAAACCCAATGAATCCACTCTCAAATGATGATACCTACATAGCTAATACTCCAAATATGGCCTCAGACTGATGTAGTTCTCTCTTATATATTGGATTATGTGTGAATCATGCAATGTATGTAAAGTAAGTACAATAGTGATCTAGCTTATAACTTATAAAATTGGGCTCTTTGGATACTCATTTAGTACTTAAAACCTATATATGTATTTTATGTATAACTAGTATGGAAATAGGGAAGCTTTGATCAAATTAATAATTGATAGATTGATTTTTGATAAGTGCTTTCATCTCTTTATTATTTTGTAGGTGAGGTATGGAGGGTTGATCTTGTATTTATATCAATCACTTTGGAGTAATAAATCACTTAGTCCAATCATTAGGATATGTTTCATTTGTAAATTGGATGATATTAAGGCATTAGACACTTGCGTTAGGGGAAGATAGTAATGTCGATGCTATTTTATATCCTAAACATTAGTGTCCAAGGAGTAACAAAATAATTAAAGTAGAATAACTTGTGAAAGTGTAAGATAGGCATAATTTAAGTATTTTGGGAAAGATAAAATATATGTGTCATTAATATAAGACTGGTCGAACTAAAATATAGGCGAAGCAATACAAGATAAAGTAAATGAAAGACTTTTAGAATAAATGAGAGTGTAGAACTAATAGGAAAAACCAAGGTCTGAGTTTTCCAAATGTATAAGACTTATGTGCTATGTAATCATAAAATATCATATACATTCCCCTCCTCTTTAATCTTATAATTAGATTTCTAGTTTAAAGGAAAGGAATAAGTACATGGGTGTGTATGCACACCTTGTCTTTGCTTGAGTTGAATTTGAATGATTTTTTGGTGATTGAAATGAAACCAAGAGCATGTTATAGTTTAAAATCAGTCCATATAATCTAGATTAAAATTACTTGAAATAGATTGAAATTTAAAGAGCAAGGTTTAAGATTACTCCTATGTGTCAATGTAACCACATTGCTTATTAACAAGTCATTTTGTAAAAGATGCATTTTTTTAAGGCTCTGAAATTGAGATTAGGATATATATATATATATATATATATATATATATATATATATATATATATATATATATATATATATATATATATATATATATATATAAAGTGCATATATCCAAGGATATATATATATATATATATATATATAGAGAGAGAGAGAGAGAGAGAGAGATTTTAAGGAACATGCCCCCAACTTTAGAGAAAAAATGAGCTGCCACCTAGAAGTTAAGATTAATTCAATTGTACAACCCAATGATACCTATTGTGAACAAGGAATACATAGAGGGGAGGTTAGTATAGTGTTATCCCAATAAATAAAAATGGAAATAAAATACTAAACACTTAACACCTCTATCCTAGACACTAGGGGTAGCATAGGTAACAAGCATACATGTAAAAGAACAACTAAAACACAAAATAAAACATTATTTTACCTTATTTGTAGTTTCAAATGGCTTGTTGAAGTGGCTTTCTTAGTCTTTGCATCGATAAATGTTTATCAATGGATCTTTATTTGCTTCACATTTCCTTGGCACCTTGTCTTGGTTGATTGGTTTGGCTTGTCTTATGAATTTGACATGGTAACTATTGAACATTTTAACCACAAGTTAAAATGTGTCAACCCCCTATAGTCTAAAACTTGATATAGGAGTCTAGTATAATGTCATAGGGTGTGCAATGGTTCATTTTATCTAATTTCATATGTTATTAGCCTTAACCATGGCCCAATTCAGTCCTTCTATTATTTGATGTCATTCAGGGGTCATATATGGGCCATTAATAAAGGTGGTATAGTTTTTATGATGTCTAAGTGTTATAATATATCTTCCAATGTACAATATGTTATATTCCTTGTCAATAATGTTCCTAACTAAAAATTAAGAAAATAAGTGAAAAGGAGTTTTGAAGGTTTCACAACCTATAGGAGAGAGTGGAACATGGGATAATATTATTAAGTGACCTTTCAGATTCCTTGATTTAATTTCCAAACTTTTCATGCTTTAGAAGTTCCAAAAATGGGCTAAAACCATCCTATCTCTCCATCACTCCATTATACACATGAAACTGGTCAATAGGTCTTTTGATGGTACAACTAGTAGGAGGGTTTCTAGGTCAAATTATCTTGGTGATAAATAGTAAACTTAGTCCTATTCATTTTCATTTTTGTATTTTGAGAAATGGTGGCCTATAATTTATGAACTATTCCTAAGAAGTTTATTATCTTATTTTGTATACTAATCCCCATACCATGTAGGTTTTGACTCTATATAAGTCAGTATATACAATATAGTTGGTGATTTTTATTCCATAAGACATGTAAGATCTCCCCCCATGATTGCCATCTTTGGTTCCAATTTTTATGATGATTCATGAGCTAAATAATTTAGTTTTTATGTTGATGTCACTAGTAGACTTATAGTCATTTTCAACACTTTTAGAGGGTTTATTTCTCTGAACAATTTTCAAAAAAATGTGTGGAGTTGTTTCTCATGAATATAATGTATTTTTGACCCCCTCTCCTTCCAATCATACTCTCCAATATTAGCATTATGTAAGTTACAGCCAAGAAGGATCGTCACAGTCAACTTATTCCATGATTACTATACACAGTTAGCTAAATGGTGTGTTTTGAGATCTAAACACCATAAAAAATGTGTAATGGAGACTTTAAGGTGTTTATAACATAATTTTAGCATGAAAAATCAAGTTAAATCCTCCAAAAATCACACAAATATTTATGATAGTTAGTGTAAACCAAATACATAGTCATATACCATTGGTATGTACCTACAAGTGCTTACAGAAGGATATCACATTGAAATAGGTGTTTAAACTTATTTAAATAATGTTAAGGTTATTATAATTCACTTTAATACCTTTAATAATTTTGTGAGCTTGTTAAATTATCGTACACCATGCATATTGCTCATGTTTCCATTCATTACCTTGATTACAATTATATCAACACCTATAAGAGACTAAGAGCATTGAATTGAGAACACTGAATTGAGAGTATTGACACTTGTTTCAAATAATTAAACATGGGAAGGATGAATTAAGATAACTTTATAAGGTATCAAATTAATTTAATACCTATATATCATGCATACTACTTATATTCACATTCACTACCTGCACATTGAAATGTCCACCTATAGGTGGCATTGATAAAGACCTATAAATGTTGCTCAGAGTTGTTGAAACATGTGTTAGGACCATTATTTATGTCTTATGATGTTGGAAATACTATGAATATCATTTTTTAGGAATTAAGCTATCAAGTTGAGTGAGAAGTCATCATAGGAAGAGAATTTGAATTCAAGGACAAATTTTCCTAAAAAACCAAAACAGAGTCCTAACCCATTTTAATGATGTCATATAGTAGTGTTGTAAAGAGTTCTGATGAATCCAAGTAAATTTATATTATATCCATATCTAAGGGGAAGATCCTTGCAAAATTTAATGGATGTGTGACTAAATAAAAGTGATGTTTGAGGGCCTCTAATTTTGATATTTGTTCACTGCTATTTTTAGTGATTTCTATAGGATTTGAACTCTCAAGTGCTTTCACAACCCAAAGTTGTAGTATAGAGGCATATATTAATTTTATGTTGTATTACTAAGATGAGATGAACATTTTTGGTTCAAAGGTCATCGATAATGAGTTGAAATTGAAGGTATGGACTTACACCATCACCTACAGGTGCCTTGCCCTTAAAATATCCACCTACAACTTGACTATAGGTACTCACTAGCCATGGCATATACATTGGAGAACTTATAGGCCTAAAAACATAATATTTTGCATTGGTAAATGATTAAAATTAATTAAAAAATGACCTAAAATTATTAATCATAGTAATAGGATTTGAAATTTGAAACACACCTACATGACCTCTATTTTGATTCAAAACAATCAACTATAGTTAACTGTGGCATGATAGTGAGATAAAATAAGTGACTTGGAGTATATCCTAGATTGCATATGATGATAACAAGTATATATTAATTTTATAAATAAATTTTAATTCTATAATAAGGTCTTATAAATTGTGTTCCAGGTCTAATCATGCAGTAGGCACCTATAGGGGTCACTTTCTAAGCAAGAAGTAAGAAAACACAGTCATCAGTCGAGACCAATCAAGTATAAGGTATGAAATAGAGAGATTGGACAAGGTTTAATTAATATATGTGTTTTAAAAGACTCCATAGTGATGGTATAAACATTAAAACACCCCTATAATATGGAAAATGGGGAAGGGGAGATTTTAATAATGTAACTTACAGTCATAGGTCTAAATCTTGCATAGTCAACTTTCTCCATGAGTCTACCTTAGGTTTTTTGAATTTTAGAGGGACTATAAATGTAATAAAAATCTAAATATTTGCACAAATAATCCAAATAAATTTTATAATCCCACCATACCTTTCTTTTTTATGGGAAAACAGGGGAAATGCCCTCTATTTTGTCTTAGATAGAGGGCACTCCCCAAGGGTGAAAACTTGTGGGTTTTGAGAATAAGAGGATGGAAAGGTGAGATAGAGGTTAATGAAACATTTAAAGATGATTTTGAAATATTATATAACATGAAATAATATGAGGAATAATTCACAAGTGTTATAAACCTGTTAGGGTATCCTAAACCTACAAGCATCTAAATAGACCTATTAGGTCTAGTTTAGGGCTAAAGCCTAATTAGGGGGTTAGTATCATTTATAACACTAGATATACATTAAAATTAGTTATAAAATGTTTATATAGGGATATAATTTCTGTTATAATTGTTGAAATGTAGAGAAATACATGAGGGAGTCTTTTCTTGACTTGATAACTTGGCAACCTACACATAATAAAGAGAGGAGCTCAAGTAGGTAAATTTGGAAGCTTATACCAACATAGACACTTTTAATTATATACTAAGGAGTTAGGATATGTTATATAATGTATTTAACTTTCATTTATGGGAATTGTTTTAGGTTTTGAATGTCAAACCTTTATAAATAATCATTAGAGGTCAAAAATACTCTAAATCCTCTCAAACCCTTGCCAAAGACCTGATTTTGAAAATTAAGGAGGAGAAAAATGTAGATGGGATAGAATGAATTGATAAATGGTTTTAATTTTAATATAAATATATAAGTATTCTCCCTATCATATTGAGTTATACCCTATATGTATGAACATGGTGGAAAATGTATTTTATTTCTTATTTTTGGCATTGTATAGGTATGAAAGGGTTTCAAATGATGAAATCCACTTTTGGAGAGAGAATGGGACATAATATAACTCACCATGTTTATTTAATGATTTATTTAAGATCATAACTATCTCTACAATTGCTTTCATCTCAGCCAGTCTAAATTGGCATAGTGAATAAGCAAGTGAGAAGGTGAAAGATCTAAGTGGGAGGCCTGTTAAGGTCTATTTTATGGATACAAGGTAATGAGGGATATTTGAATTTATCATAAAATCTTATTTATGGATAGGTTTAGAAAATTGAAGGCAACCTTGGTTCCAAGTATGCAAGGTGAGTGAAAGATGAGTTATTTGGACTGTAGGTAGTGATAACTCATGTCTAGAAGAATATTGATGATTAGAGACACATAAAATGAATTTTAGATAATTTATAAAACCCATAAATCTGATTTTAGTAATCATGTCTATCCCTATGATGATGTGGTACGTTCTAAGAAGGACAAATGATGAAGGAATTTTTATGAACAAGCAATTGAAGAATCCTACACCACATTTTAGGAGTTTAATGTTTAGAGAGACATTTTTCCAAGTATAAATTGCATGTCCTATTCCATATTACTCTCTCATACATGTGTAACTCATTTTGTCATCATGACACGTGTCCTAGTGATGGACTGCATTCTCTTCTCGTCTCTCTCAAATTCTATAAGTAGTAGCCATTTTGGCTCTTATAGACTAATACCACACCAATTATGGTAAATCCCTGATATATTGACATTGTATGTTGTGTTGATTCTTAAAATTGCACTTGATTCTAATAAACAATAATGGGAAGTTTCAAGCTATGGGATATTGCAGCTTGAAACAACCTCCAAATTTTAGAGAAGCTGGTCTCTTCTTTTGTATCAAGTGTGGGAGGAAAAAGATAGGAATTTAAATAGAAACACAAATGTAGAAAATGAAACCTAACTATGGTGATGCACCTGAGTGAAATTTGATCCTAATCCTAAGCACAGTGAGACTATATGTAGGATTCATTTACATTTAAGAGTAAACGAGTGCATGATCAATGTAAAAGATTGGAATAATAAAAATAGAGGCTTCTTTTGTTGAGATAAAAAAAATGTCAACAAAGGCATAGGGTTCAATCATCTTATAAGAATCTTCCAATCACATAAGAGGAACAAAAACATGTATAGTTATGTAGAACTTCTGACTCAAGAAAATGAGACAAAAGCAAATGACATTCCTAATCAAAACTCTAGAAAAACTATAGTATAGACTAATTTTGCAAATGGCATAGATAATATCAAAAAAGGCATAGAGTTCAATCTTCCTAATTCATTCAGCCACATAAAAGGCACAAAAACATGCACAATTACATCAACTTTACAACTCAAGGAAAATGAAACAAAAGCAAATGATATTACTTAGTTATCGACTCTAGAAAGTCTAAACTATATTCTCTCCCTCAATCCATCCTGTTGATCTCCTTTATAGCCTCAGACATCTCCTCTCATCATCACCTTTCCCACACAATTTTACTCTACCCTTTGGTTTACAGGGGACAAACAGATGGTGCTTTCAATGTTTCTCAGCCCCATAAATCTACCCGGTGAACTACTCCACCTACCAGAAATAACTCCCACTAAGCTCCCCCTATCTCGCTTGCTAAAATAGATACACAGAACACTCTATCCTATTGAAATGGAGGACACTTAGTTAATTCCCTAAAAATATTCCTTTTACTTAGAAGGCATCGGAGAATGACACTTGGCACTTTCCACCTAATTTATCAAAGACACATAGCTCTTTCTACTTTCCCCTTAGCTATGTTGTAGAATTATTCAGGGCACATATTAGGCTTCTATGATGGTGACACTTGGCATCTTCTACAAACTTTTGAAATAACACCTAGGACCCACTGCAATCTATATTTGGCAATGAAGCTCGAAGATGATCTCTCAAAAATTGACATGTGGTGGCCTCTGTTGTTCTTGGGAAGATGCATGACATCTTCTGCTTATTTCAGGAATGGATTAGAAAGGGGCTCATAAAGTGAAACTTGGTGGTCTCCACTGCTCTTTGACACTTAAATAAAATGAAACAATGCCTTTTTACCTCCCAAAAGGTACTTGACCCCTTTGGTTTTTGGGACACTCCCTTGAACTACCCGATGAACCAAAATGGTTCAATGGTTCAATGGTTCAACACTGCACACCATTTACATGTTAACCAAGGTATTGAACCAAAAATTTTGAACCAAGGTATTGAACCCAAAAAATTTGAACCAAGGCATTGAACCCTAACATTGAACCAACTATCTCTTGGATGCCAACACGTGGTGACTTCCGCTTTCTTTTGAAAAAGTAGTTTAGGGCCTTCTGCGACTGCCACCTAGAAATTTCTACTTCTTCTTGCTACTTAGCTTATTGAAAACCTTTGTCAAAAAATAGAATGAAATGCAGGTGCCGATATGAGGCACAGATGCCAACACGTGGTGACTTCTACCAAGTTGCTATTGGATACGTGGCACATTTTGCGGCTCTCTTGAAAGTTAGGAAAGGTGCCTCGGCCGAATCCACTTGGCCAAAACCCATTCTCAGACTATGCCACTTGGTAGCTTCCACTTCTCTTCGACACTTAGATGAAAAATAAATCAAAAGAAACAAGCCCACATTCTGTTTCAAAATTTTTGCTGCCACGACCAAGGTATGCGGGAACAAAATTGTAGTGCATGACTAAAAACATGAATGCAACATAGAGTAAAAATTTACTCTATAGTTACTGGCAACCCCTAGGACTTTTGAGCCTGCTCAAAAAGAAAAATCCACCTTCTGCTAGATCAAAATTGTGAAATTTACAGCTTCAAAAGATCCGTCAACATGTGTTTAAAACACTTATTTAAAAAAGAAAAGTGAAAAAAATAATGCGAGAAAGGGAAAATATTTAACTATAATAAATTAGAGACCCAAGTTAATTGAAATGATTTAAATATATTCCATTTATAGGAATATCTTCAGGTTCTCCTTCCATCAACTCTAGCTCAAATGAATTCTTCTGCTTGCATGAGAAAATTTTATATGGGCCAGTCCATAATGCTTCAAATTTAGTATGCTGACCTAACTTGGCGGCTCTTGCATCCCATTTCAAAACAATTGAGCCTACTTCAAAATTAGGATTCAAAGTTTTTTTATCAAAATAGTTTTTAACCATTCCCTGATGCTTAATCAATGAATCATGGGCTATATCTCTCTTTTCCTGAACTTCCAAAAGTTTTGTGAGTCAGACTTGCATGGGGCTATTTTCTTCAATTTCAATTTGTTTGATCAGCTAGAGAGTGGGGATTTCCAAGCTTAGGGGAATCACAACAGAATTTCCATATACCAATTCATATGGAGACATGTTTATCACTTGCTTAGGTGTGATTCTATCAGCCCATAGTGCTAGATTAAGCACTTTATGCCACTCTTTGTGATGATTAGCCCCTACTCTTTTGATGAGACTTATCAAGTTCTTGTTGGTTGATTCTACTAGACCATTACCTTGAGGGTAATAGTTAGATGAAGTTTTTAGATATATTCCATGTTTCAAGGCAAAGTTAGATACTTTAGACCCCAAGAATACTTTATCATTATCTAAAATTATGGTGCGAGGAGCCCCAAAGCAAGTAGTGATACTCCTAAGAAAATCTAGGATCACATTCTTTGTTGCTTCCTTAAGTGGGACTGCCTCGGTCCATCTGGTGAAATAGTCTATGGAAATTAATATCTATTTGTGACCCATACTAGACACTAGATTTATCATTCCAATGAATTCAAGACCCCATTGAGCAAAAGGTTCATCCATAATTATAGGACTAAGGGGCATGGCTGAATTCCTCCTCATCCCCATGTAATATTGGCAAGATTGACATTTTTTAACCAACTAATAACAATCTACAAATAAAGTGGGCCAGAAATATCCTGCCTCACTTATCTTTATGGTTGTGGTCTTTGCCAAAAAATGTCCCCTTGATATTCCATAATGCATTTCATGGAGTATTCTCTTATTTTCAGCCTGTTCTACACATCTTAACAATTTTCCTTCAAAATTTCTTCTGAAAAGGACTTGTTCAATTAAAACAAAATTAACTTCTTATATCCTATAATATCTCCTCTTATTTTGAGGGAGTTCTCTCAGATAAATCCCATTCTTCATAAAATGAATCCTACTTGTGACCCAGGATTCCTGATTAACCTCCTATATTTTTAGCACCATCTTCGTCTCTCCTTCTGAATCTGTTACCTCAAGTAACATCTTTTCCAGCTCTTGGGTTATATATTGGCATAGACCCCTACCTCTGACTAGCTTGGTGGGTCTGACCTCTACATCATATTCAAGGATCTTAGTGATCCAATTGACTCTTTTCTCAGTAATTTCTCCCTCCATGATGTATTCCTTAACACTTGGGTGAACTACCAGTATCAGAATATTGTTCCCTAATATCATATGCCTAAATTTCTTGAGGGCTTTTACCATGGCATAGGCTTGTCTTTCCACAAAATTGTACCTAGTTTCATAATCTCTAATATTTCTTGATAAAAAGGCTATCAGGTGTTCCCCCTCCAGCCTATCATTCTTTTGAGTTAAGATAGTAGCAATACTTGACTCTCCTCCATAGACATACATTACAAAGGGCTTGAAAAAATATAGGTTTTTAAGCATTGGGCCAGCTGAGATAGCCTTCTTGACCTCTTCAAAGGCTTGCCTTCCTTATGTAGTCCATTTGAAATCCAGGTCTTTCTTTAGCAAGAGTATCATTAGTCTTACCAAGCCTACAAAATTAGATATGAATCTACTGACAAAATTGATCTTCCCTTAAAAGGACTTAACTGCCTTTTTATTTACTAGAAGAGGAAGGTTCATTATAGCTGTGATTCTCTCAAGATCTATAAAAACTCCTTCTTTAGACACTATATGTCCCAATAATTTACCCTGAGGTACAACAAAGATGCATTTCTTGGGATTCAATGATATCCAAAAATCTTGACATTTCTTAAAGACAAATTCTAAATGATCAAAATGATCATCAACATTTTTTGAAAATATAGTTAGGTCATCTAGATAGACCACGATAATATTATTTATAATTTCATGAAAGGATATATCCATAGCTCTTTGAAATGTAGCTCCTGCATTTGACAGACCAAAAGGCATCTTAGCATATGTAAATGTTCCCCATTTGGTAGTAAAAGCAGTTTTGTACTGATCTTCATCAGCCAACTAAATCTGATTATATCTAAAGAAACCATCTAGTAATGAAAACCTCTCTGATACAGCCACAATTTGTAGAATTTGTTTCATGGAGGGCAAGGGATAGTGGTATTTCAGAGATGCTCTATTTAGATCTCTAAAATCTACACACAGTCTTACATCTCCATTATTTTTCCTAACTGGTACTAGATTTGATACCCAGGTTGAATGCTTGATTGGAAATATTATTTTAGAATCTAAAAGTTTCTACAACTCATCTACCATTAGAGGCTCAATCCTTAGATTTGCTGGCCTCTGTTTCTCTCTAATGGGTTTAGATCCTTCAGTTAGTTCTATTGTGTGCTAAATAATGTCTCTATTGTATCCATGAAGGTCTTCATAGCTCTAGTCTATGACTCTATCATATCTCTAGTATAATTTGATTAGTCTTTCCTTCTCTTCTTGAGTTTCAAAATTCCCAACTTTTAGCCTTTTCCCATCACTCACCTCTATTTTAGAATAATCTGTTTTGTCTACCTAGAATCTTTTCTTTTCCAAGCTTACATCCTCTGGGTCAAACAAGTTTTCTAAGGTGATTAAGCCCTTGGGGAGCTTATTAGTCTTCAATTGTATGATCTGATCACCATATGCCTCTTTAATTTTGGTTTGCAACTGATCAACAAACTCATCTGATTGTTTTAAGAAAGAGAGTACCTGAGCATCATTTTTGAATACTTGCCAATTCTCATCATTGTCTGGAATAGTTGGCCTCACTATAACTTTTACTGACTCATTATTAATTAATAAGCCAGTTACTGGATTAAACTATGAGCTAATCTAGGCCATCCTATCAGCTTCAGAGTTTTGGCTTCTAGGGACTATCTCAATATTGAAAACTTTAAAATCTTCTATTAAATCCCAAATCCTATGTCTGTAGGATCTCATTCTCACATTTTTAGCTGCTACCTTCTCTCTAATTTGCTTTACTACTAATTTTGAATCTCCTTTTACTTCTAGATTCTTTATTCCCTTTTTCTTGGCTAACAGGAGCCAATGTACTAAAAATTCATACTCAACATCATTATTAGTGAAAACAAATTGGAATCAAATAGCCCTTAAAATTTTATCACCATTTGGAGCAGTAAGACAAATTCCTGCTCTAGTACCATGTTTATTTCTAACCCCATCAAAATTCAAAGTCCAAATCTCTAAATCTTGAGTAGTATGTGCCTCTTCCCTTATAACATTTGGAATTGCTTGGTCCTCATCAAAAATGATGTATGTGCCCGAACCAGTAGAGTCATAGTTCGCATATGGGTTGCTATGCATCATAGCCAACAACTAGCTATTTTCTTCTTCTTGATCATGCTCAGTCCAGTCAACCAGCTCTTTAACAAAAATCCTTTCTTATTTATTTAAAATAGCATGATCTACCTCTAATCTTGTTGTTGGTTCATTGGTGATATGGTCTTTAGATAGTGGTTCAGATAGAATTTTCATCTTTGAACTGTATCTGGTTCTCAGGATGAGGTGAGACTAGTCAAGAGACATATATCCTCCTATTTTTGATGTAAACTCTCTAGATAAACATAAACCAAAAATAGGGGGTATATCTATGACAAATACATCTTGGTTGACAATTATTTTGGGACATGTGTATAACTGCAATGGGAGTTGTTTGATCCTCCCTATGGTTTGTACTATTTTGCCATCTAGCTACATAACTCCTTTTATAAGGGGTTTATATTTTATTTTCAAAGCATCAGCTATTTGCTTGGGCATCACTGTTGTACTAGCTCTTGAATCTATTAATTCATTATGCAAGATTTTCTTTCCAACTATCAGAGTCAAATAAAAAGGCTCTGGCTTGGATTTACTTGTGCTACATCATTCACAAAGGCTGTTGTCTGATGAGGAACTGTATCTTTGAGCTTTTCTTTTCCAGTAGGTCCTTCTTTGGTAACAACACCTTCGGGCACTGCTTGACCTTATAGAGCATCTTATAGCAATGTCTTCTATTTAGGGATAGCCAATATATCCCATATTAATACCTGGGTTGGAGTCTTTTTCAATTGATCCACTACATTGATTGGTCCTAAAGACTGAGTTTTTTGGACATAAGGATACCTCATTTTTTTCCTAAATCTGGGTAGGAATCCCCTGGTCTTGCACTGGCTGAGGCACTTCTTGTCTAATAGTAACATTTCTTTGCCCTTGAGATGGAGGATTATTCATGACTTGTCTATTTACAATCTCTAACTGCTCCACCATTCTCCTCTTTGATCTGGTGTAATAATCAAATTGCACCACTAGCCTCTGGGAGGTAGATGCTTCATTCAAGAAAATTGCTTCTTCATCTTCAACTCATGAGAACAAAGCATGTTCTGGGGCTATTGCTTCCTCTTGTTTCAAGGACATTCCTTACATCTAAGCCACTATAACTGAATTTTGCATACTGGGAGACTGGTAGGCTTGATTTTTATTGGTACTAGCAAACTGACCATCCATTCTTCTCTTCTTAGCCACCCTTTATTGTAGATTACCTCTAGGACAATCTCTAGGTGTATGAGCATCATTTCAAGGGAAACACCAAGCATTAGTATCATCCACATAATTATTTTGTCCTAAAACCATCTCCCTATTTAAGTTGAGAGGGATGGTTTATGAGGGTGTGGGAAGTGCAACTAATTGATTCAATGGTTGATGGTTAGTTTGTTTTGGAGGACCCTAATATTGGTTTAGTTGGGATGAAAACCTATTTCCTTGATAGCCTTGATAAGGTGGCTTAGAGAAATTATTTTTGTATCTCTTTATATTGATCAGCTTATTAGAAAATGTCCTTAGGATATTATTGATATCATCCATCTCAGATGATTGAGAAGGGATAGGTTCTTTCACGGATGATTGAGGGTAAGTGTACATAAACACAAGTGGGATTACAATTCTAGGAAATTCTTGAGGTAAGGGCACAAATTTTTTTGGGAACATGGGCATGGGAGGCCTTGAAGGTAACTTTCCAGCATCTATTAAATGATTCTCAACTCTGACTACATATTCATAAGCTTCTGGCAAAGTGTGTCCTCCCAGTGACTAAATCATAATAGATATATCTGAATTCAAAGCTTTGAGATAAAATACTATGGCCATACTTGATATTGGTCTAGCTATAGCATGGATTCTATCCCAGGTCTTTTGAAATCTGGTATTGAAGTTAGTCATGTCCTCCTATGGTCCCCTTTGAATGGTGATTAACTACTGTAATAAGGAAGACTTATCACCCTTCTCTACAAATCTTTCAAAGAACAGATCTCCAAGATGGTCCCATGTAGATATGGTATTTGGGGTCAATGACTGATACCATTCTAAAGCCTTCCCCTTAAAATAAGCTACTAATAACCTTATGGCCACATTTTACTGTGTGATAACATGTATAACACAGACATCTGATACATCTTGAAGATGTTCTGCAGGTATTTTAGAGTCCTGCCCATTGAACTTGGGCAGAGATTTTAGGGAATTTACTAGGATAGGATCCCAAACAAATAGTGGTGTTGGGAGGATTAAGGGGATACCAGTGTTCTAAATTACATAATTTCTTAGGGGTATAGGGGCTCCCATATTTGGTATTGGTACAAACTGGTTAGCTCTTGTTCTTGGACTTGTTACCAAAGTTGGCAAAAGAATACCTAGATTTGTAAAAGATTGTGATGTAGTGACTAGTCTATAGCTCTAACTCCTCGTAGCTCTCTGGTTCATATGGTCTTGAAAGAAACTTGAAGACTGGTCCCACTGAGCATGACAAAAACTATTGATGCTTAAAATTGTGCTTGATTCTAATCAACAACAATGGGAAGTTTCAAGCTGTGGGATATTACGGTTTGAAACAACCTCCAGATTTTAGAGAAGCTAGTCTCTTCTTTTGTATCAAGTATGGGAAGAAAAGGAAAAAAATGCAACTGCAAGAAATTAAACCTAACTATGGTGATGTGCCTGAGTGAAATTTGATCCTAATCCTGAGCACAGTGAGACTATATGTAGGATTTATTTACATTTAAGAGGAAACAAGTGCATGATCAATGTAAAAGATTGGAATAACTGAAATAGAGGCTCATAATAGAGTCTTCTTTTGCTGAGATATAGAAAATGTCAACAAAGGCATAGGGTTCAATCTTCTTATAAGAATCTTCCAATCACATAAGAAGCGTAGAAACACATATAGTTATGTAGAACTTTCGACTCAAGAAAACAAGACAAAAGAAAATGACATTCCTAATCACAACTCTAATAAAACTATAGTATAGACTACTTATGCAAATGACACAGATAATATCAATGAAGGCATAAAGTTCAATCTTCTTAATTCATTCAGCCACATAAAAGGCACAGAAACATGCACAGTTACATCAACTTTACAACTCTAGAAAAATGAAACAAAAGCAAATGATATTACTTAGTTATCGACTCTAGAAAGTCTAAACTATATTGTCTCCCTCAATCCATCCTGTTGATCCCCTTTATAGCCTCAGACATCTCCTCTCATCATCACCTTTCCCACACAATTTACTCCACCCTTTGGTTTATAGGGGACAAACAGATGATGCTTTCAATGTTTGCTGACTCCAGAAATCTACCCAGTGAATTGCTCCACCTACTAGAAATAACTCCCACTGAGCTCCCCCTATCTCACTTGCTAAAATAGATACACAAAATAGTCTATCTTATTGAAATGGATGAGGACACTTAGTCAATTCCATGAAAATCTTCCTTTTACTTAGAAGGCACCAGAGAATGACACTTGGTACTTTCTGCCTAATTTATCAAAGACACGTGGCTCTTTTCACTTTTCCCTTAGCTATGTTATAGAATTATTCAAGGCACATATTATGCTTCTATATATGGTGACACTTGGTAGCTTCCATAGAATTTTGAAATAACAACCAAGACCCACCACAATTTATATTCGGTAATGAAGCTTGAAGACGATCTCTCAAAAATTGACACGTGGTAGGCTCTACTATTCTTGGGAAGATACGTGGCATCTTCCACTTGTTTCAGGAATGGAGTAGAAAGGGGCTTAAAAAGTGACACTTGGTGGCCTTTGCTACTCTTTGGCACTTCAACAAAATGAAACGATGCCTTTCTACCTCCTAAAAAGGTACTTGAACCCTTTGGTTTTTGGGACACTCCCTTGAACTGCTCGATGAACCAAAATGGTTCAATGGTTCAACTGTTCAACACTGCACACCATTTACATGTTAACCAAGGTATTGAACCAAAAATAGTGAACCAAGGAATTAAACCCAAAAATGTTGAACCAAGGTATTGAACCCTAGCATTGAACCGACTATCTCTCAGATGCTGACACGTGGTGACTTCTGCTTTCCTCTAAAAAAGTAGTCTAGGGCCTTCCACAACTACCACCTAGCAATTTATGCTTCTTCTTAATACTTAGCTTGTTGAAAACCTTTGTTAAAAAATAGAATGAAATGCGAGTGCCGCTATGAGGCATGGATGCTGACACGTGTTTACTTCTGTTGAGTTTTTATTGGATACGTGGCACATTCTGTGGCTCTCTTAAAAGTTAGGAAAGGGGCCTCAGCCGACTCCACTTGGCCAGAACCCATGCTTAGACTATGCCACTTGGTAGCTTCCACTTCTCTTCGACACTTAGATAGAAAATGAATCAAAAGAAATAAGCTCGCATTCTATTTCAAAACTTCTACCGCCATGACCAAGGTATGTGGGAACAAAACTATAGTGCGTGACTAAAAACTTGAATGCAACATAGAGTAAAAATTTACTCTACATTTTGCATTTTAAAAATAAATTTAAGTCTATTTTTTATTTCATGACCATTTTTCTAAGTGTGAAAAGTGATGTATGGTATGTTAAGCAATAATATTCTATCCTTGCTTCTCCTTATCCTCTCTTATCTATGCAAGACTTCCTATTTTAATAGGTCATATAGAGTGTAAATAATTTATTAGGATCCTTTAAAGTGTACAATTTCTCCTAGGGTGTGCAATCTTCCCTCTTATTCACTTACCTTCTGTTGTCTTATGCATATCACCTCTATGTTGAAACACTTATGTTAGAAACTTTTAAGACTTTAAATCTAGTTTGTAGGTCTTGTTTCTTAGTGAAATAAGTATGATGATATTATGTAAATAATTATGCATATCACTCCTTTAGATTAGTTTCATTTCATACAAACTTATATCTATTTTCCCACAAGTAACTACTTAAGTAGGTGATAAGCATTTCAGGGTATATTCAGGGAGCTAGACCTTAAACCTAGAGGTCTATTTCTACCTATAAGTAAACCCACATACCTAGAAGTATTTCCATGTTGCCAAAATATAGATGAGTCCTAAACAACCTCCTCTCGAGTAAAGTATTTGGTGACAATAGTAACACTAATTAAATGACTTATCTCTCTACAAATTAGCATTATAAATTTGGCTTATCAGAGCTTAGAAATTATTAAGTATGGCCTTCTATGTGTAGCCTCCTAAAGTTAACTCTCACCTAAGGTGAGTTAAGGTTTTTTTAAACATGGAATGAGTTCAAACTAACCCTAGGTTTTAATTTATTTAAAAATTTACTATGTAATTATGATATTCAATTACTAGATATGGCTCTCAAATTAGATATTTTGAGATATTTTAGAAGAGCTTGACAACTCATAAAGGCAACAATGAAAAGGCTTGATATTTTGAATTTTAGAATTTCTATTTTTAGATATTCATTAATTTTGAATGGATAATAAAAATAAGCATTTAATATTTTTTAATTAGTTGATTTATTTTGACTAATATTTTATCTCTTTTAAGATTTGATCAAGTTCTCCACTTAATTGGTCTATAGGCCAAACTAATATTTTTTAGGTCACAAGGTGGGTGGAGATAAAATATATGACAAGTTATTGTTATGTATGGTTTAATAACCCAAATATATATGCCTCAACATGGTTATGAGAATTAATGAATGATGCATGACCAAAATTTGGACATTCAGTGATTCTTATGCTTAATTTATAATGTTTGGTAGGAGTCAGTTTGAAGTCTAGTCAAAACCCGCTTGTGGCCAAAATTGGGTGTCTACAGTTTTCTCCTATTTTATAAGGCATTACAATATATATACTTATTAATGTATTCTCAAATAATTAATGGGTCATGTATGCCTAGTGCCTCAACAGGAGATGGATGAGCCTCGGATGCCTCTTCGAGGGAGTGGTTGACAAAGAAGGTTGGTGATCAGTCCCTCAAAAGAAGGAAAATGATCAGACCAAAAGGGAAAGGGGATAGAAAAGAATAATTTAACCAAAGTTAGTTATAATTAGTGGTATAAGGAGATGCCCCAATTGGGTAGATAAAAAGGATGATTTTTTGAAAGGTAGTTATAATCATCGACATAATAAGATAAAAAAGATAATGATTTGCCTAAAGGTGGTTATAATAATTAATAAGATTGAAAACAATGATTTACTCAAAGGTAGTTATAATCATTGGTATAATCAAAACATGCCCTAAGTGGGTGGATAGAGATAATTATTTGCATAAAGGTGGTTATAATCATTTAACAAAATGAAAAAAATGATTTTCCCAATAGAATTTAGAATCATTAGCATAATCAAAACACGCCCCAAGAGGGAAGATATAGATACTAGTTTTCTCAAAGGTGGTTATAATCACTAACATCTAGATAGATCAAAATATAATGATTTGAGTAAATGTACTTATAATCACTGGAATGACATTTTGCATCGAAACACAATGATTTTCCCAAAGGTAGTTATGATTATTGGCACTATGGGTGGGACAATATGGAAAATTGGAAAAGGGGACTTACATTATAAATCTATACTCACAGAGCAAGAGTAAGCGAGTATAGAGGAGAAAGATGAATTTGGGTAACCTGATAGGATAGAAATACACATCCTAACTATCAAGGATTAAAATTATTTTTTGATTTAATTACTCTCTTTATGGAAATGGCTAGGATAGATTAGGAATTTTTTCAAGTGACCAAGGAGAAGTAATGTGACCTCATTGATTATAAGATATCTGAAGTTAATTTTTGTTGTAACACATTATGATATGTGTAATGATATAAAATACTATGAGAACATATACAAACTATACATAAGGACTGACACATGATCCAATAAACTATTAAAAAAATAAATCAATGATAAAAACCATGATGATAATGTTGACATATGAATATGGATGTACTTAAGTATGATTCACAAATAATCACACAATGGATGCATATATACTAATCCAATGCACAATAATGAAAGGAAATAAATAGGCAAACAAACATATAAATAAGAAGATAAAACACCAACAAAAATCACAACCAAAAACCTAGAAATAAAAAGAAAACAAAATAAAACAATGAGAACAAAATGAAAGAAACATAAATAGTGGTTAATCATAATGTGAGCACAAACAAAAACAAAATCATGCATGCATGTGTAATAGAGGTGTTACTCTTAGTGACAAGGTGACCCCTAAGCTAGATAACAACAATAAAATTATAAAAACAAAAAAATAATTAGCACAATGTTGTTAATAGGATATAGGAGATGATGAGACAAACATACAAAATGGTGGGAATAAAAGAAAAGGAAGGGGTAGCCAAACTGAGTCCAGATACACTAGGCAAGTGGATGCTTCCTACATAGTTTAATGGATCCAAGGTCTAACATAAAATTCAAGCCAAATGTAGTTATCCTAGGATATGAGATAAAATAAAAGTAATGACAAGAAGACATGGTTGTGTTGTAGAGGAAATATGGGAATGATCATGAAAAATGATGAAAGCATTAAAGATGGCTACTGACTAAATGTTGAGAGCATATTATTTTAAGAAAATGTTTTTGGAATTTTTGAATCCTCTCAACTCATTTGAGAATTATGAGATACTAAATGGTCCAACTCATATAATGGTGAGAGATTTCAAGGAATAATATCTTATATTACACTTTAATTCACCTTCTATATAATATAATTGCTTATGATATCAAACAAGTTAATAAGAAGAATTATAACTAACATAGTCATTCAAATGGAGAACCAAACATTTAATGAAAACACCCAATCAAACAAATTAGATGGTGATACCAAATAATAATAGGTCTGATCAAAGGAACCAAATGATAGTGCTAAATTATAATACCTTATGATAGTAATGAATGGAAGTTCCAAATAGAAGTTCCAAATGATAATACCAAATGACAAATCCAAATATAAGTGTTGAATGATGACATCCACTCTATAAATGTATGATAGAAATAAAAATAAAAAAGGTGCTGCCACCAAACAACATAACCAAAATTTAGCATCTACTCTATGATCAGATGATAGAACTAGATGACATAATTTAAGTGTTTTATCCTTGATCATCATGGCATCTGGTGGGAAAAGTAAAATGATAGTAAAATTATCAATATAATCAAGCATATTATCTTATTTTAAATATCCAATAAAAAATTCCACATAATCATAATGCACTCAAAATATAGGTATTTAGTTTTTTAGTTTATCATAAATTTCACTTTAACTGATCAATAATATATATAAAAAAAAAAATACATTTAAAAATCCTCAATGATGTCTCACTATAAATAATTAAATATAATAATATGTCACACCCTAAAGATTATTTTGATTATTACATGCCACCACTCAAAGACGATCCTCTAGTTTTTGATGACAATGATCATAATACTCAAGTGGTAAAAGAGATTACTAGTTCTCACCAAACACAAAGTTTAGCTAAAAAATCCACTCAAAAATCTTTGTGAAGGAAGAGAAGTAGATGAAAAATTGGAAGGTCCTTTAAAGTGGACTGGGAAATTTTTTTCCCTTCATTTGAACTTATAGATCTTGTAAATGCTGATGATACTCCAATATAAAGTAGAAATACAATATGTAGCTGGAAACGAAGAAAGGAACATAGAATGCAACTGAAGATGGACATGATTGAGAAACATTATGGAAAATTATATGTGACAATGAAGTACCCAGATGGACCGATACCAAGAACGCACAATTGGAAAAAATCATAAGAATGCATGCATGTAATATATGCATGTGCATATGAAAATGATAATAAAAGTCAAAACATCTTATTGAGAAATGGGGAACAATCAAAGATTTGTTTTTAAAAGTTATGGAATCCCATTTAAATTCCAAATATATACAGTTCTCTACTATATACCACATTCTAAAAAAAGTTATAACTATTTATAATTTTTTAGATTATAAGAATTTATTTCAACATAATGGATTTATGGATATTACACAATCACATTGTCCAAATTGTAATTCTTGGGAAATATAAAAATGTCTAGCAATGATTGAAAAGGAAGATTTGAAACAAAAATTTCAAAATTTATTATTCATCTCATTTTCCATTGATGGGGTCATAGCAATTGAAAACACATATTGGGATTGCACGCATGTTTATACTTTTAATAACTATTTAAGGCAACTTCATCTACTAGCAGTTCATAAAATGGTAGAAAATTACAATGTAGAAAATATTCACAAATTGGTTGTATCTAATTTGAAATATAAATCTAGGATGGATGATTATGCAATAACTACAAATATGGAGTGTGTTGGGGCTAATGGTACATCAGTTATGTAGGGTCATAGAAATGGTTTGTGTTTGGATGCAAAAATTAAGTTTTTGCATATATGACTATAATTCATTACATGGCTCATAGGATGAATTTTGCATACAAAAAAGTTGGCAAATTTGTTAATGTGGCAAAAGTGGAGGAGCTCATTCATGACCTATTATCTTATATGTCAAGTAGTCTAAAAAGATTTTTAGAGTTCCAATAATTTGCAATAGGAGTGATTTATGGTAAGAAACTATTGAAATATGTTGATACATGATGGATTTCTATGTATGAACATGAATGCTAAATTTTTTAAGAATTCCATCATTAGTAGTTTTTATGTATAAATATCATAGATAAATTAATAAGGCAAAATATTTGTTGTATCATTTAATAGATTTGGAAACACTACTAGAATTATGCGGAATTCTCCCAATGCTGAAGGAAATGAATTGTTTAATGAAACATACTTAGGAGATATCCATTTATATTATTGTCTTCATACGAATGAGAACATGAGTATGTCAATATCTAGATATACTATACACTTTGAATGAAAATTTTCAAGGCCCTATTTTTAGTAGTTGGAAATGTTTCATAGATCTAAGTAAAATTGAGAGCTATTTGAAATTGAATATTAGTGATCATATTTGTATCATTGTTAATGGAAAAGAGATACCAATGCACACTTTCTATAAAAGATCTAATCTTGTAGGAGATGAATCTAAAGAACTACCTATAACCCACATTATGTATGATATTGTTCTATATAAAACCCAAATGAAACTATATAATTTTACAAAACTTATCTACAAAGATTAGAGATCATTTTAAAATGGATGATTTTGTGGGGCTATGGTAGTTGTGAATCCCATTTTCTAGAACAGTAATAATAGTCAAAAGCTGATTAGTAATTTATTTCACAAATACATGGGTTGTATTGTAAATAATTTTAGTAAATTTGTAGAGGTAAATGGATTTAAAATAAAAGGTATTTTGGGAAATTATTTATTTACATATCAATCAACTCATTCTGGAGTTACAATGTTTGAACAATATCACCTTCTACGCAAACTAATAGAAAATGGGGCAATTACACAGCGATGGAAAAAACATTACCCTAGTAGTATATTATAGGAAAGTCTAAGTAAATATTTCTAATTATATGAGATTTTTCAAATAGTGATTCTAGTATCAATGGAAGATGAAATATTATTTATTATATCTAATCAATCATGGAGGTATGGTTCAATATGGCAACCTTCAGTGAAAATATCTCTTTGGACCTCAAATCTCGTAGATGACAATGAAGGAACTCAGTATTTAAAGGTACATCTTTGAGCCTTCCCATAACTACCTTCCACTAATCATCTAACCCAAATTATTTTTTTAACTCCTCCCATATGTATTTTCTACAAGATATGTAAATTTATTTTCATCTAAACTCTTGGTAACCTTGTCATATGATACTAGGAAAATAACAAGGTGCTCTATTTTGTGCTTTTAGAGAAATGGTCCCTAAACATAGTATTTTCATCTTTAATCATGGTTACCACTCTCATTTATAAGCATAAAAATTCAAACATGAATGTGACAGTATTCTCCACATATTTATCACTCTAGTAAATTTTCAAAACATGTTCCAATCTCCTCTAATCAACTTTTCCAAGTCTCTACTAGTGCCACCTATAGGTGGACATTCCAATTTACTAGAAATGAATGAACCTATAGGTAGTATGCATGGTTTATTGATTTAAATGATGTTTCTACCATTTTAAAATTTTAACAATAGACTTATCATTATATAGATTCCTATTGAGCTCAAATGTTCATTCTTAACATGATTAGTTCTAATGAGGGCACTTGTAGGTGCACATTTAGTTATATGTAGGAAACAAACATGAAATGATAATTGGACTCAAGGAATATACTTTAATAGATAATTTATATCCACTAAATTCATTAAAATTAAATAATATTATTTTTTAAATCTTTATACAATCTCCCACATCTCATTTTAATGTCTTCTCTTCTTATAGGCACCTGTAAATGCATCTCTATGTTATATGATTGTGTGGGTGACTAAGTTGATTATTATAGTCCTTAATTTGAAAATTTAATTGATTATAATTAATTAATAATTTTATTATAATGTTCTTAAAATATTAAGACTTCAATCACAATCTTGTGGATGTGTTTTAGATCCTTTCACAATTCACCTAGTCGATTATGTCTGATAGTCATGGACTAAACTGATTATATGATACTTATTAATTCAATACCATGTGAGTTTGCTTCAAATAATGATATTTAAAGTAAATATGACCAATATAACATTTAAAACATGTAAATAAACCTATATTCACTCTCTAAAACCACTACTAAGGTATGAATATTATAAAAATGATGGAAACTTGCCTGCAACACAGAATGGTGCCTTCACTTGCAACTTGAGATACTTGGCCTATAAAAACACGTTGAAACATAAATAAAAGAATGGGAGACATTATTTTAATATTTTTTTGTCATCTATATTTAATTCCATGAGATATATTATATGAACTTGTCCAAACAAGAGTAAAACCTATAGGGTATGGGAAACAATGAGAAGAAAACAAAGTCAACTTTTTAGAGATGATTCATAAATCAAAAACTACAAATATTTGAATATTTTTAATGAAAATTAATGTATCTAAGTTTTATATTACACCCAAAAAAATTTTTGTCTAAAACTTCTCTAACGAGCCATACTAAACACAAACCTATTAACTGGTTCTATATGTCTAGAAGGGCAATGAAGGAGTATAGTAATTTTTGACCATTTTTTGCACTATAAAAGAATGTATAGAACTTAAATGATTCTATGTAAGTTGAATATTCATCCCATAATTTTATCACACATTTCACACTCCCGCATAGGCCGTACAAGTGCTAAACTCTTTCTTTTTTAGTTGTTTTCTTGATGATCAGTTCAATAAATTGTAAGTTTCAGATGGGATTGACATTATTGATATATATTATGATATATTGGACATTTTAAAGAAAACTAAGACAGTTGGACACTTTTAAAACCATGCCACTTTCATACAAGACCCCAAAATGACCCCTAAGTGACTTAAGTTGACATATGACTTAATAAAACCATGATCAAGTCATAAATGGCATAAAATTACATCTAAGGAACAACAAAACACCATATGACACTATATTTTACCTCTATATAATTTTTTTACTATAGTAAGGTTAACCCATATTGACTTATGGTCAAAATGGTCAACATTCTTGGTGATTTCCCAAGGGTGGTATGCTTGTTATGCCAAGACTAGTTACTTAATCATGTCCATTGGGCTATGGATTCAATTTTACATATTATTGACACAAAAATTTCCTTTTAAAACACACCAAACAATATAAAACTAAAAATAAACAACACACAAGACAAGAAAATAAGCCACACATACTTGTTCTTCATGAGCATTTATGGAACACACAAATAAATAATCAATATACCTATCTCAAACACTAAAGAACCTAAGATGAAAAATTCCTCTTAGATCAAAGGGGAATTTTGAAACCTCTCTTTTTTCATGACATAGAGTAATTAATGAGGCATGTAGTTTTTTAATCCTTGGCATTGATGCCTCCATCTTCTTCGTGGTGTTTGCCAACTTCATTGACATGGTGGTCAATGAGAACAAATCAGATCTAAAAAAAATAGATATAGAAATCAACTCTTCTTAAATACAAACAACCTCAACTTTCCCATGTGGATCCTAAACTATGACCTCTAATGGTGGTTCGATAAAACATACCTTTTTTGTTTTCTATGGTACTCTCAATAAGATTGGGTTTCTTTTTAGCTACAAATTCTTTAATCTCGTCAAAGAGCTCTACATAGTCTACCCAATCTTGGTCATTTTCCTCCATGGAATAGTCTTTCTATACCTTTTTAATTACTTTACCCTCAACTTGGAAAAGATATTCAAGCTCTAGAAAAAGTTCCAGTTATAGCTGCCACTCATCCTTACTCTCCTTGTCATTTAGAACCATTGCCTCTTTAATCTTATCCTCTTAATGTATGAGGTCATCAAGCTAGTGTTCTTCATGCTCTTATGCATTTTAGGGTGATTAAAAATCAGATTTAGGTATTGAGTCATCTCCAAGAACTATGTCTTCTACTTTGGTCTCATGAGACTCTTTTAGAACTAAAACCTCATGAAGAGTGATTTGACCTTCATCTTTGATAGTACACTCCTCTTCATGCTTGAGATGGTCATCCACAACTTCATGATCAAACATGTAGTATTATTAAAATACTTCTCTTTCTAAGTTTTGGCCATATTCCTCATGGATAGCTATAATGTAATATTCAATATGTTTCTCTACATTCAAGAAAGTAGAGTTGCATTTGTGCTCACCAAGGGACTCCCTATGGTGATTTCTTCCTCATAGTCACTCATGACATCTTTTTGGGAAACTATAGCTTGATATTTTTCCTCTTCATTTTCTTCCCTCAAATTTTTTTCCTCTTCAATAAGGGGTGAGGTGGAATGTTGATGGATAGGCTCATGAGATTTAGATGGAGAATGGGGTGTGATAGAGGGATTATGAATGAAAATTGGAGTGTGAGGGGTAGTAGAGGGATTGTTAATGGATTAAGGAAAGAGGATTGCACTATTAAACTCATAGGTAAGTGATGTATTGGGATGATTATAATGAATAACACCTAGATAAGTAAGATTTGAATGTTGCCAATATCTTTCTTGAAATTCTTCAAGAGAAACTTGTTAATTTTTTAGCTCTTTATCCTCCCAAATACTTAGCCTATATATTGAGTATTGAAGGCATTTTTTTCCAAGTCAATTTGTTCCTTGATCTCCCATTTAATTTCAACTTCAACCACCTCCCATTCAATCATACATATTTGGACAAAAATTCTTATCCATTCCATGAGATGGTTATGAAGCACATCAAATTCACCATCCCATGTTCCCATATTGTCTTCATTATATAGAAACTTTGGTAGGAGTGATAAGAAGGATTGGATATGAGGTGGGGATGATTTAGGAGGAATAAGGTAATGATGTGAATCAAGACCAAATTCATCTTATTTAATTATAGTCTACAAGAATCCACATCTTTCCTTATAATATCTTTGTGTGCAATCCATAGAATCATCTGATTCCACATGACACGACTAATAAGGATCCTCTTCGGGTTGATACAGATCATAGTATGAATGATAGGGATCATATTAGGACTAATAAGGAGGAATTTATTTATATTTTTCTTGGTATCCTTCCTCATATGGTTTTATAAAAACATGGTGTCCATATGGAGAGGGAAATGGAGGAATCTAGTGCTTCCATGGATCATAGGATTGGTCGCCATTATGAAGGATTATTAAGGAGTAAAATGTGGTTCATAATAAGGCTGACAGGGAGGATCATGATAGGGGTATTCAACATAGATATTCATATCATGCTTATATGTCAAATGAGATATAAAAATTGGTTAAAATCCTAAATGAGATATATATGGGCTGCTTAAAACTAGAAGTTTTCATTTAGAGTTTCCATTGGTGCTAACTTTCTTGCTTCCAAAATCTAATTAGAAGAAAGACACACGAAAACTCTTTCCACTCTCTTAGACCTCATCCCACTGAGCATTCTATAACTATTTCCACAAAATATTTCACCATATAATATGGTGTTCAATCATTCTCTATATTTGGAAAATATGGGAACACTTCCAACTATGTGGGTGTACCTATAGTGGAAGTGAACCTCTACATTTAAGGGCTAGCTCCCTAAATGTATCTTGAAGTACCTATCACATAAACTAGTGATTTATTATAGGAAAAGAGTTATAAATTACATGAAATTAACCTATTCTAAGTGGGTGATACACTAATATGTTTTCCATATGACCATCATACTTCTTGCACTAAGAAAAAAGACATAAAATCTAACTTTCAAGTCCTAAAATATTCTAACATGAGTATTTCAATATGGAGGTGAGATGTATGAAGGCTCTACAAGGTAAGTAAACCATAAGCTATTTTTAGACACTAATTATCATTATACACTTAAAATATAGACCCATTCACTTGACCACACTCCACACGACTTGATATAATAGGAACTCTTGCATAAACATGAGAGGATAAGGGAAGAAAGGATAGAAGATTATCACGTTTTATCACCATACATCACTTTCAATAATTATAAAATGTTCATGAGATTAAACCAAACTTTCATTAATTTTTGGAAAAAATACAATGTAATTATATTAGGCATTCATGATACATGGAGTGGAATTAGATTACAAAGGCCAAATGGTAGCTACTTATAGAACTTAAGAGAGAAGTGGGAAAATAGAAGTCCAAAGGTCACTATAACACTTGTCATGCTGAGAAGAGGAGTTACCTATGTATGATAATGTATTAGGATACAAAACATGCAAGTTATGATAGGAAAAATATCCCTCCAAGTCATGAGACTTTGAAATGTGGTGTAAAACTCCTCATTCTACACAAGAAAATTGTCCTCATCATTCAACCCTTTTGCACCATCCCAAAACTAACTAGGGATAGGTATCATGATTTAAATAAGAGATAGGGGTTGTATAAATGATATACCATGCATTATATACATCCCTAATCATCTATATTCTTTTATAAGTGATCCATTATTGCCTATAGTCAAAGAAACTCCTCTTTCACTCACCCCTCACACTTGGCCTCAAAATTGGTTTCAATTTTCCATGAAAATTTGTATAAGGGGGTGAATGACACTTAAAAATAAAAATATGGAATTATAATTTTCATTTATACCTTAAAAGGCCATCTACTTGAATTTTTTTCCCTTTTAACTATTTTACTCACATTTCCAGTTTTGACTGGCTGAGATAAAGGTGATAGTCGACATACTTAGGAGTTTTTATGAATCATGAAATAATCACATAGAGTTTTATTAAGTCCCAATTATTCTCCAAAAGTTTTTTAAATATATTTAAATTCCTTATAACTTTAAAAACATCAAAAATATTCAATAAAACCTTATTTCCTTCTTATTTGTACAGCTATGAAACACCTCAAGTGGAGGGGAAGGATATATGGAGAGTCTCCTACATGGTTAAGTCACTTCCAAGACCATTCCATTTAATTTAGATATATCTTTATCCATTTTATAATTTAAAAAAATATCCATAGGATTAATTCTTAGGACCCATATCACCCTCCCCAAACTCCTTGGACCTCCATGCACAACCTTTGAAGAGATGTGAACATCCAAAGTTACCTTATCAAGCTTAATTTCTCATTTTGCATAGGCCTGAGTTATTTTTAAGCCAAATTGGATTTATTTTAAACTTATTTGCATATATATAGTTTAAAAATATTCTATATTCCTTTATGAACATGTTTTAATCCATTAGAATGCTTTCATAAAGTTGGAAGTGAAATTGACTTACCATTTTGGGCTCTAGGCTAAAATCCTGCCTAATAGACATGTTTACATCCTTGAAGGTATAGGGTACCCTATTAAAATTATGACCATTTTTAATGATCATACATTTTTGACACATATTATTCATCTTTCCACAACCCCTATGAAGGTTTATAATATTCTATAGTCCTTTGCATCATCCCTTTTCCTCAGAATTTGTCGATTTTCATGCTAGGGGAGTACCCCCTATCTGAGACAAAATAGAGGGTACTTCTCATATTTTCCCAAGTAAAATAAATATTTTCAGAGATTATACAAGTGGTGGATGCATTATGCACAAAATTTTGGCCCTTTATTATATGATTATCTCCCCCCAAAGCACTAAAACCTAGAAAGGACCTATAAATTTAGTCATTGATTGTAAGGTATTTACTGTGGTCTATGTAATGCCTTGCATAACCATTTCTCTACATGATTTGTGTTGTATGAGGGTATATAAATTCAATTAAAACCTTAAACAAGGTTTTCCATTTCATTAATTATTCTAACCCTCTACATTCCCCCTCACACATGCCTTTCTCTTTGAAGTGACTAGACTGTTGACTATGTTTCCTATTTGGGAGGGGTCCCTATAGGTGGTCCTGCATGATTGGACTTTGGATATAGTTTTCAAATAAATTATTTGGTTTTTATTGTCTATATAACATTAATTTTATGTATTCAAATCATATTAATGTAGTACAAACACTCACATCCCTCACACATGCTTACTGTTCATTACAATCAATCACAATCAACTATATTAGAACAAGTAGGATCCTATACGTATAGATATTACTTAGAATATGTTTCACATCACATTAGTATCCTCTGATTAATCTTTAATCATATTACATAAACCAATTTTGGTGATTTCATGCTTCATTATTTCTCATGGATGAAGTAGGGTTTTGCCCTTAGTTGTTATAGGTGGGTTTCTTTGGAGATAGGCACACCTATACGTGTGAAAAGGGTCAAATTTTGGTATATCATCCTCTTTAAATTACCATTAGATATTAAATTTTGTTTTCAAATATTAGATCCATTAAATCATGGAGACATGGTTTAATATGGAAACCTTAGTTAATGAGGTATCTTTGGAGCTCAAATCTGATAAATGACAATGAATGAACTCTATGTTCAAAGATGCATCTTTGGGCCTTCCCACAAGTAACTTATGCTAATCATCTAACCCCATAAATGTCAGGGAAGTCCAAGAACAAACACACCTATTCTGATTCCTCTTGTTGGATCTTGCTCCTCAGAAAGAGCACAGTATGATTACCAAATATAAGCAATTATAAATGCGAAAAAAACCAGAAATACAAGTAACTAGAATTCACCAATTGCACAGAATATGAGAGACAATACACTATCTTGTATTAACACTTTACAGAAAAGAATACAACAAAGAGCCGCCACACTCTTTCACCTTAAAGAGGTTTGCCACACCTCAAGTGTACAGTAAGTTTTCTCACACAACACTCTCCTACACAAAAAATGGTCCCAACAACCAACTCACAAACAGAATTGGTATTCACCTCTCCAACTAGTCAGTAATAACCCTGCCAGTTCACCAAGCACTCAATAGTACTTCGAGTTGATCTCCCATTAACCTACAACCTGTAATTCAACAGACCATACTCACATGTAGATCTCCTATGAGCTTGCAACAACCTACAACTCAATGATCTTACAATGGAAGCAACTTACTTGCCTTCCTTTCTATCTCATTCCTTAATTACAATACATGCCAATGGGTCTATAAATAGATCCCTAACTCAAACAATAACTTAGACTCTTAATTTAGACAATTATCCTCGCAGCCAAAGACTCTAACTGGCCTTTACATGCAAACACTTCATTCACTTAACTAACTATCTGTGTAACGAGCAGTTCTGGAACACACAGGCGACCGACATCAGTCCCTGCTAGTCTGGTTCTGCCAATGTCAGCTGACTCCCTGTCATCACCGGTGGCCTTCTGCACTGGTCACGACTGACATCGGTCCTGCTACCAACGCCGGTTCTCCTAGAACTCAGCAACCTTCCTATTCCTTCTATTTGCAAAGAGTTGAAGCTTTTAGCTCCACAACTCAACAATCTCCCACTTGGAGATAAACAGCTGTAACCTGTACCTGTACCTGTACCTGTACTTAGTCTAGTTTGTTCCCTTAGCTTTGTATCCCTCCTCAAGATCACTCTTGAAGACCAACCACCACAAACCTATAGTGCAAAACCTGTCATCCAAATCACCTACCACATCCACATCTACAAACCATGTAGAAAATAACCTGAACCTGCATAACATGTGCACCTACTGCTAGTCCCTGTAAGAATCCACTGAACTACCCTCCAATGGTTCTCTTTCGGATTGGCTCCAACTTGTCACAACTCCCAATGCTTGGGAAAACTCAAGTTTAGTACATACCATGCACTCAACCTCATTATGTGAATCAAGACACCTGTTCATAGAACTATCCAACCATTGGCGTGCTGACCGATTTCACACAATCATCCTAAAACAAAGTCAACATATGACCTACCATGTCTCTAGAACACACTCATGCCAAAGAATCTTGCTACTCCTAGATTCTCCATGACAAACACCTGAACTAGCTTTACCTTTAGTTTAGCAATACCTGTATATGTAACCCTGCAACAAGCACATCATATAGTATTAAGATAGTGTAGCTAATACTATCCAACCTGGTAAAGAGAAATACAATAATCAAACCTCCATTGCCCTGTAGCTAATACAAGACCATATACCCTGATCTTCCATCTCATGTATCCATTTTTGCTCTTCTTTATTCTAAACATCCATTCATCTCTCAGTGCTTACTTCCAGCTGGCCACTCTACCCAAAACACCTGTTTGGTACTCCTCTAAGGAATCACATCCTCATCCATGCCTAGCTCCCACTATTTCTTGGATCTACCTGTTTTGCTTCTTCAACAACTTCCAGGTCCTATGCCATAAGTGAGCAACAAGTAGTGTAAAGAAGGGAAATGATGAATTTAAGAACTTACTTACACCTTCAGTCCTCCATATGGGCACTTGAGACTCCATGACAACTTGCTGTCCACCCCAAATTTGTCTCAGTAATCGGTATAGGTCACATCTCAGTCTGCAGACGATCGATGTCGATTTCTTGCGACTGCCACCTTGCCGACATCAATTTCCCCTGGCCAACGCCGGTAGTTCTCTGCCCTGAGTCATCGATGTCGATCTGAACATAGCTGACGTCGGTCCCTATCTAGATGCCGATGCCAATTTTCCTATCGATGTTGGTCTCTATGTTTTTCTTGTGAGACTTGACTTTTTCCTGCGAGCTCTTTTTGGATCAAATCCTTGTCCAAATCACCCTTGCTCTGCTCAAAATTCTTCTACATCTTGTGCTGAACTCTATCCATCACCTTCTCCTTAAAAACCAAGACTTTTCTATTCTTGTCACTAACATCAGATTCCTCAAGAAATGTTACATTCTTCTTCTACATATAGAAACCATGATCCATACCTTGCAAATCTGAAAGCATATCCTTTGACTCAAGAACAAGCATCTCCTTCTTATCTATGTGACCAAGCCTATCAAGCCACATCTCTGAATCTACAGTTGAAGTAGATAACCCAGAAAGAGAATCAGTAGTACAAGTAGATAGATAAAGTGTACCTACTTTCTTACCTCTAGCTACAATAAGTGTACCCTTGGTAACCTTCCAAGAGTCCGCTGTGAGAGTTACTGTGTAACCCTCATCACCCAAACTTCTAACAAAAATCAAATTCCACTCTAGAACTGGGACATATATGACTTCTTTTAACACCCATGTGTTACATGTCTGCAATTTCAGCTTCACTTTCCCTTTGCCATCAATCTGATAAGGCTTACCATCCCCTACATAAATTTCTCCAAAATCTCCCTGGACATACTCATGAAAAAATTCCCTATGTGGGGATGCATGAAAAGAGGCACCAGAATCTAAAACCCAAGATTCTACTTTTTCCAAAGAACATACCAGAGCATCCCATGCAGCATAATCTGCAACATCTACTTCTTCTTCATGTCCTTCATGCTGATCTTCACCTGATCTGCAATCTCTCTTTAAGTGCCCTTGCTTTCCACACTTCCAGCAGGTTATTCTGCCATACTTGGACTTGGATCTTCTGCCTATCTTGGACCTTGATCTCCCATGCTCTATCTTTTCTCTTTGCCTTCCTTTGCCTTCAACACTCAAGGCATTTCCTGATGATTCACCTGTGTTATTTCTGCGTATCTCTTCATTCAAGATCACACTCACAACATCATCCACTTTTAAGACTTTTGAAGGAGACACAATATTAGAAACTGCCATTACCAAACTTTCCCAACTTTCAGGTAATGAACACAAGATTAAGAGAGCTCTAATTTCATCATCAAATACAATATTGACTGAACTTAACTGGTTTACCAAACCATGGAAATCACAAAGATGGCTATGAACAGATCCACCTTCCAACATTTGCAAATTAAATAAACGCTTCATAAGAAATACCTTATTAGAAGCTGAGGGTTTTTCATATAAATTTGACAAAGATTCCATCAACTCCATTGTTGTCTTACACTGTGATAAGCTGGAAATCACAGATGATGCAAGACTCAATCTAATAGATCCCAGAGCCTTCCGATCAAGAACCTCCCATTCTTCATCTTTCATATCCGAGGGTTTGCAAGTAACCCCTCCCAACGGTAAGTACAAATCTTTTTGATACATATAATCCTCAATCTGCATCCTCTACAATTGGTAGTTCTTGCCATTAAACTTTTCCATCTGTAGCTTACTGTCTTCTGTCATTGCTCAACTCCCACTCAAACAGAAACCCTGTGAGTAACCTGTAATCAAAACACACTAACCAGATCTAATCCAATATGTTAGTATCCCAACCAAAAGCTTTGATACCACTTGTCAGGGAAGTCCAAGAACAAACACACCTATTTTGATTCCTCTTGTTGGATCTTGCTCCTCAAAAAGAGCACAGTATGATTACCAAATATAAGCAATTATAAATGTGGAAATAACCAGAAATACAAGTAACTAGAATTCACCAATAGCACAGAATATGAGAGACAATACACTATCTTGTATTAACACTTTACAGAAAAGAATACAACAAAGAGCCGCCACACTCTTTCACCTTACAGAGGTTTGCCACACCTCAAGTGTATAGTAATTCTTCTCACACAACACTCTCCTACATAAAAAATGGTCCCAACAACCAACTCACAAACAGAATTGGTGTTCACCTCTCCAACTAGTCAGTAATAACCCTGCCAGTTCACCAAGCACTCAATAGTACTTTGAGTTGATCTCCCATGAACCTACAACCTACAATTCAATAGACCATACTCACATGTAGATCTCCTATGAGCTTGAAACAACCTGCAACTCAATGATCTTACAATGGAAGCAACTTACTTGCCTTCCTTTCTATCTCATTCCTTAAATACAATACATGCCAATGGGTCTATAAATAGATCCCTAACTCAAACAATAACTTAGACTCTTAATTTAGACAATTATCCTCGCAGCCAAAGACTTTAACTGGCCTTTACATGTAAACACTTCGTTCACTTAACTAACTATCCATGTAACGAGCAGTTCTAGAACACATAGGTGATCGATGTCGGTCCCTGCTAGTCTGGTTTTGCCGATGTCAGCTGACTCCCTGCTGTCAACGGTGGCCTTCTGCACTGGTCACGACCGACATCGGTCCTGCTACTAATGCCGGTTCTCCTAAAACTTAGCAACCTTCCTGTTCCTTCTATTTGTAAAGAGTTGAAGCTTTTAACTCCACAACTCAACAATCTCCCACTTGGAGATAAATAGCTACAACCTGTACCTGTACCTGTACTTAGTCTAGTTTGTTCCCTTGACTTTGTATCCCTCCTCAAGATCACTCTTGAAGACCAACCACCACAAACCTGTAGTGCAAAACCTGTCATCCAAATCACCTGCCACATCCACATCTACAAAGCATGTAGAAAATAACCTGAACCTGCATAGCATGTGCACCTGCCGCTAGTCCCTGTAAGAATCCACTGAACTACCCTCCAATGGTTCTCTCTCGGAATAGCTCCAACTTATGACAACTCCCACTGCTTGGGAAAACTCAGGTTTAGTACATACCATGCACTCAACCTCATTATGTGAATCAAGACACCTGTTCATAGAACTGTCCAACCATTAGCGTGCTGACCGGTTTCACACAATCATCCTGAAACAAAGTCAACATATGACCTACCATGTCTCTAAAACACACTCATGCCAAAGAATCTTCCTGCTCCCAGATTCTCCATGACAAACACCTGAACTAGCTTTACCTTTAGTTCAGAAATACCTGTATATGTAACCCTGCAACAAGCACATCATACAGTAATAGGATAGTGTAGCTAATACTATCCAACCTGGTAAAGAGAAACACAATGATCAAACCTCCATTGCCTTGTAGCTAATACAAGACCATATACCCTAATCTTCCATCTCATGTATCCATTTTTGCTCTTCTTTATTCTGAACATCCATTCGTCTCTCAGTGCTTACTTCCATCTAGCCACTCTACCCAAAACACCTGTTTGGTACTCCTCTAAGGAATCACATCCTCATCCATGCCTAGCTCCCACTGTTTCCTGGATCTACTTATTCTGCTTCTTCAACAACTTCCTGGTCTTATGCCATAAGTGAGCAACAAGTAGTGTAAAGAAGGGAAATGACAAATTTAAAAATTTACTTACACCTTTAGTCCTCCATATGGGTGCTTGAGACTCCATGACAGCTTGTTGTCCACCCAAAATTCATCTCAGTAACTGGTGCCAGTCACGTCTCAGTCTGTAGACGACCGAAGTCGGTTTCCTACGACTGCCACCTTGCCGACGTTGGTTTCCCTTGGCCAACGCCGGTAGTTCTCTGCCCTGAGTCACCGACGTCAGTCTGAACATAGCTGACATCAGTCCCTGTCTGGACGCCGACGCTGGTTTTTCTGCCGATGTCAGTCTCTGTGTTTTTCTTATGAGACCTGACTTTTTCCCACGAGCTCTTTTTGGATCAAATCCTTGTCCAAATCACCCTTGCTCTGCTCAGAATTCTTCTGCATCTTGTGCTGAACTCTATCCGTCACCTTCTCCTTGGAAACCAAGGCTTTTTTGTTTTTGTCACTAACATCAGATTTCTCAAGAAACGTTACTTTCTTCTTTTGCATACAGAAACCATGATCCATACCTTCCAAATCCGAAAGCATATCCTTTGACTCAAGAACAAGCATCTCCTTCTTATTAATGTGACCAAGCCTATCAAGCCACATCTCTGAATCTACAGCTGAAGTAGATAACCCAGAAAGAGAATCAGTACTACAAGTAGATAGATAAAGCATACCTACTTTCTTACCTCTAGCTACAACAAGTGTACCCTTGGTAACCTTCCAAGAGTCCGCTGTGAGAGTTACTGTGCAACCCTCATCACCCAAACTTCTAACAGAAATCAAATTCCGCTCCAGAACTGGGACATGCATGACTTCTTTTAACACCCATGTGTTACCTATCTGCAGTTTTAGCTTCACTTTCCCTTTGCCAATAATCTGACAAGGCTTACCATCCCCTACATAAATTTCTCCAAAATCTCCCTGGACATACTCATGAAAAAATTCCCTATGTGGGGATGCATAAAAAGAGGCACTAGAATCTAAAATCCAAGATTCTACTTTATCCAAAGAACATACCAGAGCATCCCATGCAGCATAATCTGCAACATCTACTTCTTCTTCATGTCCTTCATGCTGATCTTCACCTGATCTACAATCTCTCTTTAAGTGCCCTTGCTTTCCACACTTCCAGCAGGTTATTCTGCCATACCTGGACTTGGATCTTCTACCTATCTTGGACCTTGATCTCCCATGCTCTATCTTTTCTCTTTGCCTTCCTCTGCCTTCAAAACTCAAGGCATTTCCTGATGATTCACCTGTGCTATTCCTGCGTATCTCTTCATTGAAGATCACACTCACAACATCATCCATTTTTAAGACTTTTGAAGGAGACACAGTATTAGAAACTGCCATTACCAAACTTTCTCAACTTTCAGGTAATGAACACAAGATTAAGAGGGCTCTAATTTCATCATCAAATACAATATTGACTGAACTTAATTGGTTTACCAAACCATGAAAATCACTAAGATGGCTATGAATAGATCCACCTTCCAACATTTGCAAATTAAATAAACGCTTCATAAGAAATACCTTATTAGAAGTTGAGAGTTTTTCATATAAATTTACCAAAGATTCCATCAACTCCACCGTTGTCTTACACTGTGGTAAGCTGGAAATCACAGATAATGTAAGACTCAATCTAATAGATCCCAGAGCCTTCCGATCAAGAACCTCCCATTCTTCATCTTTCATATCCGAGGGTTTGCAAGTAACCCCTCCCAACGGTAAGTACAAATCTTTTTGATACAGATAATCCTCAATCTACATCCTCCACAATTGGTAGTTCTTGCCATTAAACTTTTCCATCTATAGCTTACTATCCTCTGTCATTTCTCAACTCCCACTCAAACAGAAACCCTGTGAGTAACTTGTAATCAAAACACACTAACCAGATCTAATCCAATCTGTTAGTATCCCAACCAAAAGCTCTGATACCACTTGTCAGGGAAGTCCAAGAACAAACACACCTATTCTGATTCCTCTTGTTGGATCTTGCTCCTCAGAAAGAGCACAGTATGATTACCAAATATAAGCAATTATAAATGCGAAATTAACTATAAATACAAGTAACTAAAATTCACCAATAGCACAGAATATGAGAGACAATACACTATCTTATATTAACACTTTACAGAAAAGAATACAACAAAGAGCCGCCACACTCTTTCACCTTACAGAGGTTTGCCACACCTCAAGTGTACAATAATTCTTTTCACACAACACTCTCCTACACAAAAAATGGTCCCAACAACCAACTCACAAACAAAATTGGTTTTAACCTCTCCAACTAGTCAGTAATAACCCTGCCAGTTCACCAAGCACTCAATAGTGATTTAAGTTGATCTCCCATGAACCTGTAACCTACAATTCAACAGACCATACTCACATGTAGATCTCCTATGAGCTTGCAACAACCTGCAACTCAATGATCTTACAATGGAAGCAACTTACTTGCCTTCCTTTCTATCTCATTCTTTAATTACAATACATGCCAATGGGTCTATAAATAGATCCCTAACTCAAACAATAACTTAGACTATTAATTTAAACAATTATCCTCACAGCTAAAGACTCTAACTGGCCTTTACATGCAAACACTTTATTCACTTAACTAACTGTCTATGTAACGAGCAGTTCTAGAACACACAGGCGACCGACGTCGGTCCCTGCTAGTCTGGTTCTGCCGATGTCGGCTGACTCCCTGCCGTCGCTGGTGGCCTTCTACACTGGTCATGACCGACATTGGTCCTGCTATCAAAGCTGATTCTCTTAGAACTCAGCAACCTTCCTATTCCTTTTGTTTGCAAAGAGTTGAAGCTTTTAGCTCCACAACTCAATAATCTCCCAATTGGAGATAAACAACTGCAACCTGTACCTGTACCTATACTTAGTCTAGTTTGTTCCCTTGGCTTTGTATCCCTCCTCAAGATCACTCTTGAAGACCATCCACCACAAACCTTTAGTGCAAAACCTGTCATCCAAATCAGTTGCCACATCCACATCTACAAACCATGTAAAAAATAACCTGAACCTGCATAGCATGTGCACCTGCTGCTAGTCCCTATAAGAATCCACTAAACTGCCCTCCAATGGTTCTCTCTTGAATTGGCTCCAACTTGCGACAACTCCCACTACTTGGAAAAAATCAGGTTTAGTACATACCATGCACTCAACCTCATTATGTGAATCAAGACACCTGTTCATAGAACTGTCCAACCATCGGTGTGCTGACCGGTTTCACACAATCATCCTGAAACAAAGTCAACATATGACCTACCATGTCTCTAGAACACACTCATGCCAAAGAATCTTGCTACTCCCAGATTCTCCATGACAAACACCTAAACTAGCTTTACCTTTAGTTTAGCAATACCTGTATATGTAACCCTGCAACAAGAACATCATATAGTAATAGGATAGTGTAGCTAATACTATCCAACCTAGTAAAGAGAAACACAATAATTAAACCTCCATTGCCCTGCAGCTAATATAAGACCATATACCCTGATCTTCCATCTCATGTATCCATTTTTGCTCTTCTTTATTCTGATCATCCATTCATCTCTCAGTGCTTACTTTCAGCTGGCCACTCTACCCAAAACACCTATTTGGTACTCCTCCAAGGAATCACATCCTCATCCATGCCTAGCTCCCACTGTTTCCTTGATCTACCTATTCTACTTCTTCAACAACTTCCTGGTCCTATGCCATAAGTGAGCAACAAGTAGTGTAAAGAAGGGAAATGACGAATTTAAGAACTTACTTACACCTTCAGTCCTCCATATGGGCACTTGAGACTCCATGACAGCTTGCTGTCCACCCAAAATTTATCTCAATAACCGGTGCCGGTCACGTCTCAGTCTGCAGACAACCGAAGTCAGTTTCTTGTGACTGCCACCTTGCCAACGTCAGTTTCCCATGGCCGACGATGGTAGTTCTCTGCCCTGAGTCACCGATGTCAGTTTGAACATAGCCGACATCGGTCCCTGTCTTGACGCTGATGCCAGTTTTCCTGCCGATGTTGGTCTCTGTGTTTTTCTTGTGAGACCTGACTTTTTCCTGCGAGCTCTTTTTGGATCAAATCCTTGTCCAAATCACCCTTGCTCTGCTCAGAATTCTTCTGCATCTTGTGCTAAACTCTATCCGTCACCTTCTCCTTGAAAACCAAGGCTTTTCTGTTCGTGTCACTAACATCAGATTCCTCAAGAAACGTTACCTTCTTCTTCTTCATACAGAAACCATGATCCATACCTTCCAAATCTAAAAGCATATCCTTTGACTCAAGAACAAGCATCTCCTTCTTATCTATGTGACCAAGCCTATCAAGCCACATCTCTGAATCTACAGCTGAAGTAGATAACCCAGAAAGAGAATCAGTAGTACAAGTAGATAGATAAAGCGTACCTACTTTCTTACCTCTAGCTATAACAAGTGTACCCTTGGTAACCTTCCAAGAGTCTGCTGTGAGAGTTACTGTGCAACCCTCATCACCCAAACTTCTAACAAAAATCAAATTCTGCTCCAAAACTGGGACATGCATGACTTCTTTTAACACCCATGCGTTACCTATCTGCAGTTTTAGCTTCACTTTCCCTTTGCCAACAATCTGACAAGGCTTACCATCCCCTACATAAATTTCTCCAAAATCTCCCTGGACATACTCATGAAAAAATTCCCTATGTGGGGATGCATGAAAAGAGGCACTAGAATCTAAAACCCAAGATTCTACTTTATCCATAGAACATACCAGAGCATCCCGTGTAGCATAATCTGCAACATCTACTTCTTCTTCATGTCTTTCATGCTAATCTTCACCTGATCTGCAATCTCTCTTTAAGTGCCCTTGCTTTCCACACTTCCAGCAAGTTATTCTGCCATACCTGGACTTGGATCTTCTGCCTGTCTTGGACCTTGATCTCCCATGCTCTATCTTTTCTCTTTGCCTTCCTCTGCCTTCAACACTCAAGGCATTTCCTGATGATTCACCTGAGTTATTCCTGCGTATCTCTTTATTCAAGATCACACTCACAACATCATCCACTTTTAAGACTTTTGAAGGAGACACAGTATTAGAAACTGCCATTACCAAACTTTCCCAACTTTCAGGTAATGAACACAAGATTAAGAGAGCTCTAATTTCATCATCAAATACAATATTGACTGAACTTAACTGATTTACCAAACTGTGGAAATCACTAAGATGGCTATGAACAGATCCACCTTCCAACATTTGCAAATTAAATAAATGCTTCATAAGAAATACCTTATTAGAAGCTGAGGGTTTTTCATATAAATTTGCCAAAGATTCCATCAACTCCATCATTGTCTTACACTATGATAAGCTAGAAATCACAGATGATGCAAGACTCAATCTAATAGATCCCAGAGCCTTCCGATCAAGAACCTCCCATTCTTCATCTTTCATATCCAAGGGTTTGCAAGTAACCCCTCCCAATGGTAAGTACAAATCTTTTTGATACAGATAGTCCTCAATCTGTATCCTCCATAATTGGTAGTTCTTTCCATTAAACTTTTCCATCCATAGCTTACTGTCTTCTGTCATTGCTCAACTCCCACTCAAACAGAAACCCTGTGAGTAACCTGTAATCAAAACACACTAACCAGATCTAATCCAATCTGTTAGTATCCCAACCAAAAGCTCTAATACCACTTGTCAGGGAAGTCCAAGAACAAACACACCTATTTTGATTCCTCTTGTTGGATCTTGCTCCTCAGAAAGAGCACAGTATGATTACCAAATATTAGAAATTATAAATGCAAAAATAACCAGAACTACAAGTAACTAGAATTCACCAATAGCACAGAATATGAGAGACAATACACTATCTTGTATTAACACTTTACAAAAAAGAATATAACAAAGAGCTGCCACACTCTTTCACCTTACAGAGGTTTGCCACACCTCAAGTGTACAGTAATTCTTCTCACACAACACTCTCCTACACAAAAAATGGTCCCAACAACCAACTCACAAACAGAATTGGTGTTCACCTCTCCAACTAGTCAGTAATAACCCTGGCAGTTCACCAAGCACTCAATAGTACTTCAAGTTGATCTCCCATGAACTTGCAACCTGCAATTCAACAGACCATACTCACATGTAGATCTCCTATGAGCTTGCAACAACCTGCAACTCAATGATCTTACAATGGAAGCAACTTACTTGCCTTCCTTTCTATCTCATTTATTAATTACAATACATGCCAATGGGTCTATAAATAGATCCCTAACTCAAAAAATAACTTAGACTCTTAATTTAGACAATTATCCTCGCAGCCAAAGACTCTAACTGGCCTTTACATGCAAACATTTCATTCACTTAACTAACTGTCAGTGTAACGAGTAGTTCTAGAACACACAGGCGACCGATGTCGGTCCCTGCTAGTCTGGTTCTACCTACGTTGACCGACTCCCTGCCATCACTGATGGCCTTCTGCATGGGTCATGACCGACATCGGTCCTGCTGCCAACGCCGGTTCTCCTAGAACTCAGCAACCTTCCTGTTCCTTCTGTTTGCAAAGAGTTGAAGCTTTTAGCTCCACAACTCAACAATAAATTTTCAAAATTATTCACTTATGTGGTGGATACAATATATTCATATTTAGTTACATATAAACTCTTGGTAACCTTGTCATATGATATCAACAAAATGGCAAGGTGCTTTCTTTTGTGCTTTTAGAGAAATGGTCCCTAAACATAGTCTTTTCATCTTTGATAATGGTTTCCACTCCCATTTTCCAACATAACACTTCAATCATTAATGTAAAAATATTCCCCACATCTTTTTCACTCCAATAAATGTTAAAAACATGTTCTAATATCCTTAATCAACTTTTCCAAGTTTATGCTAGTGTCACCTATAGGTGGACATTCCAATCTACAAGCAATGAATGAACCTATATGCAATATATACATGGTTTTTGGGTTTAAATGAGGTTTATATATTTTTATAATGTTGTTAATAGACTCTTATCATTTTATATAATCCTATATAGCTCAATTATTCCTTCCTAACATGATTGGTTCACATGAGGGCACCTGTAGGTGCACTTTGAGTTGCGTATAGGTAACAAGCATGAAATGCTTAATGTACTCAAGGAATCTAATTTCATATCCAATTTATAACACATAAATGGATTAAAATGAAAAATTATGATATTTCAAATCTTGATACAATCTTTCACACCTCATTTTAATCTCTTCCCTTCTTGTAGGCACCTCTAGATGCATATCTATGTCGTATGACTATGCGGGTGATTGAGTTTATTATTACAGTCCCTCTTTTACCAAGTAAAGGGATATTAATTGATTATTATTTCTATGAGATTTTATTTATCATATTAATACTTCAATAACAATCCTTTATATGTGTTTCAAATCCTTACACATCTCACCTAGTTGATTGTGTCTGATAATCATAAAGCAAACTAACTGTATGGTACTTATTACTATAGTACAATGGAAGGTTGCCTCAGATAATGAGCTTGAAATTAAAATGGATAAAGATAAAATTTAAAATATGTAAATAAACCACTATTTACTCTTTGAAACCACTATCAAGGTATGAAGATTTTTAAAAGGATGGAAACCTACCTAAAATATAGAATGGTGCCTTCACTTGCAACTTGAGATACTTGGCATATCAAAACACCTTGAAACATGAAATAAATCATGTGGAAAATGACGTGAATATTTACATTTAATTTTGAGTCAATTTTATCATATATATTTTATGAACTTTTCCAAACAATAGCAAAACCTATAGTGTATGGGAAATAGTGAGCATAACAACACAGTCAACTTGTTAGAGATGATTAATAAATATTAAATGACCAATATTTGAAATATTTTTATTAAAATTAAGGTCTCTAAGTGTACTATGACCCCAAAAATCATTTTATCTAAAACTTCTCCAACTGGTCATACTAAACATAAACCTGTTGACTATTTCTATATGTATAGAAGGGTGATGAAGGAATGGAATGGTTTTTGACAATTTTTAGCACTCCCAAAGTATTTGCAATTGATAATATGAGTCTAGGGAAGTTGAAGAGTCATACCACAAGGTTATCGCATGTGTCACACTCCCATATAGGCTGTAAAAGTTCCAAACTCTTTCTTTTTTAGTTATTTTATTGATGATCAGTTAGAGAACCTACAAGTTTTAGATGGGACTGGCATTCTTAACATAGAATATGACATGTTAGACATTGGGAATATAACTAGGACACTTAGACACCTTGAAAACCATGCCACTTTCATACAAGACTTGAAAATGACCCCTAAGTGGCTCAAGTTGACATAAGACTTAATAAAACCATGATCAAGGTACAAATGCAATAAAATTACATCTAGTGAACAAAAAAACACCCTGTGACACTATATTAGACCCCTATATATGTTTTTACTATAGGGGGTTGACCCATTTTTACTTATGGTCAAAATGGTCAACATAACCTAAGGTGATTATTAAACCAAAATAAGAGTTTATCTATATATTAGATATGTTTTCTTTAATTAATACACTTGAAGACAAAACAAGGGGGTTGACAAGGAAGAAAAGAACTAATCCAACAAGAACAACATCTAAGTAGAAGTTTGTTCTTCATCTATGTCAACCATATAGAGAATACCTGAGAGGTTTTTATTTTGATTTAGGTGGAATGGAGGTATTTTGAGCCTTGTATATATTATTTTAGTCTTTTGATTTATCAAAGTGCTTATATCACATGTTTTCTTGGTGGTTTATTATTCATCTTTTCCCTAAGTGCCTCATAGGATAGATGTGTTTGTTTCTTGTTTACTGTGTGTTTGAGAAAATACTATTAGTTGTATAACCTTGTTATAAAGGATAGTAGTTATTTATCAAGTTATAAATCATGTTTTTTACTTAGTGTTTAATGATTCCATAGCCCAATGGACTGATAAGGCTATTGATCTAATTGTATAGTAGGTTAACCAACCCCTGTGAGTCACCAAAAAAGTTGATATTTTGACCTCCTAGGCCAAAATTCAACCCCTACCATCCAAAATCTGAGCATTGCATTAATTTACCTTGTAGAGAGGTCTAAATGAGATCTTTTTCAATGAATTTTAACATTTTTTATGGTAGTTTATAATTGTTTAATATTTATTTTCAAATTTTAATTTTAAATTTTCATTGTCTTATGCTTATTAAATCACTCTTATACTAAGCCCAATCTACTTCAAGTTGGTGAGGCTACTCAAAATAGGTTATTATAGAACATTTTGAATTTAATTAAAGTCGCTTTTTACTCTATTATTTCTATACACGTATCCAAGAGATTAATTACATTAGTTTATAATGTTTACTCACTTTTGATGCCTTTTTGTTCATTGCTTTAACTCCAAATATAGCATAATGAATGAAAAGGAGGATAGAGAGAGTTTTTTATTTTATAATATCATTTCCCAAGTCATAAATAGCTATATTTGATGTATTTTACATAGCTACAATATCTATAGCAAGGTATTGTTCCCAATGGATATGTTTCATGGCAAGAAAATACATGTTTTCAAAAGATTTTAATTTTTTATATTACCTCAAGCATATTAAAGCAATATAACGTTGGCACAAGATGATAGAGGCTTATAAAAAAATCCTCCATCCTAATCAAGATAAAAATATTTATTATATAGAATATATAGGTCTAAAACAAGGAAAAATTCACTCAAAAACTCCATTGATTCATTGGCAAGGTAAGGAGAGTCATTTTGATGTGGTTGTTTCATGAAGTAGGATGGGAATAAGGAAAAATGATCTTATGGGTTGTCAACCACCCTTATGCCTTTAAAATACATGTAAAGAGTTTTGGGATTAGGGGGTAAATATTTTTTAACTATTGTTAACAAGTTAAACCCCTCTTGAATCTTATTAAAACCCATTACCATGGTTTTCCTCTTGAAATGATATGTGTTGACCAAATTTAACCCTACAAGTCAAATAGGGACCCATATAGGTAAAAACATGACTTTTTAGATTTTTTATGGGTCTAATATTTTGTCATTAGGTGTATTATAATTCCATTTGATGTTATTCAATGCCTTTTTAGCCTTAGTTATGGTTTAATAAGTTTATTTATCATTTTGGGTCATTTGGTGAGATTTTAGGGGTCATAAATGCAAGTGAAATGGTTTTTAAGCTGTAAAAGTGTCAAAATTTATTTTAAAATGTCCAATAAGTTAGATTCCCTTTTAAGAATGTTAGTTTATTTGAAAATTATAGGTTATCTAATTGAAAATCAGGAAATCAACTAAAAAAGGGATAGTTTGGCACTTGTACAGCCCATGAGGGAAGGTGAAAAATGGGAGAAGGTTATTTATTAAATATTAATATTCCTTAGAATCATATTCATGATTCAAATTATTGTTAAGTGCCAAATTAAAATTAAAACCATTATGCTCCTTCTTTACCTATCTAAACACATAGAAGTGGTTAGCTAGTTTATTTTTCCTACAAACAGTTGGAGAGGTTTCAAGTCAAAAACATTTGGTAGGTAAAATGACACTAATATATATTCATTTCCATAAAAATATTTTTAATATTCATCAACTGTGATTTATGAACCATCCCTAACAATTTGACTATGTTTTTTTTCTCACCAATCTATGTACCCTATAGGTTTTGCTCTTGTTTGGATGATTCCATACAATACATCTACTGGGATTGATTATAGAGGATGTAAAATCCTTATTATAATTATATCCATGTTTTTTTTTATCATTTTAAAGTGTTTTTATGGGCCAAGTATCTCATTATGCAAGAGAATGTACCATTTTATGTTGTATGTAGTTTCCACTATCTATAGAACCTTCATGATTTGATGGTGACTTTAGGGGTTGTGTTAGGTTAATTTATATGTTTTAAATTATATATTTATGCCTTTTAAATTTAATATTAATTATTCAAATCAATTTCCATAAGTTTGTAGTCATATACAACATATACAATCTTCTACCATTAACGAACATATACAAGTGCCACAAAGGAAGAAAATCATGTTGAAATAGATGTTTTGAATTTGGTTCAAGGACCATCATAATGATAAGAAACCATTTATGAAATTGGTATATATTCCAATTCTATCCATGAGGTTAAACTAATACTCATGGTAAACACTTACATTCACTGCCTATATATATACAACTCAAAATGTTTACCTACATGTGTTCTCATGAAGAATATCATGTTGAGAGGAGTGTCTAAGCTGATAAATCGATCTTTATGGTCATGAAATTATATTTTAAACCTTTTTAAAATTTCCAAACTTCATTATAACTCACACATCTTGCATACTATCTAGATTTGCACTCACTTCCTCTATATGAAGTATGCACCTATAGGTAGCATTGATAGAGATAGAGAGGTACTTATACGAAGAATATTGAACAATTAAAAAATATTTTTAAGTCCTAATATTTTATGGGAAGAATTTTAGGCCTATATTAAAGGTTATGTTGGAAAATATAAATAAAACCATGCTCAAAGATTCAAATGATTGTATTCACGGATCAAATCCCTAAACATGCAAAATAAAGCCCCTAGTATTTTTGGAGATACCTTAGAACAATGTCAAGTTGACCTATGATCATCCCAAATGCACTAATTATATAGTCTCTCTATAAATTTTCAAATTTTAAAATGAAGAAGGTGATTTGGTCTTATGGTTTTCTTACTAGGAAGGCTCAAAATTGCCCCTTTGGCCACTACATTATGATAGTGTCATACATAGATTTTTGAAGTTCCAAGGTGACTCTAGCATATTCAAGTGAAAATGGGGTATGTATTCATGGTTTTAATTTATTTTAAATATTAATGACATAAAAATAAGAATAATTATCTTTAAAAGAGATGATATATTGTGTTTGGTCGTTATAAACACCTACAGGGGCCATTACTTATAGACTATTCACCTATAGCCAAAGGTCAAGTTCTCACACTATCCTTAGAAAGGAATTAAGCCTGAAAAAATTAAATTAGTATATATAGGATGTTTAAAAAAATATAAAAGGATCCAAGAATGGTGTTTATCTTATCAAATAAATAATCTCCACCTACAAGATTATACTGGTCATAGCACAATTAACTATGACAATAGTGAGCAAGTTTGAAGACTGTGAGTGTTGATAGTGTATAATCGGGGTGAAAAAATGGTTCAAAAAAATTAAAAATGACCCTAATGGACTATAATTATTTTTTTATAATTTTCCTTAGGCTTAAAACATGTAGGACTACCTACAGGTGGACCCTTTTTCTATAAGAAAGATAGTCAATTGTAATTGAGTGGTGATAGTGAATCTAAGCAGGAGGTATGGAAGAGTGTGTTAGAGGTTGGAGAGAAAAATTGAGATTTTATAACCTTAATAATTATAATTAAATTATATATATTCTTTTTATAGTGGATATATAACATATATGGATTCACAATAAGCATCGTACTGTCCACAAAACAAAACCTTGTATACAGTCCACTTCACACAGGTCTCTCTTGGGTCTTTAAGGAATTAAAGGGTTAGATGATGTTATAAAAGACTAAAATATTGTACATAAAATTATTAATACTTTGATAACCTATTTAAATAATAATAATTATCTAAGGAAATACGGGAGTGCCCTTTATTTTATCTTAGATAGAGGGTACTCCCTTTGTGCATGAAACTTGTAGTCTTGGAAAATGAGGATGAAAGGGTGAATTAGAGGTTGGTTGGACCTTGATAATAGGTTTCAAAAGTTTAGTTACACCTTATAAAATATAATAAACATCTCATATATTTAGGAATCCCAATAGGGAGGACTAAACCCTCAAAAGTGTAAACAGGCTTATTAGGCATGGTTAGGCCTAAAGCCAAATGCAGAACCACTTTCCATTATATAAAGAGATAAGATTTATAACTAGATGGAGCATGTTTATAGGATGAATTTAGATGTGTCTAAGCTATTATAATGCATAATAAGAACAAATATTTCATGTTTTGGCTCAAAGACAACCCAGACCTATGGAAAGTAGAGAAACAAGCTCAATAAGAGAGATTTGATTGCTAATATCTACTTTGACACCTTGCATGGAGAATCTCAAGGATAAAAGGAGTTAGACAGGGTCCTAATAAAATATTTTATCGAATTTAATTGGAATTTTAATGTGAAATATCTATGAATAATAGCTAAGAGGGTAAAATAGGCCTAAACACTTGCTAAACCCTTGAAATGCCCTGATAAAGGAAATGAAGATGGGAAGATTATTTAATGTCATATTTTTACCATGAAATTGATTAGGTGTTGTATAATAATCACTCAAGCTCCCTACCATTAGTATGAGTTTTAAGGAATTATATAAATGGAGTAAAAAATAGGGTATTTTTGACTATTTTATGCATTATGAAGGTTCTAAGAAATTTCAAGTGATGAAATAAAATTTAAAAGGAATATTAAAACTTAAGATAACCCCCCATGTTCATTTAATTCCTTATAAAAACTCCTAAGTGTTTAAATAATAGCTCTCATATCATCCAGTCAAAACTAGCATAATGAACATGGTAGTGAAAAGGGTGAAAAGATTTAAGTGGGTTACTTTTAAAGTTTGATTGATGCATATAATTCCATAGATGGTATTCAAACATGTAATCTAATATATTTTATATATTTTAATGAGAAACTAAATCCAATTTTGAGGCTAAGTGTACAAGGTATGTGAAAGAGGGATTTTTTTTATAGTAGGTAGTGATGGCTCACTTCCAGAAGATTGTAGATGACCAAGATTACAACCAAAAAATGGAGAGGCATGTCTAAAAGCCTTCCCTCTTAGTCTAATCATTAAACCTATCCCTAATCAATTTTGGAAAGTTCAAATAGTGCTAAAATGTGAAGGTAGTTTTTTGAGGCAATAAAGGGAATTCCACACCACTTTTTAATTATTTCATGACTTGGAAAGCCACTTGTCTCTTCTAACCTTGCATGGTCCATTCTAAACACTCTTCTCATGCAAAAGTAACTCATTTTATTATCTTGAAAAGTGTCCTTATGACCTTTTTACTTCTCTCTTCTCCTATCTCTCTCTATCAAGTTCTATAAGAACTAACCATTTTGGCCTTTGTAACTTATGCTCCACCTAAGTATGGTGAATCCCTGCTCATTTGTATACCATGGATCAAAAAAGACAACTAATTTTTACCTTTTCCATGACTTTTCATAGTGTGTTCACTTGGATGATTAATTTTTCTTGGTGATGACTTATTGTTTCCTTAGCATTGTTGTTTCATTCTCTCACATATTTGTGGTTAGAAATCTTTTTCTTTTAGGTCATGTGAAGTGTTCTTTTGATGTGTTAATGTTGAGTGAGTTAGTCTATTCAAATAGTTCCATCATAGCCATCTTTTGTAGTCCTCCTAGCCTAAACATTCATTACAACCTCATAATGAAACATTGATGTAAGAAGATGCATATTAGAGTAGTGTATGTTTAGCTATTCCCTTGTTCTCATGTGTAACATGTAACTATTTGGTAGTCATCAACTAATTTGATGTATCACCTCCCATAGGATAGTTTACTTTCAATTTTCTCTCCCTTTTCCTTCACAATCATAGGTGTAGTATTGGTCTACATGTGGTACACTAAGGGATCAAGTCCTATCTATAGATTCACCTCATTATTAGGCTACCCATATCCTAGAGGTGTTTCCATTATGCCACTTGGATGAGGAGAGATAATATATCTCCTCAAAGGGTGGAAATGTAAGTGAATTTTTTTGGCATGCCTAGTGGGAATTTTAGTCCAAGAAGTTGAAAGATTTTTGGGGTTGTCTTTCAACACATCATCCTTTGGAGGCATCTATCCAAGCATCAATGGAAACTCCAAAGTTACATTAGCTGGTCAAGCAGTCTAGATTTTCCTTTTGAAGATTTTTGGTAAATGTTTCTTTGTGTTCTTGCTTCCCAATGAAGTTTTATGGATAATTTTGGCATTGAGTATTGTTTTACACAATTTGATGAGTTATCCTAGGCCTATAACATTTCATATAATCCTTGTTATGATCCCTACCAATTCTAATATGATTCTTACTAGCTCCAATATGACCATTATCAACCTTTGCATGAGTTACATCAGTCCTATAACAAGCATTCTCAACATCTTTCTCCTCCTAGTCAACCTTGTCACTCCTCTAATCAGTACATTTCAACTTTCAAGCATACACTCTTGGTATATGAGAAGTACATGTTAGATCTTAACACACTAAGGGGAAATGGTCAAAATATTCCTAGTAATTTCATTCATAGGGTGAGAGATGCATTAAATCTCATAAAAAGATATTGGGCACCGATTGAGAGAGCCAATTGGTAGAGGCTCACAAGTGATATGCTAGATGTGAATGGCTTGGTTTCATCCTTAGAAGATAGGATAAAAATTCATGATAATCAACCTCACCAAGTCTATCAACCCTCATATCCAAATCCCCAAGATTACTCTTATTCCTACTTGGCCCCTATTCATAAGCACAATCAAGCTTATCAAAGCCATATTTTTCCCAATTAGCTAGAAGAGAGAGTTGGGAAGACAAACCTTGTTTTTGACATAAATCTTGATAGGAAGATTGAGTTAGCCTATAGTTATATGTATTAGTCCATATCATTAAAAAATGAAATGGAATTTAATCCCTCATTTCCCTCTCCAATTACATCCCCACCTTAAGAAGTGACCTCTAGATATGAAATTCCAAGTTGGAGACAAGGTGGAGAGTCCAATACTAAGGAGATCCCAAGTTTATTGAACATTTCATCCACTCCTCAAATTGCATCACTACCTCAAGAAGAGACTAATAGTCCTAAAATCATAAGTTGGAATAAGGTAGTGGAATCATGGGGAAAGAAAGATGATAGAAGTCTTGATAAAGAGTGTGAAGTTGAGAAAGAACTTGATCATATGAAAGTCCCTCCCACCCTTCCTCAAAAGACCTCTTGTCTTCCATGTCATCCCTATTATACTCCTTATCCTCATGATTATTCCTATGAACTCCAAGAGAAAATTTTACAAGAGAACGTATCCAAGTAAATTAAAGAGCTAGATTTGAGAATGAAATTGAAAATTCAAGATGTGGTGGAAGGTTTAGAGGCAAAGGAAGATCTTATGCCTAAACACACCCCATATAACCTTTTACAAGAGAATGTTAAAGATAAATCATATGTAAATGAAGTGATTTTAAAATGAAAGGAAGAAAACCAATCTATTTTATCCCAAGGTCTACTTCCTCTTACTCAAAAACTTCCAAAAGAATCCCCTATAATTCATTCTCAATCTGATTTTATGTTCTATGTTCCACCCCCACCAACTTGTTCATCTTTTACTCACCCCATCACCCTTTGCATTGATATACCTATGGTACAAGATCCTAAAGAGGAGTAGTTGGTTAATAAAAATTTAGAACTCTTGATTGAATGAAACATATCTCTTTGGTAGCCTCATTAGACTAAGTCACATGATTACAAGATGCCTAGTCTTGGCATCACCAAGAAGGAGACAGAAATTGAAGACCTTTCAGTCCTTGAGAACCAAATTCCTATTATGGAAGTTGATATGAAACTTGAGACCCCTCAAAAGGTCCAAAATTTTTAAGAAGAGGTGATTTCTTGTATGGAAACTTCTGATTGGGTAGATATGGAAGAATGTTTTCCTTTTTCTAAAGAGGAAGAAATAATCATTAGTTATTCCATTGATATGCAAGATATCATAAATGGGCAATAAAAAGTTCCTAATCAGCATTGGGATGACTTATTTTAAATCATTGGAGTAGGTTATACTCCTCTTTAAGTAGGTTATGATATAATCAAAAATGGAAAAGATATCATTGTCACTCAAGTGAGTATGAAAATTATAATAACCTTATAATTTTTGTCATTTCAAGAAGAATATACATCCAATGATGATATGTTTGAAATAATAAAGATGGGTTATCATAATCTAAATCAATTAGAAGAAATACATAAGATTTTGAAGGATGGAACAAGCTCTTATTGGCCTAAATCTTCTAAGGAATAAGAAATTACTCCTCTTGAAGCCATGCTTACTAAGGAGATACAAGTTGATTGTGAAATTAAGAATGGATAGTAGAATGAGGTATGTTTAAAAGTTAAAGAGGAATATATTTATATTGGAGACATATTTAAGGATGATCTACTTGATAATAGATCAAGTGAAGTGTCAAGGAATAGGTATGATCTACAAAGCATCCAATCCAAGGAGAAACATGCTTGGCATTATGATTCATCTCATGAAGAAGGAGATTCAATAAAATTTACTTTTAATCTTGGAAAGGGCATATTTTTAATTAAAAGTTTTGCATAGTTGTTTGTTTCTTGATTTTTCTAAGTGTTTTGAGCACTTATGTGTCTTCTTAGTGTATTTGCTTTGCTTCATGTGTGTATTTTATTTTGTGTGGTTGAGGCAACTAGTTGTCTTGTCTTGGTCAAATATTGTTATCAAGTGCCAATTATTCTTTTTTGTATTAGAATTTAGATGAATCCTTAAACCCAATGGACTAATAAGGCTATTGCTCTTTAGTATAATAGGCATACTACCCCTATGAGTCACTAATTTGTTAACCAAATTTGACCTTACAACTCAAATTGGGACCCCTATAGGTAAAAATTTGAATTTTTAGATGTTTTAAGACTCTAATTATTTTTAATGGGGTGTATTATAATTCCATTTGATGTTATTTAATGCCTTTTTAGCCTTAGTTATGGTTTAATAAGTTTATTTTCCATTTTGGGCCATTTAGTGAGCTTTTAGCGGTCATAAATACAAGTGGATTTTTTTTCAAGGTGTCCAAGTGTCCAAAGTTACTTTAAAACATCCAATAAGTCATATTACCTATCATTAATGTTAATTCATATAAAACATGTAGGTTATCTAACTAAAAATAAAGAATTCAACTAAAAATGGGAGAGTTTGATACTTGTACGACCCATGAAGGAAGGTGAAAAATGGGAAAATGTCATGGAATGCCTATTAATATTAATAAAACTCATATCCACACTTTAAATTATTTTAAATTCCAAAATTTTAGCTAAAAATATTCTACTCCTTTGCCTTTCAAACACATAGAAGTGGTCAACAGGTTTATGCTTGGTATGTATAGTTGGGGAAGTTTCAAGTCAAAAACCTTTGGGAAGTGAAATTAAAATTATATAGATTGATTTAAATAATAATATTTTGATTATTTTCAAAATTTTATTTATGAACCATCCCTAACACGTTGACTATATTTTTCTACTTGTCAATCTGTGCACCCTATAGGTTTTGCTCTTGTTTGGATGATTTTATACAATCCAACTATTGGAATTTATTTTAGAGGATTTTTAATCCATATTATAATTACATACATGTTTTTTTATCATTTAAAAGTTTTTTTATGGGCCAAGTATCTTAGGTTGCAAGAGAATGTACCATTCTATGTTGTAGGTAGTTTCCACTATCTGCAAAACCTTCATGATTTGATGGTTACTTTATGGGGTTGTGTTAGGTTAATTTACATGTTTTAAATTATCTATTTATTAATTTTAACTTTTAAATTCATTATTAAAAGTAATTTTCATGAGTTTGTAGTCATATGTAACATATAGAGTCTTCCACCATTAATGAACGTGTACACATGTCATGAAGGAAGATAATCACATTTGAATAGATGTTTTTAATTTATTTACAAGACCATAATAATGATAATAAACCATTTGGGAAATTTTTAAATAGTCCAAGCCTATCCATGAGGTCAAAATAATACTCATGGTAAACACTTACATTCACTACCTGTATATATACAACTCAGAATGTTTACCTACAAGTGTCCTCATGAAGAATCTCATGTTGAGAGGAGTGTATAAGATGAGAAATATATATTTATAATGATCAAAGTATATCTTAAACCCTTTTAAAATGATCAAACATCATTATAATTCACACATCTTTATATTGTCTAGATTTTCACTCACTACTGGTATATGAAATATGCACCTACAGGTAACATTAACAGAGATATAAAGGTACTTGTACATAGACTATTTAAAATTTTGAAACTATTTGTAAGTAATAATATTTTATGAGGATCATGTAAGGAATATTTTAAAGGTTAGGTTGGCAGATATAAGTAGAACCATGCTCAAAGATTCAAATGATTGTATTCAGGGATCAAATCCTTGAACATGCAAAACAGCGTACCAGGGATTTTTGGACATACCTTAGAATAATGTAAGGTTAAGTTTTGATTGACCTAAATTAAATAATTATATATATTCACCATAAATTTTAAAATTAATAAAGTGATTTGGTCATATGGTTTTCTTACTATGATGGCTCAAAATTGCCCCTTTGGCCACTAAATTATGATAGTGCCATCTATAGATTTTTGAAGTTCCAAGGTAACTCTAGAATTTTTAAGTGAAAATGGGGTATGTCATCATGTTTGGACTATATTTTAAATATTTATTACATACAAATGAGAAAAAGGATCTTTAAAAGATATGATATACTATGTTTGGTCCTCATAAACACCTACAAGTGTCATTACCTGCAAACTATTCACTACAACCAAAGGTCAAGTTCTCACACTATCCTTAGAAAGGAATTAAGAATGGAAAAATTACATTAAAATGTGGTGGATGTTTCCAAATATCTCATAGGATCTAATGGTGGTGTGTAGCCTATCAAATAAATAATTTTCACCTATAAGATTATGCTAGTCACAACACATTTCACTGTGAAAATAATGAGCAAGTTTGAAGACTGTGAGTGTTAATAGTGTATAACCAAGGTGAAAAAATGGGATTAAAAATTAAAAATGAACCTAAGTTACTATATGGAGGTTTTATACTTTTACTTAGGCTTAAAACATGTAGGAATAACTATAGGTGAACCCCTATTCTATAAGAAACATAATCAATTGCTACTGAGTGGTGACAGAGAATCTAAGTAGGAGGTATGGAAGAGTATGTGAGAGGCTAGAGAGAAAAATAGAGATTTTATAACCCCAATAATTATCATAAAAATATATATAGGCTGTGGATAGTTGATATATAATAGATATGGACTCACAACAAGAATCATATAGTCCATAAAACAAAACCCTATATATAATCTACTTCACATAGGTCTGTCTTGTGTCTTTAAGGAATTGAAGGGTAAAATGATGTTATAAAGGACACAAATATTTTACAAAACATTTTTAATAGTTTTATAAAATCCTAAATAATCACCATTGTTTGAATAAATAGGGGGGGTACCCTTTATTTTATCTCAAATAGAGGGCACTCCCTTTGTACATGAAACTTGTAGTCTTGGGAAATGAGGATGAAAGGGTGAACCAGAGGTTGATTATAAATTGATAGGAGGTTTTTATAATTAAGTTACACCTAATAAAAAATTATAAACATCTCATAAATGGAATAATCCCAATAGGTAGCCTAAACCTTCAAAAGTGCAGATAGGCTTATTAGGCATGGTTACGCCTAAAGTCAAATGGAGAACCACTTTCACTTCTATCATGAGATAATATTTTTAACCTATTATAACATTTTTATAGGATGAATTTTTATGTTTATAAGCTATTATAATGGAAAAGCACAATTATGTCATATTTTGGATCAAAGACAACTCAGACCTATGCAAAGTGGAGAAACAAGCTCGATAGGAGAGGTTTGATTACTCATATGAATTTTGACACCTTTCATAGTAACTCATAGGGATAGGAGGAATTATATATGTTCCTAAGAAACTCTTTTGTGGCATTTAATTTTAAGTTTAACTTGAAATATCTATGAATAATAGCTAAGAGGGTAAAACATGCCAAAACTCTTGTTAAACCCTTAGAATGACCTAATGAAGGAAATGAGGATGGGAAGATACTATAATGGCCTAGTTTGAACATGAAAGTTATTTTATGTTTTATAATCCTCACTCAATATCAATACCACTAGGATTATTTATATAGAATTGTATGGATGGAGTATAAAATAGGGTATTTTTCACTATTTTTAGCATTGTATAGGTTCTAAGAGGTTTCAAGATATGAAATAAACTTTAGAAGGAATATTAGGACTAAAAATAACCCCCCATGTCCATTTAATGCCTTGTAAAATAATTTTAGTGTTAAAATAATAGCTCTCATCTTATCCAATCAAAATTGGCATAGTGAACATGGTAGTGACAAGGGTGAAAAGCTTCAAGTGGGTTACTTTTAAAGTGTACATGATGCCTATAAGGATATGGAGGGTCTTGACACATGTAATATACTCTATTATAAATATTTTCATGAGAAAAATAATACAATTTTGAGGCCAAGTGTACAAAGTATACTAAAGAGGGTTTTTTTATAGATGGTAGTGATGGTTCACTTTTAGAAGATTCCAGATGACTAGGACTACAACCAATGCATGGATAGGCATGTATGAAATCCTTCCCTCTAATTAAAATTAGTAGACCTATCCCTAATTAATTTTGGGACATTCAAATAAGGTTAATTAATGAAGGTAGTTTTTTGAGCTAGCAAAGGGAATTCCATGCCACTTTTCATGACTTTCATGACTTAGAAAGCCACTTGTATCTTCTAACCTTGCATGGTCCATTATAAACCCTCTTATCATGCACAAGTAATTAATTTTCTTAGATTAACAAGTGTCGTTGTGACCTTTGTACTTCTCTCCTCTCCTCTATCTCTCAAGTACTATAAGAACTAGCCATTTTAGCCTTTGTAAATTATTTTCCACCTAAGTATGGTGAATCCCTACTAATTTTCATACCATGGATAAATAAAGGCTACTGATTTTTACCTCTTCCATGACTATCCATGTGATGTTCACTTAGATGATTGATTTTACTTAGTGAGGACTTGTTTCCTTAGCATTGTTGTTTCATTCTCTCACCTATTTATAGTTGGAAAGCTTCTTTTTGTATTTTATGTGAAGTGTTCTATTCATTTGTCAAGGTTGATTGATTTAGTCTATTTAAATAGTTCCATCCTAGTCCTCTTTTTTATTTATCTTAACCTAAACATTCATCACAACCTCATAATGAAATATTGATGTGAGAGGATGGATGTAATGAAATTACTTCAACAATAAATTAGAATAGTAGAAATAGATCCAAATATGACTAAAATATATCAAGATATATGATAATAGACAAGCCACTTCGAGGGGGAAACCTCCACAAGCTTCATTAAGAGGAAAATTCACAATATGATGATAAATAATTACCCACTACCTCTTATATATATAGTCTATCTAGGCCATGGTTACTCCATAGGCCGACCTACTAACCAAATGAATGCATAGAGAAATGTGATATAGCATCAAAGAGGGATAAGTAAGCCACAAGTTAGATATTCCTATCCTCATACATGTGATAGGTTAGGGTCATAGCATGCTCTTCCCCTTCAAACCAATGTTGTCCTCAATGTTGAACAACTCTGGATGTTATTTCAAAAAATCTTCACCTTCCCAAGTTACGTTTTCACTATTCAGGATCATCCACTTGATCAGCTATTCCCTAATCTCTTTGGTTCTCAACCTCTTAGTACATGTTTGGAGGATCTTCTCTAGTTCCAAAATGACTTGTCCTTCTTCATCTATTTCTGGGAGTTCTATCTAGGCTAAAACTATCTGTCCAATAACCTTCTTCAAACATGAAACATGAAATACTGGGTGTATGTGAGATGAATGAGGTAATTTGAGCTTATAAGCCACACTTCCAATTTTTTGTAGAACTTAATAAGGGCCAAAATAATTAGGAGAAAGTTTGTTGTCCTTTTTCTATTACTTCAAGGACATCTACTTGAAAGGCTACAAACATACAAATTACCCAGTCACCCACCTCAAAATTGGTGTTGATCTACTTGTTGTTTCATCCTATTTTGTGCCAAGGCCAAATTCTCTCTCAAACTAGCCAAAACCTCTTGTTGATGTTGAATGTGCTCCTCCACATTTAAAACCTTAGTTGTCACCTTTAATGAATAAGTGATGGAAGGTGGATGGTAAACATATAGTGCTAAAAATGGAGACATTTTAGAAGAGGTATAGAAAGATGTGTTATACCACCATTCTGCAAGTGGTAGCCATTTAACCCAATGTTCTTGTTTATCTGATACAAAACAATGGAGATACCCCTCTAAAAATTTGTTAATCACTTTTGTTTGTCCATAAGATTGGGGGTGGTAAGATGAGCTATGAGCTCGTTGAGTACCCAAATAGGAAAATAGTTCAATCCAAAAATTACTAGTGAAAATAGGATCATGATCATTGACAATTATTTTTGGGGTTCCATGTAATTTTAGAACTACTTCCAAAAAAATATCTACTACTATACTTGCTAAAAATGGGTGTGAGAGAGCACAAAAATGGGCATATTTTTTAAGCCCATCCACAATGACCAAGATAACATTCTTACCTTTAGAACAAGGCAAACCTATGATGAAATCCATGGAAACCTCCTCTCACCTTTGACTAGGAATTCTAATGGTTGTAACAGACCTAGGGTCGTAACTATCTCACCTTTATTCTATTGGCATATCAATCATTCTGCCACAAAATGTTTTACATCTCCCTTGAGTTCTTCCCAAAATAATTCTTTCTTAATTTTGTGATATGTTTTTAAGAACTCTGAGTGTCCCCCAATTAGAGATGCATGCAACTCTGCAAGAATCTTATGCTTAATCTCTAAATTTTTGCACAATTATAACCTACCCTTATACCATAATACATTACCTTTCCATTCAAATTTGTCAGAGGCTAAAGTACCTTGATAGATATTTTGAATCAAAACCTATGTATCCTTGTCTTATTCCCATTCTAATCTAGCTTCATCTACCCAATCTAATTGCAATATGGATATTGAACAAAGTAATGCTTTTGTGGATGTATCTCATCTGGATAGTGCATCTTCTACTACATTATTTTTACCCTTATTATATATGATTTCAAAATCATAACCCACCATTTTGGTTACCCACTTTTGTTGTTCCTCAGATGATAATATTTTCTCTAAAAAGTATTTAAGACTATCATGATCTATTTTCACCTTAAAGTGTCTACCCATCAGATAAGGCATCCATTATTTAATTTCATGAAGAATAGCCATCATTTATTTCTCATAAACAGTTTTTTTAGATTATTGCCTTTGAATTAATGATTGTCAAATGCAATGGGTCTTCCTTCCTACATTAGTACCACTCCCAACCCAGATCCAGAAGCATCACATTCAATATTGAATGTCTTTGAGAAGTCTGGAGTATCAAAAATTAGAGTGGTACACATAGATACTTTTAGTTTCTAAAATGATTTGGTGGTGGCATCATTCCAATAGAAGGCATCCTTCTTTAGTAATGTAGTGAGTGGAGTTAATTTTAGGTTATGGAGCTAAAAGCTTCACTGATGCAGACATGGAGGAGGTCATTAGAGAAGGTTGCTAAGTGTCACAGACATCGATGTCGATCAGGCCAACCAACATCAGCAGAATTAGATAGGGATAGCAACCGACGTCAGTCAAGGATCAGCTGGTGTCAGTCACCTCCAGGTAGATAGAGACCAACATCGGTCACCTGTGCGGTTTGAACTATGAGTGTTATGGGTAGTTAGTTAATGAACCAAGTGTTTACATGTCAAGAGCCAAATTTAGACTAGAAGCTATGGATCTAATTATTGTAATTGGATGGCTAATTATTGTTTGAATGAGATCTATTTAAGAGACTCATTGGTTATATTCTAAAGTGTGCTAGTTTGAGTTGAGCAAAGTTAGCTCCTTCTATGTGTGAGGTGAGCAAGGGTGTTCCTCCTAGTTCCACAATAGTGCCAAGGTGGGTGTTGGTTTTGGAGAATCAGCAGGATTCTTCATGTGTGTAGGATCTTAGTGAGCAGGTGTGCATGGCTTCTATAGGAGATCTACATGGTAAGTAAGTTCATTGATCTGTAGGTGTATGTGTGTGCATGATCCAGGTTTACAAGTGTGCAGAACTAGATTGATTTGCAGGTGTGCAAGATTAGGGAGGATAGTAACATAATAGGGAGCAAAATTAGGTAGGATCTACTTGGAGTATAGTGTGTACTCATAAAGAGAGCAAAGAGGAAAGCAAGGTAGTTCCTCCCATAAGTAAGATCAGATTGGGTTGTAGGTTGTTGTAGTTTAGGGGAGATCTACTTGAAGTACGTTTGTGTACTTGTGGAGTGTGTGGAGCACTTGTGGAGTGCATGGAGCACTAGTGTACTGGCAGTAGTGGATACTCACTGGTTGGAGGTGAACACCAACTCTATGTTTGAGTTATGTGTTGGGACCGTAAGAGAGAGAGCTTTCAGGGAAGATTTATTATTTATGTCCTAGAGGTGTGGGAGCCCTAGAGGTGTGTAAGGAAGAAGAACTGTGGCAATCTTCTTTGTTGTATTTCCTTTTGAAAGAGTTTTAATACAAGTTGTGTATTATCTCTCATATCATGTGTTATTTTTGAATTCTAGTTACTTGTTGATTCTGGTTCAATTCTGCATGTAAGTTGCTTATATTTTGGTAATCAATTATGTGCTTCCATAATTCCCAACAAAGGTGGTGATAGAGTTCTTTGGTTGGGTATCTAACAAAGTGGTATCAGAGCTAAGGTTGCAGGGAGCGGTTTTGTGTTTGATTACAGGTCACTCTCAAGGGTTTCTGATTGAGTGGGAGTAGAGCAATGCCAGAAGAAAGTAAGCTAAGAATGGAGGAATTGAAAAGCATGAATGGTCAATTATGATCCTATGGAAAGAAAGAGCAGGGAAAAGAATATTGTTGGTTGGTAGAATATCGGCATGAAGGAACTGAAGAAGCAGATATTGCAGGGGTTGTTGCATAGGATGCTCTAGTATGTTTCTTGGATAAAGTAGAATCTTGTTTTATAGATTCTATTGCCTCTTTCTATGCAACCCCAAGTAGAGGAGCTGGTGAGCCTTGCCAAAGAACTGGCAAAGGGGAAGTAAAGCTGAAATTGCAAGAAACCAACACATGGGTGTTGAAGGAGGTCATGCAGGTTCCGGTCTTGAAGATAAGGCTAATTACTTCAGGAAAGTTAGGTGATGAGATATGCACAAGAACTCTCATAGTGGATACACTTGAATTAGCTGGTGGTAAGAAAGTAGGTACTCTTTATCTACTTGCTTATATTATTGATTCTTCTTCTGTTGTAGAGACGTGGCTTTGTAGGCTTGGTCACATGAGAAAGAAGGAGATGCATGTTCTTAAGAGGAAGTCAGATGTCTTTGACAGGCTTAAGAACTAGAAAGCCTTGGTGTTCTTAGAGGAGATGGCAGACAGAGACCAGTGGATGGGGCTGGATACTTTTGAATAGGGTACTTTGGACATGGGTTTTGATTCAAAGGAGCTCACAGGTAAAAAGTCATCACTCGCAGGTGAACACAGGTACCGGCATTAGTCAGGAAGAATCGATGTCGAATAGATAGGTGCCGATGTCGATCATGTGTAGAACAAAGCTGGTGATGTCAGGTAGGGTAAGACCAAAGTCAGTTAGGAGGACTGACATCTACAATAGGTAAGACTAACATCGATTAGGAGGACTGATGTTGGTAATAGGGACACCAACATCGACAAAGTTGGTAGTTAGGACAGGTGCATGGAATTGACGTTGAAACCAACGTCGATCAGATGCAGACTATGTAGTGAGTGAGTTTGGTCACTGTAATGGATTTTGGGTGGATAAAAAGCTATCAAGGAGTCTCAAATGCCCATATGGAAGACTAAAGGTGGTAAGTAAGCCTCAAATTCATTGTTCCTCTTCTTTATACTAGTTGCTGACTACAGAGCAGGAAGGATCTAGGAAATAGTGGGAGCATGGCAGGAATATGATGCAAAACCAAGCAAGATATTTGGTAGGGTTGCCAGCTAAAAGAAAGAACTAAGAAATGAATGGATTCCTTAGTTAAAGAATAGAGAGAATGGACACATGAGATGGAAGGCCAATGCACATGGTCTTGAGGAAGCTGCAGGATAGTGGGATAGGGCTGACAGGTGGTACCAGGTGGATGACAAAGTAGGGCTTTAGTCAATGTCAGTATAACCATTGTGTTTGTCTTATTAGGTGGATGATGGTCACAACATTATCGTGTTACTGTATGTGGAAGATGACCTTGGTGCAGGTTCAAACATACAGGGTTTTACTAAGCTAAGGGTAAGATTAGTTTAGTGTCATGTCATGAAGAATTTGGGAGCAGTGAAATTCTTTAGCATGGGAGACATGGAGATCACAGGTTGGTTTTGTCTCTAGTGGGAGCTAATGTGAATCAAGTGTTGGCAAGGTTCATTATGCAGGATGTAGAACTGGAGCACACTAAGGGCTGGATAGTTCAATGTTTGAAATCACATGAGGTTTGGTATAGAGCTGAGTTTGCCCAAGCAGTGGGTACTATCAGAGAGTTAGGAGCCAATTCGGGGAAGTGGGTTCTCAGGTATTTGAGAGGGACCAACAGTAGGGATTCATGCTATGTAGGGTCATGACTTCACTACATGGGTTTGTAGGGTCGAATGTGGCAGGTTACTCGGATGACAGGAGGTGCACCATAGGTTGTGTGGTGGGTGGTCTTCAGGGTTGAGCTTGAAGAGGGATACAAGCCAAGAAATAGATTAGATGGGGTACAGGTATAGGTACAGTGTAGCTATTTATCTCCAAGTGGGAGATTGTTAGGTTGTGGAGCTAAAAGCTTCACTGATGTAGACATAGAGGAGGTCATTGGAGAAGGTTGCTGAGTGTCACGGACACCAACGTCAGTCAGACCAACTGACGTCGATAGAATTAGATAAGGATAACAACTGACATCGATCAGGGATCGGCCGACATCGGTCACCTCCAGGCAGACAGAGACTGATGTCAGTCACCTGTGTAGTTTGAACTGTGAGTGTTATAGGCAGTTAGTTAATGAACCAAGTGTTTGCATGTCAAGAGCCAAATTTAGACTAGAAGCTATAGATCTAATTATTGTAATTAGATGTCTAATTATTGTTTGCATGAGATCTATTTAAGAGACTCATTGGTTATATTGTAAAGTGTGCTAGTTTGAGTTGAGAAAAGTTAGCTCCTTCTGTGTGTGAGGTGAGCAAAGGTGTTCTTCCTAGTTCCACAATAGTGCCAAGGTGGGTGCTGGTTTTGGAGAATCAGCAGGATTCTTCATGTGTGTAGGATCTTGGTCAGCAAGTGTGCATGGCTTCTATAGGAGATCTACATGGTAAGTAAGATCATTGATCTATAGGTGTATGTGTGTGCATGATCCAAGTTTGTAGGTGTGTAGAACCAAATTGATTTATAGGTGTGCAAGATTAGGGAGGACAACAACACAACAGGGAGCAAAATCAGGTAGGATCTACTTGGAGTACAGTGTGTACTCAAAAAGAGAGCAAAGAGGAAGGCAAGGTAGTTCCTTCCATAAGTAAGATCAGATTGGGTTGCAGGTTGTTGTAGTTCAGGGGAGATCTACTTGAAGTATGTTTGTGTACTTGTGGAGTGCGTGGAGCACTGGTGTACTGGCAGTAGTGGATACTGACTGGTTGGAGGTGAACAACAACTCTATGTTTGAGTTGTGTGTTGGGACCGTAAGAGAGAGAGCTTTGAGGGAAGATTTACTATTTATGCCCTAGAGATGTGGGAGCCCTAGAGGTGTGTAAGGAAGAAGAACTATGGCAATCTTCTTTGTTGTATTTCCTTTTGAAAGAGTTTTAATACAAGTTGTGTATTGTCTCTCATATCATGTGTTATTTCTAAATTCTAGTTACTTGTTGATTCTAGTTCAATTCCGCATGTAAGTTGCTTATATTTTGGTAATCAATTGTGTGCTTCCATAATTCCCAACAAAGGCAGTGATAGAGTTCTTTGATTGGGTTTCTAACAGTTGCTATGCTGCCATAACCTTTCACAAATATTTGGTAGTAACCTATTAGTCTTAAGAATTCTTTGAGGTTTTTGAGAGTTTTTGGCATGGCCCATTCCATCACAGCTTTGATATTCTAGGGATCAAATTTGACACCTTCATGGGAAAAAATGTGACCTAGGTACTCTACCTTTTGTACTCCAAAAGCACATTTGGATGGCTTTGTATAAAGCTAATGCTTTTCCAAAACTATCAACACATGTTTCACATGTTGCAGATGTGTTTCCCATGTTCGACTATAAATCAATATGTCATCAAAGAAAACCAACACAAACTTCCTTAAAAAAGGCCTAAAAATAGTGTTCATCAATCTCTGAAAAGTAGATGGTGAATTTTTAAGACCAAAGGGCATTACCAAAAAATCATAATGGCCTTCATGCATTCTAAAACTAGTTTTATGAACATCTTCATCCTTGATTCTAATTTTATGGTACCTTGAGTGAAGGTCTAATTTTGTGAAATAATTAGCACCATGTAACTCATCAAGTAAATCATCAATTACTAGAATAGGAAACTTATCTTTGATAGTGTACTTGTTGATTTCCCTATAATCTAGGCACATCTTCTATGTGTCATCCTTATTTTGCACCATGACCACTAGTGATGAATATGCACTTTGGCCATGCCTGATGATCCCTGCCTCCAGCATCTCATGGACCATTTTTTAAATTTCACTCTTGTGTGTATATAGATATCTATATGGTCTGATATTTGGTGGTTGACTCCCTGGAAGTAGTTGAATGGCATGATCATGTTTTCTTTTTGGTGGTAATCCTTTTGGCATGGCCCTAAAAGTAGATGGGTGGTTATCAAGAATCATCTATAGATCAAGATGTGTGGATGATTGTGTGGGCTGAAATTCTATGGAACATAATCATGCAATAATTCCCTCTGCCCCCTTTTTTAGTATCTTGGTCATCTGATGTGAACTAGCCAATTGTGGAGATTTTGCCTATAATCCATGTAGTTCAATTTTCCTACCTTCAAAATGAAAGTGCATGAATAGTTCTTGGAAGTTCATCTCAATGGTACCCAAGGTTGTGAGCCATTGGACTCCCAAAATAATGTCTATGTTACCCATGGGAATAGAAAACATAGGAGAATCAAGATTGTTCTCACCCATAGTAAGCTTAATACTATGGCATTTGTTTGAACAATTAATTGTGCCACCATCTGAAATCATGAATTGAAATTTTGGTGCTAGGTAGATGAAATAGTTAAATCGAGTGGCCAACTTTTGGTTGATGAAGTAATGTGTGCTTCCTGAATCAATCAACACTATCACCTTCTATTTCTTAAGGAAACCCACCACCTTAAGAGTTTGTGGAGTGATAATACCTACAAGTGCATGACAAGAGATTGTAGGTTGGGAATTTTTAGGTACCTCCTCTATTTCTTCCTAATCATCATTGGAGGTATCATCTTCTTCTTCATCTTCATTAGATCCCTCAATGTAGAATAACTTCTTCTTAGCACATCTATGTCATTTGCTCCACTTGATGTCATGACCAAAACATAATCCTTTTGCACACTTCTCTTCAATTTTCTATGGGGTCAATCTGGTAGGTGCAGGAAATGTTGGTGTCGATATGCTATGATCTTTGAAGTGAGTGAATGGTTGATTCTTATTGGCTATTAATTTTTCCTTAGCTCTGCATGTCATGATAATAGAATCAAAAATTTTAAGTTGATTAAACATGCATACCTCATGTTAAATGTGGTCCTTGAGTCCACCCAAAAATAGGTCATTCAAGTTATCCTCAAAAATTGTCTCCACATGTAAGGATAGGTTCTAAAAATGATGAATATAATCCTTGATGGAACCAGTCTATCACAATTTTGCCAACTAGTTGAATTAATTCTCTATCACACTATTTCCATAGTGTAATTGCAACTCCTCTATAAAAATTTATTAGGTGACATTGAGAGTCATCTTTTTTATTTTGAGCACAAAACCATCGATACCAAATGAATTGATCAGGTTCAAGATATAAGGATGTCATGGTAACTTTATGTCCACCTGGGATCTGATGCAAATTAAAAAAATCTCCATTTAGTTGATCCAATTAAGTGGATATTTTCCATCAAATTTGTGCATATCCACCTTTGGTAATAGTGTCATTTATGGTAATGTAGTTGGATTTGAAGTAGACTAGTTGGGAGAACCACCCTAGTTGGATTATGCAATGGTGATAGCTGGATGATTTGACTAATTATTTTTCAAATCCATCATGATATCTACCAAAATATCTTGTATGGATTTCATATTAGATTGTATGCCTTGCACCTCACTTTGAATGTCTTACACACTATAGTCAACCTGGCTCACTTTGTGATCTATGTCAGAGAATCTTGGTATAAAGGGTCTAGTACATCCCCCTTTTTACTCCATCTCTTCCTTGTTAGGAGTTTTACCTAGAGTTTCAGAACCCTTTCCTTGGCCTCAAGTTTGTGGACCCACCATAAAAGGGCTTTATGATGTCGACCCTAATTGGAAATTTTGACCCAACTTTGACCAAGTGATTTTGGAATTATGTTGGCCTCAAATCAAAACATACAAAGAACATACCATAGCCAATTTTTTCTCTAGTAAAAAAATTGTAGATAAATTCACGACCATTTATTAGATATATCCAAATTTAAAAAATTAGGGTTTCGCTCACAAGATTGCCCAAATCATAGCTCTAATACCACTTGTAATGAAATTACTTCAACAATAAAGTAGAATAGCAGAAATAGATCCAAATATGACTGAAATATATCAAGATATATGATAATAGACAAGCCACTTTGAGAGGGAAACCTCCACAAGGTTCAATAAGATAAAAATTCATAATATGATGATAAATAACTACCCACTACCTCCTATATATAGTTTATCTAGGCCATGGTTACTCCATAGGCTAACCTACTAACCAAATGAATGCATAAAGAAATGTGATATAGCATCAAAGAGGGATAAGTAAGCCAAAAGTCAAATATTCCTATCCTCATACATGTGATAGGCTAGGGCCGTAGCAATGCAAATTAGAGAAGTTTGTGTTTGATTAGTCTCTTGTTCTCATGTGTAACATGTAGCTAGTTGGTAGTCATCAACTAATTTGGTGTATCACCTAACTTAGGATAGTTTTGTTTCTACTCAAAATTTGCTTTTAGATCTAAGAGAAAGAAGAAACTAAAAAGTAATGGACAAGGCATGGGAAGTACCTGGACTAAAGATTGCGCATCGTAAATCCAGACGCTTGTGAGCACTCCTCTTTGGCTGTGGAGGAATGACACCTATAAAAGAAGAAAACTTGGACAAGAGGATGTTAGATAGATAGGCAGTGGGTTGCCAAGCAAAAGCTTGTTCCCGAAAGTGTAAAAACTTCCTTAAGGGAGGTCAACCCACTGTTTTGATAAGATAAGTGACTGATAAAAAGACAGAATGCCAGAATACAGAAGTGACAAAGAAATTAGAAAGGAAAGAAAAGACCAAAATGACTACCTGAAGGAGCTATTGGGCTGAAGACAGTCGTCGAGGTCAGAAATGTTGCCGGCGTCGGTTATCTGATCTGCCGGCGTCGGCTATCCTGCCGACGTCGATTGGAGTAGTGACCGGTGTCGGTCGGGGTTATGGCCTGTAGTCGGGTCTGAGTTGCTTTCTGGACTATGGACAGGTCTGGTTCGTGAATGGAGGTGAGACAGAGTTCAGGGACAAATTTAGATGGACTGGGGAGTGGTCTAGCTCTGGTCGGGTGCCTTATACAAGGTCTTTGTTGACAGGGGGATGGGGAAGAGGAAGAGACACAGAGGACAGGACCTGAGAAGGCTTTGCAGCCTCTCAAGGGGAAGAACAGGGGGAGCAGAGGACAATAGATAGGATAGATTACTAAAAACTAAATAAATGAAATGAAAAAACTAGACTTTGCTTACCTTTTTGCTGACTGAAGAAAGGAGGTGCTATTGTTGGAGCCACGGAAGACTTGTTTGCAAGAAGAGAATACCTAATCCAGAGCTTTTTCACCTGTTGCTGCTGTTGCACGAGGTCAAGACAGAGGAGAGATGAAAGCTAAAGCGCCAAGAGAAGTCTGTTTTCGAGCTCAAGGGTCCAGCGGGCTGTAACGGATGCAGAAAGGGGTAATGAAGGATGCCGACATCGGCCGAATGGTCGCTGATGTCGGTGGTCGTAGAATGGGGACAGAGGCTAAAAATAGCCTCTGCCCATTCTTGCACGCCGCCGAGCGAGGGGGGGTGGGAAGAACGGTCACGAGGATGCCAAAATGGGCGTGGGGGGAAGATAATGAAGAGATTTGGCCTAATAAATGCTAGGGGGAAGGTGGAGGGATTCAAGGGAGGATCCAAGGTGGCAAGGGTAGGGTGGAAAGGGGGCCAAGGTCAAGGGTTAGGACCAAGGTGCAGACATGTTTGTGGTGTCTACATTTGCCCCTTTTTGTCTTGTTGGTTGTTCTAGACGAACTGCAAGACAAAAACAGGAGTTGGTTGCCCCAGAAAAGGGATGAGGTGTTCCCCCCTCAAAGTGATAGTCGAGAGAAGGGAACCGAAGATCGAGTGTCAATTTGACAGAGAAATGGATGCGAAAGATGAAAAGTGAGTGAAAATGTTGCAAAAGTCGTGATTGCGCGTATACCACGTCACGGGATGGTCGGGTCAAATTGTCGCATGTCGAGGGTCAAGGAGTGCCAAAATTGAAGTAACCGGGCCCCAGCATTTAGTCGTCTACTGATTAGGTCACTCAATTTAAGCTGAAGCTCCAAATGGTCATCGTGTTCCAGGTATCCAGGGCTCAGGAAGTGCTCCCAAAAACACGAAAAAGCCACAAGTAGTAGGGATCAACTGGCTCACGATTCTATACTTGCGAAGGGTCAAAAATAGTCTGCAGACAATTCTGCTAACCAGCCGTGAGGTAGCACACACGCAAAAACAACCAAGGCAACATTGTCTTGGAAGTGGTCGAAGGTCGAAAGATGGTCATTGGTCAAGGGGATGGATGGACGAAAGGATGTGGCCGAGCTAACCCCAGAAGACCCCATGTTAACTGAGTGCTGCCTACATAGCCCCTGTCGTAGGGGCCTAAGGCCGATGTAGTTCTCCCTAAAAGGGAGGGAGGGTCAGAGGGATTGATTGGTCTTGGTCAAAGAAAATGATTGGTCTTGGACAAAGAAAATGATTGGTCTTGGTCAAAGAAAATGATTGGTCTTGGTCAAGGTCAAGGTCGCAGAAGAGAAGGTCTGTCCATCAAAGAGACGAACAAATGGGGGTGGTCGAGCTAACCTCAGAGGATGTGTTATCTGAGTGCTACCTACATAGCCCTGGTCATAGGGCCTCAGACTAATGTAGTTCAGACAAATTGAGAAGATTGGTCGATGATGAGATTGGTCATGTGTTGAAATGACGAGGGTAAGATGAAGATAAAATGATGCTACAGATGGTGTATTCTGTAGAATTGGTCAAAAGTCTTTCATCCCTAGCAAGTTTCCATAGTTGCGATGGATGTATGCTAAGAACGAATAGAAGTCTATTTATGCTTCAGCAAGTATTGGTTTATGCTTAACATAAATTGGGTCTAGTCGGTAGTTTCCATGTGTACTGGTGTCCATAAAAACTAGGATGATGTCAGCTGAAAATGATGAAAATGGCTGGGTTTGAGTTGAGTTGCCAATTGATGCGGTTAAATGTGACCAAAGCGAAGAAAAAAGATGAAAGGTAAATTGTGCTTTCATTGACAAGGACCAGAAAGGAAGCATAGATAGGGGTTATTAGAACAAAAGCCTCGTTCATGCATTACGTCATTGACCAGTGTTAAGTTAGAATGGTAATCGAATCACTTTGACATTAAAGTGAGCTCGAAGTCCCTTGAGCAGGTGAGAGGAAGAGGATAGGGTAACCCAGTTTAAGAGCAGGAATAACCTTGCCCCTTTTATAGGAGACCCTGAGACAACTACAAGCCAAGTCCATGACTCTTTTTTTTTTTTTTTTTTTTTTTGTTTTTGCGCAGGCTGATCGATGCGGGAAGCCTACATAGAGATGTCTTTTGATGTAGTGGTCATGTTACGAAGCTGATCAATGCGGGAAGCTTCTAAGAAAGGTGCTGTTTGTAGCAAGATTTAGTCATAGCCATCCTTCGAGGGAGTGGTCTATATTTTTGCTTTATAATGTTTGATGAGTTGGCCTAGCTGTCCTTCGAGGGATCAGTCTAGTAATATAGCAATGATAGTACAGCTGTCCTTCAAGGGAGCAGTCTGTCTTTTTGAATTTGACTTGATTTTGTGACCATGGATATGTTTTGACATCTTGATTTTGATTTTTTTTTTTTTTTTTTTTTTTTTTTTGATTAGAGTCATGGACAAGGTTGTAAAAGTTCAAGGATGCCCCTTTTATTAGGACAAAGCATCCATGCATCATAAAAGGGTTGTAGAAGACTTGTTAAAGGGAAATAGGGTTGAAAGGGATGAGGATTAAGAAGACGAGGATTGCTCAAGGGACAAGCTCAAGTTACGTATCAAGTAGATGAGTACTCGACTAGCAGAAGAATGGTCAAAGATGCAACGCATTAAGAGGCTCAGGTTCTGGCCGTCCGTCGAGGGAAGACAGACGATAAGTCCCTGACCCATACTTGTGCGTGATGATAAAAGGTCCAAGCCAATTGGGGGCAAATTTGCCTCGTTTACTTCGCTCCATATTGGTCACGTGCTGATTCTCTTTGAGGACGAGGTCTCTGATGTTGAAGTCCCGTTCTCATAGATTTTTGTCGTAGGCCCGCTTTATACGACTTTGGTAGACATGGAGATGATTAAGGGCAGCAAGACGGTGTTCGTCGAGTAACTCAAGTTGAGCTAAGCGATCTTGATGAAAGTCATCGTTGGAGAGAATGTCATGCAGAGAGATGCAGAGAGATGGGATCTGTACTTCGAGAGGTAAGACAGCCTCTGTTCCGTACACGAGAGAGAAAGGAGTAGCACCCATAGAGGTTCGGATGCTAGTGCGGTAGGCCCACAAAGCGAAGGGGATATGAATGTGCCAATCCCTTCCTGTATCGTTGACCACCTTCATGAGAATTTTAGTCAGAATTTTGTTAGAAGCCTCTGCCTGCCCATTTGCTTGTGGGTAGTAAGGCGAAGAAAAGCTGAGTTTGATGCCAAATGAGTCGCATAGTTTTAGGACAGTCTTGTTTTTTAAGGACTTGCCGTTGTCGGTAATGATTTTGTGAGGGACATCGAAATGACAGATGATGTGGCTGCTGATGAAGTCGGCAATTTTGTCAACTTTTGTGGAGACAAGAGGAATGGCTTCCACCCACTTGGTGAAATACTCAGTGGCAGTGATGATGGACTGATGACGAAGAGACGAGTGAGGGTTGATCTCACCGATGAGATCCAAGCCCCACTGAGAGAAAGGCCAAAAATCCTGAGCGACTTGCAAGGCGTGGCTAGGGAGATGAAGCAGGTTAGAGTGTTGCTGACACTTGATGCAACGTCGAACATAGTCGCTACAGTCTTGATGAAGGGTGGGCCAATAATAACCCAGGCGAAGGATGCGCTTGGCAACCGAGTTTCCACTGAAGTGTCCCCCACAAATCCCATCATGGACTTGCTTTATGGCTTGAAGAGCTTCAGTGGAGGTTAGACAGCGAAGAAGGAGGCTGTCAAAGCCTCGTTTATAGAGAAGACCCCCTAGCATGGTATAGCGAGCTGTGCACTTGATGAAAGCTCGCTGTGCATTGCTAGAGAGGTTGGGAGGAGTGACAGAAAGAGACAAGTAGTCCACGAGTTGCTTATACCAGTCATCTTGTGGGCTAGAATTGATAGTGTTAATATGGTCGATGTGAGGAGAGATGTATGAAGGCAAAGGTACATGATGCACTGTGACAAAAAGGCAAGATGATGATGATGAAGATGGGATATGCGAAGCAAGAGAAGCCATGGTGTCGGCAAACTTGTTCGTAGAGCGTGGAACAGTCTTCAAGAGGTGATGGTCGAAAGATGCTAAAAAAAGGTCAACACGATTCTTATACCTCTATAAAACTTCATTTTTACAGAGATATGAACCGTTAACTTGATTAACGACGAGCTGCGAGTCACCGAAGATGTTGATAGACTTGATGTGGAGAGAAAGAGCAGTCTGAAGTCCCAAAATTAAGGCCTCGTATTCGGCCATATTATTGGTACAATCAAAGTCAAGCTTGAAAGATAGAGGCATGGGCTCCCCCTCGAGTGGGATGAGGATGACCCCCGCACCCCCGCCGAGCTGACATTTGGAGCCGTCAAAGAACATGGTCATTTGGTAGACGGTGTCATCAGTGGAAAGGGTAGCGATAGACTCGTCAGGGAACTCACAGTGTGAAGGTTGGTTGTCGGAAAGAGGGGCATCTGCTAGTTGGCCAGCAATGGTTTGCCCCTTGATAGATTTCTATTGGATGAATTCGAGGTCAAACTCAACGAGCAGCATAAGCCACCGAGCCATACGTTGATTTTGATATGGCTTGGAGTGCATGTACTTGAGAGGGTCAGTGTGAGTGACAACAAAGGTTTTGTGGTTGAGAAGATAGTGACGAAGCTTGGTGGCGGAAAAGACTAATGCCAAACAGAGTTTCTCGATATGAGTATACCGAGTTTCATAGTCGACCAGTGTTCGGCTGATGTAGTAAACCGCCTGCTCACGATGATGCTCGTCTCGGTGCGCGATCATGGCACCTAACGAATGGTTGGTAGCAGAGATATAAAGGTAGAAGGGTTGGTCGTCCTTAGGTGGAATGAGAACTGGTGGAGAGACCAGATAGCTTTTGAGGGCTTCAAAAGCCTCTTGACAGTCCTTATCCCATTTAAAGGAGACGTCTTTCTTAAGGAGATGATGAAAAGGTTGGCAGCGGTCTGAAAGTTGCGAGATGAAACGGCGAATGGACTGGAGCTTCCCTTGGAGACTGCGAAGCTGCTTGAGATTGGTCAGGGGTGGCATTTCGAGGATAGCGTGAATCTTAGCGGGATCTATCTCGATACCACGGAAGGAAATGATGAAGCCGAGAAGTTTGCCTGAGAGGACCCCAAAGACACACTTCTTGGGGTTGAGGTGGACATTGTATTGCAGAAGGCGAGAGAAGATGATTGTGAGAATGGTCAAGTGGTCACGGCGAAGTTTGGACTTGCCGAGAAGGTCATCCACATAGTCCTCCATGATTTTGTGGAGGAAATCGTGGAAAATGTAGGTCATGGCATGCTGATAGGTGGCACCAGCATTTTTCAAGCCGAAAGGCATGACTCGATAGCAGAAAGTCCCCCATGGGGTGATAAAGGTAGTCTTGTGCTGATCTTTCGGTGTGATCAAGATTTGATTGTATCCTAAAAACCCGTCCATGAGAGATAGCATCTCGTGGCCGGCCGTGAGATCAACAAGCTGGTCAATGTTAGGAAGGGGAAAGTCGTCTTTGGGATAGGCTAGGTTAAGGTCACGATAGTCCGTGCAGATCCGAATCCCCCCAGTTGCTTTAGTAACTGGGATGATGTTAGAGACCCACTGTGGATAATCGATGGGTTAGATGAAGGAGATAGAAAGAAGGCGTTGAAGTTCCTCTTTGACAAGGAGCGCAACACGAGGATGCATCTTTCGAAGCTTCTGCCTAACAGGCTTAGCCTCTGGTCTGGTGACAATGTTATGGGTAGCACTGGCGGGGTCGATGCCAGGCATGTCGCTGTAAGTCCAGGCAAAGGCCTTGCTATGGTTGGAAAGGAACTAGACATAGTCAAGCTGCTCCTGAGCGTCTAAAGATTGGCCAATCTTTAAGACGTGAGGAACATCGAAAGAAGAAGGGAGGTTGATGTCAATGGTGGATTCATTTAACATAACCTGGGTCTCGGAAGGGAGGAAACGTTGGATGAAAGAGTCGTCGGCACCCATGTAGGAAAGGATGGCGTCATCGTCAACGCAGTGGACAGTGTGAATGGTTGCTGACTCATCTTCTACCATGCTAGGAAAAATGAGAGGGAGAGACCTGGACACCCCATTGAGCTGATAGGTCAAGGGTTCCAAGCGGATGGTGTTTATGAAAAAAAAACTAGGAGGGATGGAAACCACCGACTCCGTAGGTGACGAAGGAGAAATGGGCGAGTCTGGAGGAGATTGGTCGATGGTTGGCTCGAGACAGAGGTCGGAAGGAGCCTGAGTGGGGTCATGATATCCCAGGCCATACTGTTTCTTGACATCGTGATCATTGAGCGGCTCGATGGGCTGATGGGAGCCCTGCTCATAACGTCCGAAACTGAAACCCTTCCATGCACACCTGTGAAGGTAAGTGTGTGCAAAGGCGGGGTTGCCAAGAAACGAGAAATCAAATGTGAAAGGTTGGGGTGAAGAAAGGGAATTGGCATTGGTAGGAGCTTGATTAAGCCCCCCATAGACAAAGTTGGTTTGGAAGTGAGGAGGACCATAAGGTACGACCGTCCCGATCTGATGGTCGTAATTGGGACTGAGGTGAAGGCGTCCATACTCTTGCGGAGTTTAGAACATGTCTAGGGTCAACAAGCGATATTCCCCAAGTGATAGTCGTTGGAAGATGTCTTCCATGGGGTCTTTGGTCGGCGCTTGAAGAGGAGGGGTGAGGGCAACCGCCAATTGCGAATTGGTCGAAGCTTCCGCAGATGGAGGCGGTGCCAGAGTTGATGGTTTGATGGGAATGAGGACATCGTTGGGACGGTAGGTGGTGTTGCAAGTCTTGAAGGGTGAAGGGTCAGCGGGAATGGTATGGATTTGCCCGTCATGCTCAAACTTCACACAACGATGCAGGGTGGAAGGAATACAGGCCATGGCACGGATCCAAGGTCGGCCTAGTAGAAGGTTGTATTGAAACTCTCCTTCGATGATATAGAAGAGCTCCGGGACTGTGCGTGGACCAATGTGGATGTGAAGGATGACTGTGCCAATGGTCGTGGCGGTGGTGTCATTGAAAGAGCGTAAGATCGCGTCAGTTTTGGAGATGCAGTTCTTGGGAAGAGACAGCTGATCAAAGGCATGGGTAGAGATAATGTTGATGCTAGCACTGCCGTCGATCATAACGCGTTTGATGCATGTCCGATCGACATAGGCAGTGATGAAGAGGGCGGTGTCCTGATCTTCCGTGTTGGATGTGGGAATCTCATAATCGCTGAATGTGATGGAGGAGATAAAGAATGGACGAGGGTAGCGAGTGGTTGGGGGTCCTCGGGTTGGACCTCTGCTGCCTGCAAGGCTTGGATAAGGGCTTGACGGTGCTGAGGCGAGGTTTGGATAAGGTCATAAAGAGACATCTTCACAGGTGTCTGATGAAGCTGCTTCAGCATGGAGTCATGAATTGGCCCAGAAGAGGAAGATGAAGAAGGTTGGTATGCGCCAAGGATAGAAATTTTAGGCTTGGGCGCAAGAGGTGGCTTGACGAAGGGATAGGTCCAAGGAATGGCAGCTTTTGCTTTGGCCTTGTCCTGTTGCAACCTAGTGGTTATACGGATAGCATTGATTTTGAAAATGGGAGGTGAAGAAGGGGTCATGTCTTGCTGGTGAGATGTTGACATGTTTAAAGAGGAAGGAGTCAGGGTCTGGTCAAGAGTGTCCTCAAGGAGAAGAGTGTCCTTCTCCATATGGCGGCGGATGACGGCCTTGAGGGCACAGCAAGTCTCGGTGTCATGTCCTGGTGTACGATGATATAAGCAAATTTTCGTATCGTCGAACTAGGAGGGCTTGGACCCGAGAGGTTGGAAAGGCTTGATGGGCGGAAGGGTTATGTCAAAAGTCTAGAGAAGTCGGCGCAATATCAACGAGTATGAGCCCAATAGAGGGTCCGTGTTATTTGATATGCACGAGGTTGGTGACTTTTGCTTAGGCGAGGTTAGAAGAGGTTTCCGTACCACCTTATGGGTTGATGGCGCGGTGACAGATGGAGATGGCTCTTTCTTGATGATTGATGCCGCCTTTTTAGGTGAGGGCCGACTGGAGATAGGCAGAGGAAGCAAAGGAGGCAACGAGTTTTGTTTGAAGGCCGGAGTAGGAAGGATACTGGTCAAGGTCGAAGGATGAGGGCCCAAAATTGATGGCAATGGTGACGGAGAAGGAGGCGTTCGTTTCTGTGGTCTGGCAGCCCTCTTTGACTTGGTTGGAAGAGTACTGCTGGTCGAGGTTTGGCCTAGGTCCACCTTCACTTGCGGGTGAGTGAGGGTGGAGACAGGACGAATGCCAAATGACTTGATGGGTTTAGACGAGGTAGATGCAGGTTTTGGTTTGGATGGGTTTGGTTGAGGTTTGAGAGTCTGGTCTTTGTCAAGAGTCTGACGAGATTTCACCTTAGGAGGATTAGCGGCATGTGATGAGAGGGCGCGGGTATGTTGAAGGGCTTTAAGACGCTCCCACAACACCTGAGGCGTCACTTTCCTTGGAGGGAGAAGCGCGATTTTCTCCACTAACCGGGAAAATGGCTGAGAAGAAGATGTTGATGGTTGCGAGGTTGAAGACGAGATGGGTGTAGTGGTCTTAGACGCATGGTGTGGTGAAGTCATGACATATTTAGATGAAGATGAAGGGGAGACAGGTTCTTCCCTAGGTGGAGAAGAATCCGAAAAGCGAGGCTCCCCGAGCGGGTAAAGGGTAGGGATGACGGTGCCCTCCACTTGCGGCTGAGGAGTAGGAAGGGTCGGGTCCTCCATAGGCAGTAGAACGGAGGATGGCGAGACCGGTGGTGTAGGTAAAGCCGAGGTGTCCTCCAAGATGAGAGAGGTCGGTGGAGAACTAGCTGGGGAGAGAGGTTCATCCACATGTGACGAACTGATTGATGGACTAACCTCTTGAGGTTGATTGGGGATGAAGGGAGAGACCGTATTGACTGTTCAAACGTTGTGCTCATGATTGTCGTCAATTAAGGTCTGGACGTTGTTTTGAGTTGGCGGATGATTGGGGAAAGGTTGTTTGAAGATGTCAATGGCCTGATTAGGGGGTGCATTTGGATTGTCTAAGATGAGGTCCCCCTTTTCAAGCATGTCTTGGATTATGTTCTTAAAGGTTTTGCAGTTTTCCGTGTCATGGCCCTTAACACGGTGGAAGCTGTAGAAGTCATGCTCCCTATACCACGCGGGGATGGCGTGAGAGGGATCGAATTGTGGAGGAGGTCGGGCTTGAGGGAGATTGAGGGCCCCCTGTTTGAGAAGCTTGTCCAGCATAGATGCATATGATTCTCCGAGAGGAGTATATCACTGCTACACGTATCTTTGCTGGAACTGGCGAGTAGCGCTCTGAGATGTAGATGGCTCAGGCTGATTGGTCGAAGAGGATGAAGGTCTGACAACCACGGCATTAGCCGAAGCCTTGGATTTAGAATTGGATGATGATGGCTTGGCAGAGGAAGAGTCAGTGGTCTTAGAGCTGGGATTCTTGTTCCGCAACTTGACTTTATTCTCTTCGATGGCACGCAACTCAAGTTTGCGGGCCATCGTGAAGGCTTTGTCAAAAGTGCGGAAGGTTTGAACCCTCAGGGTGGAAGAGATATGTCTGGCGCAAGCTTGGGAGAAGAGTTTGATAAGCTCGGCCTGGGGTAAAGAGAAGGAGAGTTGATTGATAAGGCCTCTCCATCGAGCAACGAAGTCGGCTATGGACTCATCCTCGAATTGCCTGATAGAATAGAGGTCCGTGATTGAGACCTTCTTGGTTATGTTAATGGAAAAGTGATCGAGGAAGAGCTGAGCCAATTGTGTGAATGAGAAGAGAGAATGGCTAGGAAGGGAGCTTACCAGTCAAGTGCAGCACCCAAGAGAGACATAAGAAATGTGTGTAAGAGTAACGCATCGTCATGGCCATTAAGGTAGCGGGCATGTCTGAATGCCCGCAAGTGTTGTTGGGGGTCTTCCTTGTTTTGAAAGTGAGAAAACTTCAGAAGCTCCCACTGGCTAGGATATGGTCTGATTGGGACAGAAAGATGAATGGGCTCGTTACAGATCTGCTCGTATGAAAGAGTGTTGTGCGAGCCGAAAATAGAGGTCTCAAGACTGGTCATCTTGTCCATCAGCATTTTAATGATGTCTACCGATGGATTGACAGGTTGCGCGCCCCCTAAGTTGTAGGGTGCTTGGAAGAGGCTAGGGGAGGCGTGCGACATAGTCAGTTGTACAATGTACGGATGACTAATCGCAGGGGCAGAGGTGGATGCTAAAGGTGGTTGAGTAGAAGACATAGCTAGGCCCGATGTTGCCACGAGAGGTTGAACTGTGGTAATGGGGGCCAATGGATAAGAAGCCACCCTGGTGTTGATAGGGGCCAGGGTAGGCGGAATAGAGACGATAAGGTTTTGAAAAGGAGTGGATAGCAGTTGAGAGGGCTGAAGTTGATAGGGGGCTGGAACCCCGGTGGAAGTGGGCCTAATGATAGAGGGGGAGGCCACACCTGGAGGATTGGTCAAAGTCTGAGTCTGGTCGGTGGTTGAAACGACGGGTCGAGTGTCTGAAGGTTGAACTATGGATGTTGTCGATACAGCCGTAGTCGCGGCAAGGGAGGTTGGCATTCCATAGATTGGATTGCCCAAGGAGTCTCGTGTTCGGCTATGAGCGAGATAATGTTGCAAAGCCTTGACGTTGAGGTCCAAGAATCGTTCGAAATCTTGGTCCCCTTCTTGGACAATGGGTGTCTGCGGCGGGGTTGGACGAATGGGAGTTCTTTCGGTCTCCGAGTTGAACTCCATTGTAGGCTTGGTCACGGACGGGGTGGACGGAAGTGGTTGATGGCTAGCGTGGTTGACAAGAGCTTTGGCTTGGCTACGAGTCAGAACCATGCAAGGTAAAGAAGGTTCAGGTTTCAGAAACTGTGTTGCTCAGTTTCAGGAAACCAGGATGGAGTCTTTGACAAAGAAGGGACAGGTTTCAGGGTGCTGGTTTTGAAAAAAAAAGGACAGTGACAGAGATCGACGTCAGTTTAAAAACCGATGTCGGTAAGAAAGATGGCCGACGTCGATCAGATAACCGATGCCGGTAACAGATGAAGCCGACATCGGTATTAGAACCGATGCTGGTGATAGGGGAAGCCGACGTCGGTGGCAGAACTGATGCCGGTGACTGTGTTTTCCAGAGAACCAAAAGGTACTTGGAAAACAATGAAGAAAGCGTCCTCACACACTCAAACAAACAGATGAGAAGAGGAAAATAGAGAGAGACACACAAACCTAAGCGATAAATCCTAGGAATTAACCTTAGAAATTGTGGCTTATGCCTTAAATGGATGTTTGGGGAGATTGGCTGAAAAATGGGTCCTAGAAGAAGGCAGTCTAAAGATGGTTTCAGGTGTTGTTTTAGGTGCTCAAAAATTTGTGTTAGGGTCTAGTACGTGTCTTGGTGCTAAGGAGCAAGCTCCCCTCACTTCACGATTCTAGTGGTTAGCTGGTTTCGCTTAGCCAAGATATACCTCGCCTAGAGTTTATCCTCCACCAGAGAACGGAGTGGGCTTCCCCCTTGGTGATGAAATCCAAGTAGGGTCACCGGGATGGGTAAGGTATCCGCTGGGGGATGAAATCCCAGTTGGGCCTTGTCTCAGGTATGTTTTATGTTCGTTTAGTGCATGTGGTTCGGTAGTGTAACATCAAGTGTCTACGGTTCATTCAATATGCGTCTAAGTTACTAGATGTGGACTAATGCAAGCACAAGTAGAAATGAAAGTGCAATACATTTTAATGCCCAAGTCGAAATGTGATGTTGTGATGCAGACAAGTTTTGAGAAAGGGTCAAGAGTATGATGTTTAGACTAGTCTAGAAATGCAAGGAAGAAAGGTTTGTTTTAGTCCTGCTTATAGTGTCATTCGGAATAGAAGAAAGAGACAAGAGAGAAGGAGCCTAAATGCACCTAAATGAATGAAAAGGAAAAGGAACCCAGGAGGAACCTAGGGTCCCACCGGGAGTGCCAGAATGTTTCTACTCAAAATTCGCTTTTAGATCTAAGAGAAAGAAGAAACTAAAAAGTAATGGACAAGGCATGGGAAGTACCTGGACTAAAGATTGTGCACCGTAAATCCAGACGCTTGTGAGCACTCCTCTTTGGCTGTGGAGGAATGACACCTGCAAAAGAAGAAAACTTGGACAAGAGGATGTTAGATAGATAGGCAGTGGGTTGCCAAGCAAAAGCTTGTTCCCGGAAGTGTAAAAACTTCCTTAAGGGAGGTCAACCCACTGTTTTGATAAGATAAGTGACTGATAAAAAGACAGAATGCCAGAATACAGAAGTGACAAAGAAATTAGAAAGGAAAGAAAAGACCAAAATGACTACCTGAAGGAGCTGTTGGGCTGAAGACAGTCGCCGAGGTCGGAAATGTTGCCGGCGTCGGTTATCTGATCTGTCAGCGTCGACTATCTTGCCGACGTCGGTTGGAGTAGTGACTGGCGTCGGTCGGGGTTATGGCCTGTAGTCGGGTCTGAGTTGCTTTCTGGACTGTGGATAGGTCTGGTTCGTGAACGGAGGTGAGACAGAGTTTAGGGACAAATTTAGATGGACTGGGGAGTGGTCTAGCTCTGGTCGGGTGCCTTATACAAGGTCTTTGTTGACAGGGGGATGGGGAAGAGGAAGAGACACAGAGGACAGGACCTGAGAAGGCTTTGCAGCCTCTCAGGGGGAAGAACAGGGGGAGCAGAGGACAATAGATAGGATAGATTACTGAAAACTAAATAAATGAAATGAAAAAACCAGACTTCACTTACCTTTTTGCTGACTGAAGAAAGGAGGTGCTGTTGTTGGAGCCACAGAAGACTTGTTTGCAAGAAGAGAATACCTAATCCAGAGCTTTTTCACCTATTGCTGCTGTTGCACGAGGTCAAGACAGAGGAGAGACGAAAGCTAAAGCACCAAGAGAAGTAATGAAGGATGCCGACGCCGGCAGTTTCGCTGACATTGGCTGAATGGTCGCCGACGTCGGCGGTCGCAGAATGGGGACAGAGGCTAAAAATAGCCTCTGCCCATTCTTGCACGTCGCCGAGCGAGGGGGGGTGGGAAGAATGGTCACGAGGATGCCAAAATGGGCGTGGGGGGAAGATAATGAAGAGATTTGGCCTAATAAATGCTAGGGGGAAGGTGGAGGGATTCAAGGGAGGATCCAAGGTGGCAAGGGTAGGGTGGAAAGGGGGCCAAGGTCAAGGGTTAGGACCAAGGTGCAGACACGTTTGCGGTGTCTACAAGTTTACTTTCAATTTTATCTCCCTTCTCCCTCAAAATCATTGGTTTATTATTGGTTTATAAGTGGTACATCAAGCTATCTACCTCTATCTAGAGATTCACCTCATTCTTAGGCTACCTATAGCCTAGAGGTGTTTCAATTGTGCCTCTTAGATAAGGAGAGCTGAAACATCTCCTCAAAGGGTGAAAATACAAGTCAAAAAAATATCTATATTTTTGTATGAATGAATTTAAATAGTTTTAAATTGTCTCTTTAAGGTTCAATGATCCTTAAAATATTAAACTTGATACAAATTCCCAGTGGTCATGGTTATACTAGCAAGAAAATCTCATTGATTTATTATTTTAGACATGAAAATTAGGGTTTGTTGGGGTTATGAGGTGTTTATAGAATTAATTTGTTTTAAAAAAAGTTTTTATGATGTGTGTAACCTCATAAAATCCAAATAATACCTCCTAAACCATCTTCAATCAAATATATAATGCATGAATGAGCCAAATTTCAAGGTACAAATCTATAAGGTTTAAGAGTACAAGTTTTTTCGTTGATTGACACTATTGTGAAATTTTTGGGTTAATTAAATAATATAAAACATATTAATTTCATGTTCACTAACCCATAAAATTCCATTAAATTTTTCCCTAATCTTTCATTCACCTCTTAAGTGTCTTTCTTATATTGGTTCAACACATAGACCTCAAATAGGAGGGATACAGTCCTGTAGGCAAGAAAATTTGATGTTTAGGGAGTAATGTATCTAAATTAAATACTGAATCACTAAGTAAAAACTTCATTATAAACTCATATAACATAAAACTACTTTATATACTATTCATGATCATATTTGATATAAAGTTGCAAGTGACAAGCTTAAAAACCATTGGTCTAGTGTTCTTAAATATGGTTCAAGTGTTAAAGGAAAAATTAATAGGTATGAAAAAAAAATTATGTATAAAATATAATATTTTGATTATTACCCTATTTAATCTAACATCAAACCCATTCCAATCATGAAAATAAAAAAAGTAACAAGAGAACAATGTATTAATGCAAGCATGGTAGATTATGTCAAGTTTGCAAACAAAGTTAAAAGGTTATTAGCATATTATGTATGTTTTATCCTTGGGAAAAGATCTAAAAAAAATTTAAAAAAAAATCATATTTATATAAATATCATTAATTTTTTTAATAATTAGGGGATTCAAATCCAAAAATAGGTCTACAATGGATTTCAAGCTTGAAATAGGCACCTAGAAGCCTACAGAGAGAAACATGAAAGAGAGACTAAATTTTTGTATTGAACCTAAGGATTTTAGGTTAATATTGAATATAAAGGACCATTTTTTAATTTTAAATGATTATTTTATAAGAGGATAATTTAATAAATCCTCAAGAATGATCTATTGGGGCTAAAATAGTTTTTTTGCATATAAATCCCAACAAGGGGTTAAAATAGGTTTTAAGAATTTTGAGGGAGTTAGATGATTGTATAAATGTTTATAAAAATTAGATGTAATTAATTAGACCCATTTTATGTGTCTAAAATAAATTAAAAAATTTCATGAAAGAATATTTTTTGCTTAGAACAATCATCTTGACCTTCACCTGAAGGCCTACAAGGCTCATGAAGGTCAACTTTCTTATGTGGTAAGCCAAAAAAGAAGATGCATGGGACAAAATAACATTGGGGTATTTTTAATAGGTATATTTCCTCTAATTTAATTTAATTTTACATCCAATAATTATGTTTTACTTTATCAATGATTGTTAAGAAGATAGATAGGTCTAAAACTATCATTTTTGACCTCAAGGAGCTCAATGACTATGTAGGTTTTGAAATGAACTCCAATGTTCATGAAATTAATTTAAAAAACCTTTATGACCTCTATAATAATCATGAAAACATATTTAATAAATAATTTTGGCATGTGTCGAGTGAAGGTACACGGAAATGACCTAAAACTACACTTTTAAGGCCTAATTTCATGTTTTTACTATGTAGAAGCTTATTAACCATGTGAAGAATATTTTAAATCTTGGGAAGAGGTATAATGACATTAAAAAATACATTACATATAATTTTAAGGTTTCAATATAATTTTTCAAACAAAAAATAGGTTTAGATGAAGATGTTTCCTTGTTTCTAAGCAAGAATGAGGTTGTAGACCTTCTCAAGGTCAAAAATGGAAACAAGAGGCTTAATGACACACATTTAAGTATCTAATGTCACTATTAAAATATTATAAATGTGATATAAAAACCCATTTTGATGACTAAAATCAGGTTTGAGATATCCAATACACAAGCAGTTTGTCCACTTCATGATGTTATGAGAATATAAAGATGAATGCAATCCCTTGATAGTCTTTCAAGCCTGTTTTAAGGTATTTGCACTCTAAATTAATATTTTTTAGGAAGTGATGAATAAATTGGACTTGAAATAATTATCCAAAGTTTTTATTCACATAATTATTAGCCTTGAGACCTTGTGACAAATTGAGCACGCTCCTAATAATACCTAAAGCCCCTCCAAACTCCTCGCTAGTAGGCTATGAAGGTTAATCAATTGAAAGATGATCTATAATATTGGAATTAGGTGATATGATATTATAAAATGTTATACATATAGTTTAAAATAAATTTTTAATAGTCTTCAAGCAAAGAATAGACTTTGTATGAGAGATATGCTTGCTATCATCACATTCTTTTGGATCAAACAAACTTTGACATGAAGTTGCAAGTTATAATGACAAAGAGAATAATATGAGGAGGTATAAGCCTTAAGTTTCATTCCATCATAGATTAAATATGTATTTTAAGATCCAATAATGGTGTATAAATATTCCAAGGAGGTTAAGTAGGCCATGTGTCTAGATAGCAACTTGTAACTCCTCCAACTAAGAAAGGGCAGTTTTGAGTGAAGAAAGATGAGTCATAGGAGATGAAGAGCCACTTATGCACCACCTCTTATCAAGAAATCATCAGTCCAAGATAACACATGTTGAGAATAAATAATAAGATAATTTATTCACATTATCTTGGCATTATAATTGGTTTCATGATAGATGACAATGATGATGGTCATCTTACACATCTATTCTCTTTCTTTCTTCTATAAATACTCCTAAAAAAGGACATTGTAAAGGATTTTCCAACTTAGTATGGCAAATCCCTACTAAAATTGTTACTTTTTTTTACTTTTGAAGTGAATTCAAATTGATTTTTCCTTATTCATCTCACATTTATTGTGTTTATTGTGAATTGTTGATGAATGATAGTGTCGATGTTTAATCTCATTGCATGTGTCCTCTTCATTATTACTTATTTATGAGTAATTTATCTTTTTCAGTTCATATGGTGTGTATCAAGTGGTTATAAAAATGTTAAGTATATAAAACATTCATTATTACCTTATTATAAACTTTTTGATTCTTCTTCTTAGTTGATGGATCAGATACAATCTCCATATTGAAAAACTTATGTTAGATAACTGTTTGAAGTTGTGTGACTAGATTCAACATTATTTATCTTTGTTATCAACTAATATACCATATGAGGATGCCTAAAATATGGTGCATCACCCCTTTTTTCTATTTTATTTTAGATTTCTCTTTCCCTTTTCATTATAATTTGATTAGGTGTAGTGAAAGTATAGGCATAACATCAAGGGAACCAACCCTCTCTAGAGGTTCTCTTTAGTTATAGGCCACCCACAACCTTAAATAATTATCATTATGTTAATTAAGTGAGGAGACATGAAACACCTCCTCATATGGTACAACTAAAAGTGATAATAATTAACATAGTTGCACAACAACCCTAATTGACTTATCTTATCTAATGCACCAAGGAGACAATTTACATGTTTACTTAATTACCTAGTTTCATTACTCCCATGGTTACTAGAGTGCCAAATTATATCTCTCCCACATCCTATTGAGGTTGATATGAGTCGAACTCTACCCAAAATATATGATATGAATAATTATTTTGATTATCATCATGGACCAAGTCATTCTATGAGTAGATGTTTTCCCTTGAAGCACAAGATCTAAGATCTAATTGATGACTAAAATATTTAATTAAAATATCCTTCAAATTAATTAGGTTCACAACTTGGTGATCACCATAAACAAAAAATATTTAATAATATTTTACAATACCATTCTAAAAAGGAACCAAAAGTTCAAATGGTATATTTTGCACATCATCTTCCATCATGTTATACACACCCACTAGATTAGATTATTGTTAATCACATATGACCTATACCTCATATGGTTTAAAGAATTTATATTTCCTTTAATGACATTAAAATTAAGTATGATGAATCTTATCTTCATTCTTCATTATTTTGATCATACCTTGATAAAAACCCAATACATAGTGTTATGATTGATAATGTAAAAAATAAAAGGTTTTTACCATGACATTACTTACACACTTGGGTTACACTCATAATGATTTACAAACCTATACTATATTAGTTAGATAATTTTATGGGACCTCCAAAAATGTTCTTGGAAAGATTGAATTGCCTTTACAAGTTGGTCTTGCACATGTGGTTACTACCTTTTCAGTTACCCCTTCCATATGCATCTTTGATATGTTATTGGTAAGACCTTAGATACAAAGTATTAGATAAATATCTTATATAGTGCATGGGTGTGTCAAATACATTCATGCCAATTAGGTAATTATAGTTTCCAAAATTCCATATGACCATTGTTTTGAACAAAAGAAACTTATACCTAGAAAACTAGATGTCAAGCCTAGTAAGGCTAATCCATAGAAAAAGGTTAAGCAATAGTAAATCCCCTTTAAGAGGTGATCATTAATTGAGATAACATTACATCAGTGACATAGAGTGGATTCCATAAAATTCCAATCTTCTACTACATACCTTGATCAGATATCTAGAGCATAGACACATGTTCTTATTACTACTACTCCAAAGAAACAAATAAGAACTCAATGATGGGTTCCAAAAACTCCTACTAAGATTACTCCTACTATTTATTCATGACCACATAGTCTTATTTTACATACATATATAACCATCGATACCATACTGATAGATATTAACACCTATATATGCTTCTTGGCCACAAATATGGGATATTACACTAGATTTATAGTGGGGATATATCTATGGCCATCCATTGTATGGAATTATAGGATGATATTTCTTATTCAAATCTTCCAAACATACCACAAAAATAAAAATAAAAATAAAAAATCTAAAAATAGCTATTGCACTTACATATTCTATTGGATCCTTGGCATCCATATGGTGTGTCCATATTAATGGACCACATACATAATTACTTCCACATACACATATGTGTCACACTTCTATTTGGGGATGATATATGCATACATAGATACATGATACACTCCTATTTTAGATGTTCGGGTTACCCTCTTCTCATGTCATATGGGCAATGGGGGCATTAGCTTCTTTGATCTTGATGCACATAGGTTATATAATTTGGTGATCACTCAACACTATCATGTTTGAGCTTAAATATGCACTTACACATGCCTAGTATCTATGATTATATCTTAAAAAAGGTACTTCATATGCTATACACTTGACATAAATTTCCGAAAACATTGGATCCATAAGCCACTATGACATGTCTATGTTGTTTGATTATTAAGTACTTTATACACTTCCTTGATTGTCTTTCCTTGTTTGTAGAGAATTTGAATATGTTTCTTTGTTTATGGGCCATGTGCCTATGTATTCCTTCTTTGAGATTTTCATAATGTCATTGTTCATTATATGGACATTTTAATATGTCATTCTTGATTTCATGGACATTTAACTAAGTCATTTTCTTTGATTGTGGGGCATTTTAACATGGCCCTTGTTAGTGGTCTCCTTAGACCATTACCTATTTAATTTATTTTGAGTGTTATTATGTGTGTGTTTGTTTTCTTGTTGAGATTATATTGTTACTATATATATGTTTCCATGATATTTATCATGCATCTTTGGCCTACTTGTGATCACATTAATTTTATGTGTTTCAATGATACATTTACCTAACATGTTCTTTATATATGTTGCATGGTTATATACACATATTTTACATCTATCTTACCATTTTGAGGTGAGTTAACTCCCAATTCCTATCTTTCAGACCTCACCTGAAATGGGGAGCATATTAGTGGGGTCATGCTTGGTAATCATGTTCTCCACACTTAGCATAATTTTTAGATTTAATATGGGCATACTTTAGAAGTCTATTCTCCACACTCACTTAGTATTTGGTACTTATGTCCATTTGTAAATTTAGTTGGCACATGTCATATAGACATGGATTCCACACATTCATAGTTCTTAGATTTATTAGGGGCATTCTTTGAAAGCATGTTCTCCACAATCATTAAATATTTGGTAGTTAAATTAATTTACATATTCAGTGAGGACATGTCATATGGCAATGTCTTCCATACATTCAAATTTTTTATATTTAGTGGGAGAATTCTTAGGAAGTATGTTATCCACATTTATTTAGAATATGTTACTTATATAAATTCACAAATCTAGTGAGGGCTTGCTTTGAAAGCATGTAATTCACACCTATTTAGTATTAAGCATCTCTAATTTATAGTGGGGGCATGTTTTGAAAACATTTCCTCCACATTGGTACTTATATCCATTTCATATTTTTTTATATAGTATGGGAATACTTTGTAGTCATGTCCTCCACATTTAAACAATTATCTAAATTAGCCCAAGAAATATTATATGATTTAGATTCATAATTGTGGAAAAATAATATAGATTGGTACCATTGTTATACATAGTTTTATTATGAGACATATCTAAAGTGAATGTGTTATGTAACATGTGCATAACATTGTAAAATCTTAATCAATTTCAGATTCTAGAACTATTGTATGTATTGATACCCTACAGACTTTTATAGACCATATTGAGCCAATACAATGCTTAGTTGGTTCATTTTATGGTATGGTTGAGGTTATTAAATCACTCAATCTTATCAAGTTTTCAGGTTGGACTTGATCATCCAACCTCACTAGGTTATAGGTGTAGACACCCAATTCTAGCCACAACTACATTTTGACCAAAATTCAAACCGATTCCTACCAAACATTACAAATTAAGCCTATGAATCACTAAATGTCACAATTTTGCCCATGCACCATTCATGAATTCTTAGAATTATATTGAGGCATCTCTATTTGGGGTATTATACCATACACAATATTAACCTCTGATGGATTCATCTCCAATCACTTTGCAACCTAACAACTAGTAATTTGGCCTATGAACCCATTAAGTGAAGCGCTTGATAAAATATTAAAAGAGATAAAATGATAATCAAAATGAATCAACTAATTAAATAAGATTCAATTATTATTTGAATTATCCATTTGAAATTAAGCAATATCTAAAAATAGAAATTCCAAAATTCAAAATATTAACCCTTGTATTTATATCATGTCTCTATAAAGTTAAGGAACAATTATCTTATTCGATATAAATATAAAGCCATACCTATTTATCTCTAAGCCATTTTTATTTTTTTGAAAAAAAGGGGTAAAAATTTATTCAATCAAAACCAAATTACAGAGAAAAGGCCAAAGGCCCACCACATAACTACATATTCCTATCCTCAAGTAAAAGCTGATAAAAAATCCAACGATAATCCAAAAGAAGCTCATCCCTTCCACTAATATCCCAGCTATCCTCATTTTTAGCAGCCCACTTTGCCAAACAATCAATAACTCTGTTCCATTTGTGAGGGATATGATGAAAGGAAATAGAATCCAAGGAACTACACATACTTAATATTTGTCTGGCCAAAGAGGCTAATTTCCAATTAACATTCTCCAAACTTTGGTTATTCAGCATGTCAACAACAATTTGAGAGTCAGACTCACATATGATCTTTTTCTAGCCTAAAGAGCATCCTCTCTCAACATCAGTCTTAATATCAAGGGCCTCCATCAAATTATTCGAGTGTTGGCCCTTGTAGATAGAGAAGAGGAAAACTACCTCCCCATCATTACTTCTACCTATCGCCCCAATACCAGCATGACCTAGATTCCCTCGAGAGGATCCATCTGTGTTAATATTCAAGATCCTAGCTAGGGGAGGAGTCCATCATCCAGTCCTACAAACATCTTACTTACCATGGCAAGGCCTTTTCCTAAGAATACCTCCTTGGTTAGCACCGTCTAAGTTCAAATTCCTCATAATAGCTTGATCACTAAGATCAATACTTTCAGACATATCACATTTTTCCAAGATAGTCTCCTGAAGCCTATTAAGAATCTTCCTCCACAACTGAAGGCTATCCAACTTAGAGTCACAAAAAATTCTACGATTCCTTTCCAACCAGAGATTCCAAGGAATAAAGACCAGTCCAACCATCCGGGCAACCTGCAAGAAGGAGGTCTTCACTAGAGGTCTGCCCAAGCTTTCCCAAAAGTCACTGAGAGAAGTGGAATGAATACACCCATGACTCCAAGCCTCCCACCATCTATGCCATATATCCCTCGAGAAAGGGCAAAGAAAAAATAGGTGAGAGGTACACTCTTCATTGTGTGTGCATAAGAAGAAAATAGAGGGCCCCTGAAAGCCTCTTTTGTGAAGATTCTCCCAAGTGAGACATTTCTTCTGAACTAATAACCATAAGAAAAAATTACATTTAGGCTAAGAGAAGTTATTCCAAACCTTCTTCCACCAGTGCACTTCATCAGTACCATGTAGGTTCTTGTCAAGTATAGCATATCCTTGAGCCATAGAGAATTTGCCTTTTGGGCTAGGACTCCAAGCCAAAACATCTCTACCAATGAGGGAGCTATAAAACCTATCCTCCAACATATGAGAAAGAAGAGCACAGTCCTCCTCAGTGCCACCAGTGGGCCACTCCTGAGGATCCTTCGAACACATCACCTCCATCTGACCCAAGCACTTAACAGTCTTAAAATGCTCCACCTTACACCAGCCAGCATTAGTAAAAGTGTGGCAAAGAGGCAAGAGCTGAGGAAAGATAGAAATCATGGGTGGGTGGCCATCCCAAGATTCATGCCAAAATAGAGCATCTGAGCCACTGTTACAAATCCAAGAAAGCCCCTCCTTAATTAGCTATGCTCCTTTCTTAAGGGTATTCCAAACACAAGATCCTTTACCCAACAAATCTAGCCATGGTACCTCTGAGAAATCCACACCAAGAAAATACTTGTGAGTAAGAATCTTGGCCCAATCTAACTATTGATTGGTACACCACCTCTAGTATAGCTTAGCAGCCAGGGCTATGACAACAAATGCCATAGACCTAAGCCCAAGGTCACCAGCATGCTTTACCCTACAAACATACTCCCACTTAACAAGACTCCACTTTGAAGAGAGAAGTGTACCAGACTAGAGAAACTTCCATGATAGAGCATCAAAATCTCTCACAAAATTAGAAGGAGAAACTTGCACACAACACCTGTAAATAGGAAGAGACTGCATCACTGTCTTAAGAAGAACCAGTCTCCCAGTAGAAGAAAGCCACCTGAAATTCTAGTGATTAACTTTGCTCCAAAAATTTTCCAAGATTCCTTTCCAATACACATGATACTAAGATCCCAAAAACAAGGGAACCCCAAGGTATATTATGGGGAGAGAACCAATCTAAAATCTAAGGATCCTGGAAATCCTAATTTGAATAGGCTAGGGGGTATTGAAGAAATATATGGAATATTTGTCATCATTAATACACTGACTTGAAGCCTTCAAATAGATGTCTAAAACTCACCTAAAGTTCCCAGCTTCACTAGTTCTAGCAATACCCATCAGCGTGGTATCATCCACAAACTAAAGGTGAGAATAGGGAGGAAGAGAGTCGTTCCATCTCTAATCATAAATAAGACCCCATCCCACTTGAGACTTAACAAATCTTCCAAGACCCTTTGCCATTAAAATGAATAAATAAGGAGACAGAGGGTCTCCTTGCTAAAGCCCTTGAGAAGCCTTGAACAAATCAGAAGGTTCCCCATTTACAAGAATGAAAAAGGAAGAAGAGGTCACACAAGTCAGGATCCAATTCACCCACTCCTCAGGAAAGCCAAATGCCAAGAGAATGCTCTGTAAGAATTCCCAACTCACCCGATCATAAGATTTAGCCATGTCAAGTTTTATAAACATAGCCCTCTCCTTAGAGTTAGCCATCGAATGAATCACTTCCATTGCCACCACTACACCATCCAAATTTTGTCTTCCTTCGACAAAACCCCCTTGCTCCATAGAGATCAAAGTGCTAAGAAGAGGCTTAAGTCTCTCTGCAATCAGCTTAGTAATGATCTTATAGACAACATTACATAGCACAATAGGTCTGAATTGAGTCAACTGATTAGTTCCCTCCTACTTAGGAATGAGCACCAAAAAAGTAAAATTCATGGACTTGAGCATCTATTTATTCTGATTAGATTCTTAAACCACCTCAAGGAGATTAAACTTTATTATTTCCTAGAATTATTGAAAAAACTCAATCAAAAACCCATCAAGGCTAGAAGCCTTACCAGTTTTCATGTTAAAAACCATCCCTTCCACCTCAAATAGCAAAATAGGCTGTAAGAGAGCTTCATTCATTTCCAAAGAGACTAGGTGAGGAATGCAATCCAAGATCTCCCTCTCTTCATCCCTAACAACAAGGTCCTTCTTATAAAATAGATTTGAAAAATAGTTGACTGTAGCCCTGGAAATATCAACATTGGAAGAGAGATGATCCCCTTCAGGTGAGATCAAAGAGGAGATGGAATTTCCTTGTCTCTGAGCCTTGACCGAACTATGAAAGAATGCAGTGTTCTTAGTTCCCTCCTGAAGTGAGTCAATCTGAGATTTTTGCTTCCAGAAGATCTCCTCCCAAAGCTCCCACTCCTCTAATCCTTTAAGAGCCAAAGATTCAACTTCACTAAGGTCAAGTGTCCTCCCTTAACCCTGAATCAATCGAGTTATGTTGTCTAACTTAGTCTGAGCAGCAATCCTCTGAGCCTGTAGGTTTCCAAAACAATTTTTATTCCACTTCTTAAGCCTGTACTTCACATGTTGAAGTCTCTTACAAAAAGTAAACATTGTTGTCCCATAAGCAGGCAACCCCTCACACCACCACCCTTCCATAAGGTCCTACAAAGAATGATCTCTTAACCACATTAACTAAAATTTAAAAGATGGTTTTTTGGATACCCCATAAGCCATAATTGAGAGCTTGATAGGCCAGTGATCAGAGACTCTCCAACCAAGAATTTTAGAACTGGTAATCAACCTATCATTCATCCAATAACTTGAAACTAAAAACCTATCGAGCCTTTCAGAGATAACCTCGGAACCACATCTCCTATTATTCCATGTAAAGATACCATTATTTGGCTTCACATCAATGAGGTTCAAGGAATCTATCATATCCCTGAAAAGATACGTAGAGGGTTCCAACCTGGCAACTCCACCCCATTTTTCCTCTAAACTAATAACATAATTAAAATCACCAGCCAAAATCCATGGGAGATATGGGTCTAAGGCTCAGATGCAACTAATATGAGCGCAAAGATTTGACTTGCCTATAATATTAGTAGGAGCATAAATATTGGATATAAGGTACCTTTCCCTAGTATCCAAATAAGATGCAACCAAAGAGATAGAGGACTGACTAAAAATCCACCATAAGGGGAGAACTTTCCTCAGGTTCCAAAAGCAAGTGACCCCCCCTAAACTATTCTAAGCTCCCACCCTCTGCTAATTGCCCTGGGTCTAGATGCGAGAAGCACAACTTTCCAAGCCATCCACTGTAAGCTTAGTTTCCTGGATAAAAACCACATCAGGTAACTAAGAATCAATTAATCTACAAACAACCTTTTGTTTAAGGATGTTGTTCAACCCCCTAACATTCCAAGATAGAACAATCATTTATGGGGATGGGAAAAATGGGAATCAATGGGTTTCACAAACCCTAACTCAACCAAAGTGTCCCCCATAATCTTGACCTTCTCTTGATCAGACTTTCTACCACTCCTTAACAGTTTATCAAGAGGCCCCTTTTTAAAGGATTTCTATTGTAGGCCTAAAATAGGATGGGATTTGTTGCTCTTAACCAAATCTGAATCCCCTTTAAGAATAGGGCGATCTGAAACCCCCACAACCAAGCTCATCAGCACCTATGACTTCTGAGTATCCCTAGTATCCTGGGCTAGAATAGGTAGATCCACATCAATTTGAGTACTCTGTGGGTCCTCTGAAGAAAGCAGTTGATGCTCCTTCATTTGCCCTTCTTCTTGAACTTTTTGTTCTCCCTTATCCCTAGAAGAAAGCTCAATTGGAATCCCTTCCTCCTGTACCAGGTCTTCAAGAACCTCAAATCTGTTGAAAATACCATCATTGTGTCTATCCATCCAAGTTCTCTTTTTACTTTTGCCTTTGTTATAGGATTTAACCTGAGTAAAGCCCTCATTATCCATAGATACAGTAGATGTAGGTGCCTTGCCTTTATCCCCCTTAAGAGACCCTGAGTCATCTAAGGGAGCTGGCCTAGATCTGGGGCATTTGTAGAGTAAATGAAAGTATTCATGGTAAATATGACATCTAAATGGGAGGGTCTCATAATCTAGTTGTTAGATCCAAGAAGAGGATCCCATGCATATTTCTATAGAGTCTGGTAATGGATTAGTTAAATCAACTTATACACAAATACGAGCATAAGAGATTACCTTACGATCTTGAGTTTGTGTAGCCACTCCCACAGGCTTTCCAATAAGTAGTGAGATTGAGTGAAGAATATCTTCCCTCCAAAACTCCAAAGGAAGTCTTGGCAATCAAACCCATATAGGTACTCATGAGGGGATCTCTTCAGTAGAATTAAAGCCCGTGTGCCAAGGCTTGATGAAAATTCCCACCTGGTTAAAGAAATAAGGGCCTCCTTCAAATGCCTTATTCCTATCTGACATACAAGAGATAACCAAAAAGTAATTGTTTATTACCAAAATAATCTCCATATCACCTTTAGGATTCCAAACCTGACGGGCCTAAGAATCTAGCACAGGTAAGGGGAGCCAAAGGCCCAAAAATTTGCAAATAAGGGCATGTTTACACTAATACTCAACATCCTCTAAAATATACTTAGGTTGAATAGCCAGCATAGGCTAGTCTTCAAATCTTTCCAGACATCCATTTACTTTTTTAATTCAAGGCATACCTTTAGAGGATGAGAGCCCATCTCCCATTATAGGTTTACTCATTTGACCTTCTCCAGTGACTTATGCTGAGAAAGATGGATCAGCCATCTCCACATCCTTAGGGGAGATCTGGGAGGGCACTGATCTCTGATTCTTCATAAGGTGAGCCCAATGTCCACTAGAAAAAAATGGGATAGGAATTCATAGTCCCAACTCTAAAAACTACTTACCAAACTCCAATGCAGTACACCTAACCATAAAGGAACATGCCAACCCTTAGCTGGACTAGAAGACCCCACAACTAGCACCCCCACACCTTACTAATAACACCAAATCTCCTCACCCAGCCCGTAAAACAATCGGTCTCCACCATGAGTGTGGAATAGGACCAACAGCTAGGGTACGCAGGCCCTAACTCATCGTTAGAACATGCCTGTTGCTACTCATTTTTCTCAAGTATCAAATGTCTTATCTCTAAGCTATTTTAAACCAAAGTTATAAGGATAATTTTTAGAGAGATAAGCCATTAAAGTAATTTTACCATGCTAAATTCATAATCCAAGTTAATCCAATTAGCTAAGCCAAGGTGCCAAGGAAAGGTGAACAAAATGAATCTCCATTGATGAAGATTTATTGATGCATAAACTAAGCAAGCTACTTCAACAAGCTATTTAGATCTCCAATCAAGATAAAAGAATTTTTAATTTTATATTCTAGTTGTGCTTTTACTTGTATTCTTGTTACCTATGCTCCCCCTAGTGTCTAGATTTGAGGTTTTAAGTTCTTAGTGTGTTAATTTTATTTTGGACTAACACTAGACTAACCTCCCCTTTACGTATTCCTTGTTCACAAGAACATCAAAAAGATCATTCCAAGCCCATGATATGAAGCATTAACAACAAAAACATCACAAGAAGAGTTGTAAATATGATATGCACATACAAAGGCTATATTATATAATATCCATAAAATAACTTCTATATGTTATAAATGAGAATCCTTGCATATATAGGCAAGGACAAATAAGAATTAAGTCAAAATAACTAATGTGGGATAAATCCAAAAAAAAATAGGAAATAGAAAAAAACCTATCTATATAACCTAGCAAACATGAGAACCAACTCTAACACCCCCTTCAAGTGAAGTTAGGGGCTAAAAATAGCCAAAAAACAAAGTGGCATATCCACAATATGAGTCCTAAAAAGTAGGCCTAATAAGGTACTCATGTAAAACATATATCCATGAAATAGAGAAATGAATAAAACCTTTAGAAACAAAATCCCCCCAACCCCCAAAAATGATTTAAAATAAAGAAAGTAAGAAAAGTATGGAAGGACATCATGTGGAAACCCCCCTAAGAAAAACTTCCTTCACCCCAGATAAAGATCAAGACTATATATATTGCATGGATGGAAAGGATGTAAGGAACCATCTACATATGTGGTGATATATTCCCAAAAATAAAATGTTCTTCTTAGTAGTGTACTTTCCTCCTATGCATTACAAATAATATGTCCCAAAGACATCACTTGTAGAAATATTGATTCTAATAAGAGATATAATACCCTATAAGTGTCTACCAAGACCTCCATGAGTGTAGCCCATAGAGTGAAGTATTCAAAGATCCAAATCCAATAGTATGTTTCTCAAAGGAACCAAGCACATAAGTAGGTATATCCAAAGTGGGACAAGTATCAAATATATTAGTAGGAGTATCAACAAGCTTTGAATCAGAGTGTGCAACAATAATAGGTTCCTCCTAAAAATCACCATCAAAACACATATCCTCACAAAAATGAGGAGTAGGTGATGAAGTAATAACAATAGTGGCACAATAAAAGTCATCTTTATGAAGTCATGATGGTGTCTCATCCATGATCTCCAATATTGATGGTGAAGGTGCCACATCCTCAAGAATTTTGTCCTCTCGAATAGACAAATCCCCCCATGATAATTTAACATTTCTTGATGAAAATAATGAACACTACAAAAAATGTGTAAAGCCGTCCAAATTTAGAACTTCATAATTTAGTGTGTTCTACAAGATAAATGAACCTATTGGTTGGATAATTAAAAAAACATATACTTTTGAAAACAAATAGTACTCGATTTCAAGTCACTATTTAAAATTTATAGATTTTACAAGTTTCCCATCATTAAAATGGGTCAAATAAGTAAGCATTGCACAAAAATTAAATGCTTAAAGAAAAAATAAATTATTTCTACTAGATCTAGAGAAAAATGAATTTGGAGGAAACTTATAGTGAATAAAAATAACAATCTTCCACATAGATCAATCTTTCATTCTATTTTTTCACTTTAAATACAAGATATGATTTTTTTTCTTGATTGTGCATTAAAAAATTATAGAAAATAAGATTCATGGGATTAAATTTATAGCCCCATATCTCATTTGATATTTTTATTTCCTAGTTGTACACCTCATATGCTTAACATTACACACTTGAAGACAATGTCAAACTATGATGAAAAACCTACTAGTATGTTGTCATAGCTAGGGAAGGGTTTGGCATCAATATTAGACTGAATGTAATAAATGATTGAGGGACACCTACAAAAGGTATGTTCATCTCCCTTCTACTTCTAGCTCTACCTAAACCAAGGTGAGTGGACCTATGGGGTATCTTGATCACATAGAGATATTTTACAATTCAATCTTCATGAAATTTTTTGGCACAAGGAACAAATATGACCAAGGCATAACTAAGATTACACACTTCACCTATGAAGGGTTGTCACACAAAATGCAAAAATGCTCTAAGTCATACACAAGCTACTAAAGGAAAATTAGAAAGATATTTTATTATCCATTCTATATAATCTTCAATAATACAGGTCAAATAAAAGACTATAATGCTAGAATTTAAATCACAAATTGCCAACATATTTCAAATATACAAGATCTTATGCATTTGTAGCAATGGGTGTATTATTTGTAGGGTAGGATAGGGTAAGACAAGTTGGATAATTATAAAAAAGGAAGGTGTCATACTTGTGGCCTTCAAACAACAAGGTATCTTGAAAAATGAAGACATCATTCTTTAGCACAAGTGTAGAAAAAATCAAATGCAAGCTAGTGCGAAACACCAAATTATCCTTGAAAGAATAAAACATAAACTGAAACTAAACTTTAAAAAAACTCTTTCCTATCACATCCATAAACCCAAGGTGCCCTAAAAAGTTATTCAACATGTTATAAAATAATGTATAAAGTGTTTTATAACCCAGATCCATGCTCAAAATGATAACCAATAGTGAACATAAAACTAAATGTCTAATCAACAATAATTGTAACATAGATTTCTTCACTTCATCAATAGTAAATATCAAATAACTACAAATACTTTCATTAAATTGAAAATAAATATTACAAACATCAATACTTCAAAATGTTTCCATGGGGATAATCATGGTGAGATTTCTCTTTTAACAAGGGAGACATAAAGATGCTCTCCAATATCACTAATAGTTGTACAAATACAACCACCTTATCAAGGGAGAAAAAATATACACACACCAATTAATCCCAAAAATTCTTGTAGAACCTAGACTTAGAGAAAATGAACACCTAAAATAATGACCAACAACCTTGAATAGAGGAGAAGGCCCCTATTTATAAATTTTTAAATTTGGAACTATGTGTCACAACTTAAAAAATTATGAAACAAACTTTCAATTCCACCAACATGCTTCCATTTGGAAACTATTCTCTTGCCATGTTTAAAATATTCATCCATTTTTAAGAAAAATCATGACTCTAACTACCTCTAAAAGGAATTATGAAGATTTGGAGCACATCCTTTGATTTCATGGCATGATATACCTTTCACATGATATGGAAGGACAATATTCATGATAGATGGCCAAACAAACTTTGTTATTATGTGCAACTATCTGGGGATGCTCTTGACCACTTTCCTGCATAGCTAGAAACTTTTGGATAGATACCATTCCTCTCATGCATGTCATGGAATAACCTAATTTTTCCATATTTTCTAGGAATATTATAGATTGATGACCCTTTGAATTATATTCATTGGAGTGGCCCACCTTGGATTTGTAAACCTACAATATTTTCTTATATGGAGGAACTTGGACAAGCATAATGATTAAAAAATGCAAAAGACTTAGGTCATTTTTAGCTTTTAATTTTTTGGGGTTCAAATTGCATTTTCACATTTTATCACTTTTTCCTTTTTCATGTTTTAATGCATAAATGCATTATTTTCAACTTTTGAACTAATTGAGCAATTTTTAGACCCTTTCACTAATTTGTAAATTACAAATTTATAGGTTGTAAATATTCAAAAAAGCACATAAGGGATTAATAAATATAGCTTAAACTATAATGATTGAGCATTGACTACTCCATTTTTTGTTTAAAAATAATTTTCTCTTCTTATGCAATCTTTATCTGAGGTTAACATAACACCAGATCATCAATTATGCAAGCATAAACCCCTTCATACTGGCATGTCAAAATTATATCAGTAACGTCAACAATTTGTAAGTGCTTTATCATCTTCAAATTTCCTATGGAATCACCATGCCTCATTTTATATTTAGCTTAGTCAACCTATTGCCATTTGTGAAAGATCCACCAACTGGCTTACATAGGGTCCTATTCTTTATATGATGTGTATGCCAATGTGGCATCACCATGTCACTTTGTTCATTAACCAAAAAAGTGGATCCTTGTTTGTATGATGAATGCGAGCATGCCACTTAGAAATTCTATGGGCTCTCGGCATCCATTAGCTTATGATTATTGTAACCCATTAGATACTTATCAATACCCCTAGAGATCATGCAAACTTAGACAATCCACAGCTTTATACATCTGTCATAGTCAATCTCATCTTAGACTAACATCCTTCTGCCATGTGGTTTCTCTTCATTAGGCCCAAGTCCTTTGATAATTCAACTCTCACTCATGCCATTGATCTTAAAGAATGATCAAAAGGAGACCATCAATCTAGATCCAAACGATCAAATTTCATTAACTTTCTACTATAGATTAAATTTGATGTTCATCCATTGATCATTTGATGTGCATGGGAACATCAAATGACTGATGTGTGACAGTCAAATTTAAGCCCAAATAGATAATAATCAATCTTGATTTTAACATTTATGCACCTATCATTTGATATCCACATGAACATTTTTAATTGGTGCATGACCATCAAATTTAATCCCCAATGGATAGTCACTATGGTTTAAATTTGACATCCATACACCCATCATTTTAACATTCACATGACCATTAATGATGTCCACATGATTGTCAAATTTAATCACTAATATATAATGGCTAATCTTAATTTTGACATCTATGTGACTGTCAATGACATCTATGTGGCCATCACACTACTTGTTCAACTTTTTTAAAATCTTGCATCTTGAGTTAGAAAAAACACGAAGGCACCAAACTTGCAAGAGATGTTCATGGCATCCAAAATACTTATGCTATGTGATCCTTTGACCATGAGACATTTTTAAGGCAAAATTAAAAAATGAACAAGTATACTAACTAGTCCATTGTTATGGTTGCCTTGAGCTGTGTTGAATATTCCTCCATTCAACTCACACCATTGATTGGGACCTATATGGATTAAGCATGAACCATCAATTGGTAGGAACATACTTGACACTTATACAATTCAGGGGAATTTCTTTAGATCTCTTTTTTATTGAGCCTTTTATCTTTTGATATTTCTATCTTCAACATTTGGGTCTTATCAATAATTATTGGAGGCTTTTTTATTCTTGGCACTTTAGTTCTTAGGCCCTTTGTTTATCAAGATAATTATTTTGGACATTTTTTCTGGGATAATTTTCCTAAAGTGTTGAACTCACTCAGACACTTTTGAATTAATTTGGTTTTTAACATTTTTGTCTTCATTGGGATAAGTGTTTTAGACATTTTGTCTGAAATAATTTCTCTGAAGAAATTGAGCTTTGTAGTTTTCCCAAATAAATTGAGTCTTTACACTTTTGCTAAATAATTTAAGTATTTGGCATTTTTGTCTTCGTTGGGATAATTATTTTGGAAATTTTATCCACAAAAATTTTCCGAAAGCATATTGGGCTTAAATTTTTTATTTAAATATTTGAACATGACATTTCGTTGAGACAATTGACTTTTGTAAGGTTCTTTGTGTAGGCAAAATGCCTGAAGGAAAAGTATTGTTCAAAATTTTTATGTGGGAAAAATGCCCAAAGGAAATGGACCTATAGACTTTTACTCTAAACATAAAATAGAGGACCAAGATTTATTTTGACCATGCTAACAAGTGAAATGGACCATGGGTATTATCCAAACCATGCAAATAAAATAAAATAGACTAGGCCATGGGAAGTAAAAGGGACCAAACATGAAATTTTCTACTAAGGTTTGGTCATGTTAATAAACAAGACCAAACCTTAGTATAAAAAATAAAACTAAGTCCACATCATATTAAAAAATTTCCTACTTTAAATTGCTTTTAAATTAGGGGGTCTAGTCTAAGGTAATTGGAATGAGGGTTTCTCAAAGTGCATAGACACGAACTCAAATTGGATTTTTCACAAACCAAAGGCACTTAAAAACTAGAATTGGGCAAGAAACTTAGGAATTCATACTTGAAAATTGATAAATTGATTCAATGTAACTTTGGGCACTAAAATTGGCTCTCTCTTAGGGGTGCATACACCCTACAAGTGTGCAAAGAACCCTAAAGACCATGTGTTAATCCATTGGGTCACAGAGTCCAAAGTTAGTAATTTTTAGCAAAAAATTATGAAGGCTAAAAAAAATAATGGCAAACTTGATAAAAATAGATTAAGAGGATCTGAAAATGAACACATAACAAAACACAAATGGAAAGAATACAAACAAGGCCCAAAGAATAGGGGTGACAAAGTGATGAAACAACAAAGGATAAAACACTTTATAATTAAAACATAATTTTAGGTTATGGACTCAATCAAGAAAGTGTTTTAAATCTATACCATTAACTAACAACTCCAATATTTCACCATCTATGTCTCTCAATAAGAAAGTATTCTCCCTAATTTAGTAGTCAATGGAATAGGGATCCATACACAAGGCATCAAATTTTCCATGGTTACCCTTTTCCTCATACCTATTATCCCAAAGTAGAACCAGATCACCTACTTGGAAGGTTCTTGGATTAACCTTCCTATCAAATATATTCTTTAACTTTTCCTTGAACTTGAGGTGTATTTCATGAGCTTGTATTCAAGTTTCATTTAGCTCAATAATCTAGTTCATCCTACTTTCATAGTATTTGATTTATTCATCATCCTCTAGTTTTTACAGAAGATTATAAGTTGGAAACTACAAAGTCATAGGAAAAAATGCTTGAGATCCATAGACAGTATCAAAAGGGCTTTTACCTATAGCTCTCTTGGGCATGATCCTGTCAACCCAAAAAGCAAACTTTAGTAGTTCACCCCTACTTCTTCTTGTTTGCTTCGTTAGTATGTCTAATGAGTTTGAGCAAGTTCTTAATACTGGATTTTTCTTGCCCATTCCCCTAAGGGTTATAATTAGAAGCATAGGTGAATTCAATCTTGTACTCTTCACATAATGCTACCAGACATTTGGATTTGAATCTCATGGCATTATCATTAAATATATAAATAATCTAATTTAGTAAGAAATCCATAACTATCTAGTATGTCACCTTCTTTTTAGGGACCACTTCAACCCATTTTGGGAAGTAGTCAGTTGTAACTAGTATCCATTTATGTACAACACTTGATGAATTAATAATTTCTCCAATGAAATCCATTCCCCATTGTTGTAATAGACCTTTAATCATCAAAAGCTATAAGGGAAGAGAACCTAAGGTTTTTATCCTCCCAACAAAGCACTGACATTTCTCACACTTTGTATTTGTCTGAGCAACATCCTTGAATAATGATGGCCACTAATAACCAGCTCTCAAAATTTTATAAGATGTAACCTTAGGTGTAAAATGAAAAGCACACACTCCACTATGGAAGTCTTCAGTCAGATCAATAGTCTCTTCTTATAGCACATATCTTAGGAGAACCCCATACAAATTCTTCCATGCTAGTCCATTCTCAATCAAGAGGTATTTTTGGGAGACAAGTTTGAGACTTCTTCTTTGATTTTTGTCCAAGTTAAGGGGAAAATTTATATTTTTTCAAGTAGCAAAGAAATATCTCTATGCCATGAAGATATGTTAAATTGACTCAATGAATAATCAACATTAAAAACAATAGTGTTTATCTCAACATCTTAAAAATTGGTCTTAGCCATAAGCTTGGCTAGACCCATCCCTCTTACTAACTTGGTGGCCTAAATATCTATGTCATACTCTTGTAACTTGTTAACTCACGTGCATCTCTTGTTGGATACTTTAGTTTGAGTCAATATGTCCTTCACCATGCTATCTGGGACATAATCAATAATCTTTAAACTCAGAATATAAGGCCTAAAGGTATTGACAGCTTTCAAGAGAGTGAAAGCTTACTTTTCCATGATGGTGTAGTTTAGTTCTAGACCTTGCATAACTTTACTAAATTAATCTATAGTCTACTCATGACCATCTCTATTCTTTTATAATAGGATAACAACAACAATATTATATGATGCAAAAGAGAATAACTAAAATGGCTTTGTGTAATCAGGGTTGGCTAAGACAAGAGCAAACTTTAAAGATCCCTTGATGTCATTTAATGTTTACACTAGCTTCTCCTCCCATTTAATGTTCTAGTTCTTTTTCATCATGTAAGTAATACGTAGATTAATCTTTGTAAAATTGGACATAAACCTCCTTAAAAAGTTAATTTGTACAAAGAAATATTGAATTCCTTTCTTAGACTATGAGATAGGCACTTTTTCAATGGCTTCGACCATTTTAGGGTCAATCATGACACCATATTTAGACACTATATGTCCCAACAACTTGGCCTTTTGTAATCCAAAGTGAAACTTCTTGAGATTAAGTGAAATGTCAAACTCCCTACATCTAATCAACACTTTTTCTAAATGATTTAAATGTTCTTCTCTAGCCTTGGAGTACCCAATAATGTCATCCTAATATAAATCAATGAACTTATTAGTTATCCTTGAAAAAGCAACATCTATAGCTCATTGGAATTTTTTCATCAACATTCATTAGCCTGAAAAGCATCCTCATATATACATGCATGCCCCAAGGCATAGTTAACATAGTCTTGGATCTCTCATATTCCTTCACCACAACTTAGTTGTACCCTAAGAAACCATCTAAAGTGGACAATATCTCTGATTCATTAACACTTTACAATAGGTTTTCCATATTGGGTAGGGTATAATAATCTTTTAAATAAGCTTTATTTAAATATTGGAAATCCATACACAAGCGAATGTCACCATTTTTATTTTACATAGGGACTAAAATGGCAACCCATGATGAATACCTAATGGGTTGAATGATAACACCATCCCTTAGCTTATTTAACACATCCCTCATCTTGGTGGCCAAGATGGGGTTACTAGGCCTTTGTTTCTACCTAAAATGCTTACTATCAAGATAAAATGGGATGACATGCTAAAACAAGTCTTCCTTATATGCTTTTAGCTTAGAATAAAACCATGATAAACAATCTTGATACTTTGTAAGCAACTACATGTAAAATTGTTTCTTAGTTGCACTTAGCTGAGTACCCATCCAAACCTTTCTTGGATTCTTATAAGAACACAAATTTCACTTAGTCACATCTTTTGAAATGAATGATTCTCTTGATTTAATTCTATTTGATTCTCTTAATTTATAAATGGGCAATTCATATAAATGGGCAATTCATATGCTTATGCCATATTAATGTCACAAGTAAATTTAATAGTTGGGACACTTACCTTCTCAATTGTACTAAAAAATTGATCAATGGTAGTGGCACTCAATAATTATGTGGAGGTAGTCATTTCACTTTGGGGGCTTTGAAAATTGAAAATTAAAATCTCATCATCAAATGACGTAAAATCAAGTTCATCTGCATCTTCATCAATCAATTTATTTGTATCACATGGGGGATTTGGATGGAAGCACTTGTCACACCAATCAATATCAATGTTAGAGTCCACAACATTCACTTTGGCAATCAATAGATTAGGCACTTCTTTTCTAGCCACACTATTATAGTTTCTTTCTATTCTTTCATTACATTCAGGTCTCTTCCCTCTATCATTACCTTAATTGTGGAAGGCAAGCCCACTTTGTGCTTGATTTAGATTTAGAGGCCTTTTTTGACTGGTATACACATGAGAGATCCCCTTATCATATTTATCCAACTTGTATGGCATTTATTTGATAGTAGAAGCCAAAGTTTTAATAGTCTCTTAAATATTATGTCTTAGTGGACTATGTCCTTTTTAGATTGATCAATTTTACATCAGCCTACTTGTTCATAGGCTTTCACATAGCCTTTCTATTATTCTCAATTTTGATGTCCTTATTGAATTCCAACTATAGGTTAGTGGGATCCTTGTCCCTCAAATAGTATGAAGCCTTCTTATCAAAGGCATCATAGTAATTTATCAATAACGATGTATCACTAAGCTTGATGTTTTCATAAAGTTGCATCATATTTTTATTGAACTATGTATTGAAGTCATGTACACATTAATTAGAATTCTTTTTGATATTTTCAAACTTAGTTAAAGGAAACTTGGGATCAAATCTTTCACCATAGTGAATTCTAAATACATTCCTTATCTCTTCTCATGTATCAATGCATCTAGGGGGAAGAGATTTGAAGCAATCATGATCATCTTCCTCCAACATGTGAAAAAATAGCTTGATGCATACATCCTCATACTAAAACTCATAATATTCAATAATATTATTAAAGGTTATCAAGTGTTGATCACTACTCACTGCATTATTCTCTTGGAACTTTGGAAGGCATTTCCTTAGTTAATTTGGGACTTCATTAGGATAGCCTACCATTTCATCAAAATTGATAGGCCTAAAACTAGGAACATAGAATGTAGGATGATCATTCTCATCTTGGTCCATATGCCACATGATTGGTTTAATAGGAGGTTCAAGAATAAATGGCAAAGTGATATGAGGGGGTGAATGAGGTGGATTTAGTGGATCAAACTTGAGAGGGGATTCAACTAGTTGAGAAGGAGTTGGGTAATACATAGGACTATAATTTTTAGAGTTGCTAAGAGAGCTATGATAGTCCTCACTAATAAGAAAATTGATAAATAGTTTAAGATTATCATAATATTGATAACCCTTATAATTTGAACTCCACCCTTTAATAGGCTTCCAAACTTGTATCCTTCATCTTTGATATAAACTTAATGGTGAGACAAGTTTTTTGGATGAATCATCTCTAAAAGATGATCTCAATCCTTCCATCTTTGTAAAAAAGAATATACTCAAAGATAAAAATTAACAAAATATTCAAAATAGGCACTAGTCTTCCTTAAAACCAAGTGATAAAATTTAGAGTCACCACTAGAATCATAATTATAGAATATAAAACTTAGCAAACTGACCATGATATATGCTGACAACATACTTTTATAAAATTAATGATGAGAGTAAAAACAAATACTAAAATATTTATAATAATGTTCAAAATGTAAAAAACACCTTCTAACATGTAATATTAATCAACTCTTTTCAAGAAACTCAGTTGATGTCAATTTATCAAATATCTAAAATGTTAGCACATCCCCAGTGGAGTGCTGCAGCACTGATCACCAAGATAATCTAACTATAGCAAATAAGAAGTATAGAAATTTCAAACTTGAAATACTTATAGCTTTATATCTAACTCTCTACAAGTGTTAGAGGTGTCTTTTCTTTCCTCAATAATGGTTTCAATTGAGTGTTGGATCCCAGTTGTACACCTTGTACACTTGACCTTGTAAACTTGAAGACAATGGAAAATTATGATGAAAACCCCACTAGTATGTCATTATAGTTAGGAAAGGGTTTGGGATCAATGTTAGATCAAATGAAATAAATGACTAAGAGGCACCTACAAAGGGTATGGTTAGCTTTCTGCTACTTTTGGCTCTGCCTAAACAAAGGTGAGAGGACTTATGGGGTATCTTTATCACATGGATATATTCTACAATTTAACCTCCATGGGGATTTTTGGCACAAGAAACAAATATGACCAGGGCATAATCAAGATTGCATACTTCAGCCATGAAAGTTTGTTACATGAAATGCACAAATGATCTAAGTCATACACAAGCTACTAAAGATAGATGGGAAAGAGATTCCAATCTTCATTCTATATAATCTTTAGTAACAAGGGTCAAATAAAAGACTTCAATTCTATAATTTAAAGAATGAAATATAAAAACATTTCAAACATACAAGATCTTATGCATTTACAAGGCAAATAAAACTTATAGTATGCAATGGGTGTATTATTTGTAAGGTAAGATAGGGTAGGACAAGATGGAAAATTATAAAAAAGGAATGTGGCATGTTGGTGGCCTTTAAACATCAAGGTATCTTGAAAAATTCATGACATCATTCCTTAGCATAGATGTAGAAAAAATCAAATGCAAGATAGTGGGAAATACCAAATGATCCTTGAAAGAATTAAACATAAAATAAAACTAAACTTTCAAAAAACTATTTCCTATAAAATACATAAACCTAAGGTGCCCTAAAAAGTTATTCAAAAACATGTTCTAAAATAATGCCAAAATGGTTTTATAACCTAGATCCATGCTCAAAATGATAATATGTAATGAACATAAAACTATATATCTATTTAATAATATTTGCAAAATAGATTGTTGTACTTCATCAGTAGAAAATAGCAAAGAACCACAAGCATTTTCATTAACTTGAAAATAAATATTACAAACATCAATACTTCAAAATGTTTAGATAGGGAAAAGTATGGTGAGATTGATATTTTGACAAGGGAGACAAAAAGATGCTCTCAAAGCTCACTAATAGATGTACAGTTGCAACCACCTTAGCAAGGGAGGCAAGATATACACATATCAATTGATCCCATAAATTCTTTTAAGATGTAGACATAGAGAAAATGAACACATAAAACAATGACTGACAACCTTGAATAGAGGAAAATCCCCCTATTTATTCATTTTCAAATATATAATTATGTGTCATAAGTTTCAAAATTGTAAAACAAAATTTTAAGTCCACCAAGATGCTTCTAGATATAAAATATGCCCTTGCCATGCCTGAAATCTTCATCCATTTACAAGAAAAATCATAACTCTAACTACCTCTATGAGGAATGATGAGTATTTGGATAATATCCTTTGATTTCATTGTGGGATATGCCTTTAACATGAGATGGAAGGAGAATATTCAAGGTAGAGATCCAAAAAACCTTTGTCATTATGTACAACTACTTTAGGATGCTTTCAACCACTTGCCTGCATAGCTGGAAACTTTTGGATAGATGCCCTCATTCTCATGCATATCATGGAACAACTTGATTTTGTCATGATTTCTTGGGAATATATTAGATCCATGGCCCTATGAATGATATTCTTTGGAGTATCCCATCTTATATCTGTACACCTATAATATTCTTTCTCATGGTAGAACTTAGAAAAGCATAATAATGAAAAAATGCAAAAGACTTAGGTCATTTTTAGTTTTTACTCTTTTGGGATCCAAATTGCATTTTCACATTTTAGCAATTTTTCCTTTTTAATTTTTTAAGACATAAATGCATTATTTTTAACTTTTGACCTAATTGAGAAAATTTCAGACCCTCTCACTAATTTGTAAATTACAAATTTATAGGTTGGAAATCTTCAAATGAGCATATAAGGGATTAATAAATCTAGATTAAACTATAATGCATTGAGCATTAACTATTCCATTTTATTTTAAAAATTAATTTTCTCTTGTTATGCTAGATTTATCCAAGTTCAACACCATATCATCAATTATGCAAGAATAAACCCCTTCATACTGACATGTCATAATTATAGCATCAACATCAACAAGTTACAAGTGCTTTATCATCTTCATATTTCCTGTAGAGTCACCATGCCTCATTTGATATTTATCCTAATTAGCTTGTTTCCATTGGTGAAAGATCCATCAACTAGATTACACAGGGTCATATTATTTATATGATGTTTATGCCAATATGGTATTTCCATGTCACTTTGTTCATTAACCTAAATTGTGGTCCTTATCTGTATGATAATTTTAAAGAATTTTTCTTTATAGCTATGTGGGCTCTTGATATCCATTAGCATTATATTTTATTAAAATTCATTAGATCCTTATCAAGATCCCCTAAGATTATGCCACTTAGATAATCTATGGCTTTATGCATCTTACATAGTCAATGTTAGCTCAGACTAACATCCTTCCACCACATGGTTGTTCCTCATTCATCCCAATTCCTTCGACAAGTTAGCTCTCACTCATGTCATTGATCTTAAACCATGATCAAAATTGAGCCATTGATCTAGATCCAAATTATAAAGAACCATTTACCATCTATTATGGATTAAATTTGATGTCCACACACTTGTTATTTGACATCTATGGGAACATCAAATGATGAGAATATTACTATAAATTTTAAACCCCAATAGATAATCATAAAGATTAATTTTGACATTTATGCACTCATTATTTGGCATCCATATGAATGCTTTTTATGGGCATATGACTGTGAAATTTAAGCTCTAATTGATAGTTATCATGGCTTAAATTTTACATTTGCATGCCCACCATTTAACATTCACATGACCGTTAATGATGTCAGTATGATCATCAAATTTAATTCCTATTTTATAATGGCTAAGTTTAATTTTGACATCTATGTGGCTATCAATGACATCCACATGACTATGGCACTGCTTGTTCAACTTTTTTGAAATATTGAATCTTGAGTTAGGAAAAACATGAAGGCACAAAACTTGTAGCAGATGTTTATGGTGTCCAAAATACTTATGCTATGTGATCCTTTGACCATGAGATGTTTGTATACAAAATTAAAAAATGCACAAGTATACTGACCAATCCATTTTTATGTTTACCTTGAGCTATACTAAATAGTCCTTCATCCAACTTGCACCATCGATCAGGACCTATACAGATTAAGCACAAACTGTCTATTAGTAGGAACATGCTCAAAACTTATGTAATTTGGTAAAATTTATTTGGATATTTTGTTATTCAACCCTTTTATCGTTCAATAATTCTATCTTTGACATTTTGGTCTTTGGCATTTGGGTCTCGACAAAAAATATTATGAGCTTTTTTATTCTCAGCACTTTTTCTCGTAGGGCCTTTATTTAACAAGATATTTTTTTTGAATATTTTATCTATGACAATATTCTTGAAGTGTTGAACTCATTCAAACACTTCTCCCATAAAAATTTGGTCTTTGGAATTTTTTTTCATTGGGACAAGTGTTTCAAGCATTTTGTGTGAAACAATTTCCCTAAAGAAACTAAGCTTTGCACTTTTCTGGAAAAAACTAAACTTTACACTTTTGACAAAAAAATTGTTTACACTTTTGCCAAAGAAATTGAGTCTTTACACTTTTACCAAAGAAATTGAGTCTTTAGAATTTTTTTGTACATTGAGACAATTATTTTAGATATTTTATCCACAATAATTTTCTGGAAGCATATATGGGCTTAAAATTTTTGCCTAAAGGTTTCAACTTGACATTTTTCTGAGATAATTCAATTTTTTCAAGATTTTTGTGTGGGAAAAATACCTAGAGTAAAATTACCCTTAAAACTTTTTATACGGGAAAAATGCTCAAAATAAATGGACCTATGGGCTTTTACACTAAGTGTAAAACCAAAGGACCAAGCATTATTCAAACCATGATAACAAATGAAATGAACCATGGGCATTAGCCAAACCATGTAAATAAATTAAAAGGAACCAGGATACAGGAAGTAAAAGGGAGAAAACATGAAATTTTTGACTAAGGTTTGGTCATGTTAATAAACATGACCAAGCCTTAGTATAAGAAATAAAACTAAGTCCACAACATATTAAAAATGTTCCTACTTAAAATTGATTTTAAATGAGGGGTTCTATGATAAGGCAATTAGAATGAGGGTCTCTCAAAGTTCACAGACATGAACTCAACTTGGATTTTTTGACAGACCAAAGGCACTTGAAAATTGGAATTGGGATAGAAACTTGTGAATTCATACTTGATAAGGGATCAATTGCTTAAGTGCAACTTCATACACTAATAGATACTACTCAGAATCATTATTATAACCACTTTCTAGAAACCTCTCAAAGTCTTGCTTCTAACAGTGAAATTTTTTACTAAATCAAACACCCGTGTGAGGATAAAAATGATCTATAAGAAAGTCATAATTTTTTATAAAAATAATTTACAATTTCTCCAAAAAAAATTCAATGGCCAAAGAAAATCTCAAAGATTTATATAAAACACCTCCTTTACACCAAGAATAAATTTTGATAAATGGACAAACCCCTGCAATAAAAAAACTCATAAATGGATGGTTGCAACATATCTAGCTCTAATATCATGAAAGGAACATCAACAAGATCATTCCAAGAACAAGATATAAAGCATTAAAAACAAAAGCATCACAAGAAGAGTTGTAAGAGCTACAAAGATGATATGCAAATACAAAGGCAATATCATATAATATCCATAAAATAAATTCTATATGTTACAAATGAGAAGCCTTTCATATATAGGCAAGGACAAATAAGAAGTAAGTTAAATTGACCAATGTGGGATAAATATACAAAAGGAAAAACTAGGAAATAGATAAAATCTATCTATATAACCTAGCAAACATGAGAACCAAATCTAATAGATATTGATAATAGTATGACTTTACATACATGATCTTGCCTGATAAGTAGAAATATCGCTTGATAAGTGGTAATTTTGTGTGATAGGTAGAGATATTACCTAGCCATAGTGATTTTCCACTAATTATTTTGGTGTTGATGGCTAAGTTGTGATTTTGCATTAAGATTAATGATATTGTCTTAAATTTTATGATATTTCTATAATAGTTATGGTTTTTTAGGTAAAGTGGTGATATTTCTCTATGTTTCTACATTTTTTCACTACGTATAGTTTTTTTGAAAATTGAGAGGTAAAACTCAAAATTCATTTCTCCACTTATGTTTTATTTCTAAGTACAAGGACCCCCTAACATCTTTTGTAGGACACAAAGGCCAAGAAAAGACATTTTTAAAACACCCTAAGTTATAAAACTCACATTTGAATTTGGTGTTTTAAAATCTTTTACTTGAGTTATTTTTCATTTAAATTTTCAACACAATGTTAAGGGGATAAACTTCATGACATATTTAATTTGGTGCTATAAAAATGAACTCTCATTTTAGTTAAATATTCATAAGAGTTTTCATTTTTATGTTTGTTGTTCGAGTGTTTGTTTACAAAAATAGGTGTAGCATGTATGCTCTCCCCCCATCTCCTTTAAGGAACTTGGGTGATAAAAAATGCTCACTCTTTGAATTTGTCACTTTTGTCAAAAATGTGGAAGGTAAGTTGTTAAGGTCATCCCCAGAATATGAATGATTTTGGTGACCCCAAAATGACCCTATAGTCCTTCCACTTTCTTTATTTCATGCATTTTTGGCTTGTGGGTAGGAGTTCATCACCTCCCCACAAGTTATCTAGGGAACTGTTGACCTAGGAATTCATCTCCTAGCATCATTTTAATCCCACTCCATAATGGAGTATATAGATTTAGGGTAAACTAATAGGATCCTTGTTTGAATATTTAAACAATCTCTATTAGTGGTACTTGGCCTCAAACTGTAGGAGTAACTCAGACATCATACTACATTGAGCAATTGATAGATGTAGTGATTGCAAAAAGTACTAGACCTTTTCATAACAAATTGATTAATATGGATACAAATGACATGATGCACCCTAATTTTAGAAACACACAAGGGAACATTTATAAATGATTAAAAATTGATAGTTTGGACAATCCCACTTGCCACAGACATTGTCAATGTAGGGTGAGTAGCCTAAAATTCTAGGTCATCATATAAACTCTTGAGAGAAGAGGGGACCTAAAAACCTTAATTTTCATTCACTTTTAATTTTGGATTAAAAACTTAAAATTATCTAAAGAGAAATTACATATGTGTAATGGACAATATTGTGCCACTTTGTTAGTTTTAGGATTTAGGATGTTACACTTAGGTGTTTTTGTTATTTTGTTTTTTTTAATTTACATGGTCTTGAGTTAAAACTATTTTTTTATCATGCCAAACCCAAAAGGAGTCTTGTTTAAATATCACTCCTTTTTTTTAAGAGGTGTTATATCATCCATTTGACATCACATCTTTTCCTTAGTTATTTATCTAATTTTTTGTGTGTGGGTGTCACTTGTTTGAAAGGGGAATTTTTATTTTGCCTATTTCATTTTAAGTCTTGTGTCTTATAATTTTTGAAGAAAACCATTTGTCATACTTTTAGATCATGATATCATTATTACACTACTTTAATTGTTTTATATACTTGTTTCCTTGTGTTCAAACTTCACAAATTCAAACACATCTTGATCTATTGCCTAGTAACATCATGTTTTTTCTTGTCTAGATTATTTTCCATTTGAGGAACATAGTATTCTAAATCAAGTTCAAATTTAGTCTTGACAAGTTTATATACAAATTTTGATTGGTTTATGCCTATGTCTTGTGTAATTTTGGCTTAGACATTTACCTTTCACTTGTGGGTTATACATCTTAGGCTAATTCCTTACTCAATTTAAAGAATCTTTTTGTGACTATATTTGAGAAGTGGTCTATCTTTCATATGATAAAGTTCAATATATTTTTGCAAAATATCAAGTTTATGTTTAAAATTTAAATTCCTAGTTTATGTCAAAGTGTTTCAAATTTGTTAGATTGATCTCTTGCCTTTTAGACCTAGTGTTGTTTCAAAGTTTAGCTTTTGTGAATTATTCTCAATAGACCTATCAAATTCCCTTTTGTTTTGTTTAAAGTATATATTTTGTGCCTTGATTCCAAGAGTCTTATAATCTTACCATTTTATTTTAGACATAGTTGTTTGGAGCCTAGCTTTTTTATTTGTTTCCAAAGACCTAGCAACCTTTATTTCTTTAGACCTAATTCAACATTATTTGAAACACTTTTTACCTAAGTTCAGTATTCAATTTTATTCATCCACTTGACCATTTGTATAATACATTTGATGTTAGACTATTTTATACCAAGTTTATCATTGATCATTTTGGAGAAGCAACTACATTTCTTAGACTAATTTTTAGACCAAGATTCAGACCATTTGTATTTTAGACCTTATTTTTAAGAGTTTTTATAAATTTAGGCTTAACTTCATGAAATATTAGTTATTAATTTGGGCATGTCTTGTTACACTCATAGTGGATCCATGTATAATCTAGGTTATGATAATGTGGTCACGAATGATGACTTTATTTAAGACCCCTACGGTGATGATGTAGTTAATGAGATGGATCATTATCCTCCTTAAACTACTCAATTTGGGGAATAAATTCAATATTTACTAGCCCATTATTTAGTTAACATGCCTTCTTATTCAGATTAAGACTAAGATCAAACCATGTAGTACCTTGCTAGTATACCATCATTTATAGAACAAGCTCAAAAATAATTATATTATGTTACTATGCCATCAACATATGATATTTATTTGTTTTATCATCACTTGATTGAAAAAAGGACGAGTTTTTAGCTAGATTCATGGAGGTAGGGGTCAAGTTTCCAGTAGACTTCCCCCATGAAAAATTGCATAATCCTATTAGAATGCCCCTAAATATTCCTTATAACCAAACCATAGAATAATCCTGTACTAACCATCCTCAAGCACTCATGTTGATGTCATATCAAGACCCAAATATGCTTGTAAAAGGAAAGGTCCTCTTGGAAGACCATTTTATACAAATGTAACAAGTATATCAACCCTATTTGAATCTAGCACATAATATTAATAACATGACCATGTCAAAATATCCACTAATATATTTAGCTCCTTCAATTGGACTATTAATCATGTTGATAGTTCAATTTAATATTAGTATAGACCCATTTATTCAAATAACTTTAGTTGATGACATGTATAATGTCCCATTTATCAAAGAAGTGACTATAGCTTCTACACAAAATAATGTACTAAACACATTGGATAACATGCAAGTTTCTTCCAATCCAATCCAAAGTGGTTTAACTATACCAATGAATGTTAGAGGTAAAATCACTGAGAGGGTGGGCTAAATTAATGAGCCCAAATAAGCCAACTTCAATTCAAACATTTTAAAACTCTTAATTAGTTACCATAAGCATTCATGAAGCATTCACATCATTCATAGAAATGAACAAGAGAGACAATACAATATCAAAAACATAACATATGACATACATGGGAAACCCTCTTGAGGAATAAAAACCACTAGAACTTAAAATTGTACTACTATCCTATAATAACAAGATCCAATTTAGACCAACTGTAACTGATCTAGGAACTACCATCCCTTATTTTAGTGAGACTGCAATCCCACAAGTAGTTACTACACCTATCTAGCTAAGATACCATAACAACTACAAATTGATCAAGTTTCACCTTGAAAGGAGGCTACAACTCCCTAGATGTTGATCAATCATAACAACACCTATGAATATAACATCTCTTGAAAATTGATTACCTACCAATTAATTCAAGATACAAAGTATATCAGCTCTCTCCAAGTCTACACACTCAATGCATCTAAATACACATTTTGTATCACTCTTAAATCCTTCATCCAACACTCCCTATTGGACAAATCACATTACATACTTGAACCAACACATAAAAATCAATTAGGACACATTGCATATTATAATTAACCCCACTCTTCAATTCTTTGCACACACTCAATATTCAAATTTAAAAAAGAATTATTATGACATCAAAAAATATGACCTATAAGTCACACACACCATCATCAACCTATTATACCATTCAATCCATCTACTAGGCACACATAGCCTTCACCTTGCCTTCACTCACTATAAACACTCTCTCAAATATCCTCTTGAGCATACTCACTCATTATGCCTCTTATAGGCTTATTAGGTCCAATGACCTATGTGATCACCTTGATTAAACAAGAATTAATAATAATAATAATATTCACTCTTTACTAGACCTTAATAACCTATATCTTATCTTTCAAAGGTTCTCTCATTCATTTGGATCCACATTCACATAACTAGAATAAACATGCCAAATATGCTTTGTACCTATACCATGCTCTTGGTATAACCCATCTTGGTCATCCAAGATGCTTACCACACTTGTTACACATTTTAAATATTTCCTCATACATGTTATATATAAGAATCACATACTCCATAGGTCAACCAATGCCTCATTACCCCCAAACCACCATTAGATCTTGGTGAGACCTAAAACCATTAGGCCTTCATACTCATATGTTACATGTGAGACTACTTGGACCACCTTCATCATTTTTTAAGGATTTAAAAATATAAAACATATCTCCAATATCCTATTTTTCATTTCCACATGGGTTCATTCCATCTGGAATACCAACTCCATACTTTAACCTACCAATTAGGTCTCTTAGCTCTTCAGGTCTTCATACATAGAAAACATAGTTTCAAAATTATGAACCAAATACTCAAATATTTCACATAGACATATGATTATATCATATGGATGAACCCTTTAGGACCTTATTTATACTTACATGTGATTTAGACACATCAACACATGTTTTAATCACTCAAAACAACATATACAAAATAACCACTCAGATTGGTCATATACAATCAAAATATAGTCAATCTATTTTGACTCTGCATATCTGATCAAAGGCATATCATGACAACCTATGCCTTCTCATAATACATATATACTTATAGAACATATACATGCCCATTTTCTTCTTCAACTCTACTGAGAACACCTTCAACTTACCTATGAAAGATGGTCACTCAAATTGCTAGTTCATTAAATAAACATAGTCAACTTCTACATCTTTGTTCATACAAAATATAGATTATTTAAACCTTAAATTATAATAGAGATTATCCTTATGGATTATACAACACTCTCAAATAGATAATTAAGTATGATACATCCATCTATCATCAACATGAACTCAATTATCCTTTTTGGGTCACTTATAGAACATAGTCAAACATAGTTAACTTTAGAGATCAATATATTTGATTGTATGAACATCCATACTTTATAACCAAGTTCAATAGATGTGCTATGAATTAATATTCAGATTTTATATTTATATCACCTTTGAATTCATCTTAGATCAAAATTTATGGATAAAATATAAAGCACTGGTGTTTCCCTTTGAAAAATTCAAATATTCAAATACCAACAATCAGAATTAAACCTTGACCACTTTGATATCATCTCATGCCCTCTTTACTCATACTAAACATGCATCATTGATTTTCATCTAAGTATGTTGACCTTTACCTTTCATCACTCATTGTTGGATCTTCATCTTGACTAGTTGACTTAATGCAATCTATCAATTACCTGTACGTAGATCGATCTTTATCTATGTTAAAAATTAGACACTTTGAAAACATCTAAATCAATACGAACCATTGATATCTATTTATATGAATACCTACACACTGTTAGATTTTGGAATAAGCTTGGTATTTATCTCTACTTAGCATTAAAATTTAAACACTTTTTCTCATCTCACTACTTTCAAACATCTTAGAATGAACATGCTCTATCAATCTTATGCAAATAGCTCCGACTTTAAAATAATTAAAAATCAAACATTTTGACCTTTTTAATGTATTGTGCAGCATAGATCTTCACTATACGATCACTCGTGAACCATTAGATCTACATCTAGTCCTAATCTTTAACTTCATGTAAAATAGACTAAGTATGGGGACCATTTATATCTACCTAAAAGGCCAACTTTACATAGGCATATCATTTTCTTCGATCCACCTCATGTTCTCAAATATGCATCATATAAACTAGGCATAATACTGAACAAACTATATGACCATTTCCTCTTGAAACTTTCTCATGTGCAAGATATGATATTATAAATATACTCATTCGACTCATTCTTAAATTTAGACAAATAAATAAGTTGAGCTCAGATCCATTTCATGTCATCAATATTTGATGCGATGAAACGTGGACCATTAGATTTGACTTTGCAATTTGACTAAGTGTTGGAATTTAGTGCACTTTGTTTTGAGGGACCAAATTTTCACCTAAATAACATTGGTTGTGCTTAGTGACATGATCCACAACTTGAACCATGTGATCTCCATACATATATCAAGCATCTCCTCAAACCCTCAAACATGTGATATATGACATCATCAATATGCCTCCTCAATTTTATCTTTCATAGAGCCAACTATGCCTAGATGAACATAATGAATAATTGGGTGAATTTCACACATGCACACAAGCTCTCTAATCATCCTTGAGATTTGATAGGACCCTTTTCACATCCTCAAATCACCATACTCATCCCTAATCACCTCACTCATTAAAACACTAAAGAACCATGTAATAACTCTTGGGCACATTGAAGCACATTTTGTCATTGTAATTACATCACACATGGTACCTCATCAACATCCTTGGTCATCTTGGAAATAACATTGACAATCCTCTAACATTGAATAATTTACAATAACTAGTGCCTTTAGGTAATACCATGATTAGTTCATAATAGCAGGGATAGAAACCCCTATGTCTCAGCCAAAATAAGCTACTTCTAATCCTTAACTAGTTGATTCTTCAAGTACACAATCACAGGGATTAGGTAATCAAATGATAACTAGTGTTTTGCCTCAATAAAAATTGATGAATGTTATTCCACCTCAATAGGTGATGATTAACATTCCATAATAATAAGCATAGTCTAATTTACCCATGTAGTAAAGGTAGTACATTATGCCACCTCAATAGGGGGAACAAATGTTCCACCTTGATAGGTAGTGACAAATGTACCTATATAAACATAGACTAACATACCTTTACAATTGTAAATATTGTCTAATCAACAAGGTATGTCTATTAGTCAAAGGTAAATGTCAAACACCCTACAATAATTTAGTTCACAATATGTGTTAGGTACCATTGTCTAATAAGTACCAGTCAGGTAGCAATTACCATTTACTTAAAACATGCAATAGATCCAAAGATAGGGCCTTGGTCCACAACAAGTTCCCATTATTCATCTAGGTTTGACTAGTCAATATCAAGTCTTGAATCAATCTTAGTAGGCTTAGTATTTTACCCAAATCCATATCCTTCCATTGTATCCATAATTCCCTCAAAATTAGGGCTATATACCGAATACAAACTAGAATATATAATCACAATGCATATAGTTTCAATAACTACATACCAATATGCTAAGGCATATTCCTTGTCATTTCACTTATCAAACCAACATTCCACAACAAACCATTCCTCTATTATACCCTAGTCAAAGTAATCCACTTTTGACTTCCTAGACAACACCTTATCCAAATGTTCCACCTAGTTTTTTAGCACAAGAACTACAAAAAATGAAGGATGTGATTGTTACCATTCAAGTAAGGAAATGGACCAAAAATTTCAAGTTAGATGACATATATTCATGCCCATTCAATATGGAGTATCTGTAGATATCATTTCCTCTAGGGTATGAACCATAAATACAAGGGTAAAGGAGACCCTAAGGCCCATTTGACATAATTATTTATTATTTTCCATATAGTGGCTTATAGTGACATTTACCTACTTCTCTTGTTTCCTTGAAGTCTAGAAAGATAGGCTTTGGATTGGTTCCTCAAATTTCCAAAGAATTTCATATCTAATTTTGATGGCTTCTTAGATAAATTTATATAGCATTTCTCCTATAATATTGAACATGAGATTTCATTGATATATTTGACTCAAGATAAGCAACAATTTGGTGAAATATTCACAATATATTTACAAAGATGGAGAGTGATTACTAGTCACTTCACCCATAGCTTACTAGATAAATAATTGGCTATTATATTTACTAAAAGTTTAGATAGTGAGATATCCTATCATCTAGAGCTTCAGTGTGCACACACCTTCAAATATATCATCAACAAAGATTTAATAATTGAAAAAAAAACTTATTAAAAAATGGATAGGGTTTTTTAGTGGTGAATCTTTATTAATATATGAATATTCCTTTTATTTAAGTTGACATTTGGTGGATTTTATGGAATGGCTGACAAGGTGGGATCACCTAAATTTTAAGAGTTAAATATAATTTCAAGGAGAGGTTCACCTACATTTGAATATAAATTTCCTCATGTAAATTTATTTGTTGGTACCCTGAAATCCAATCATGAGGAATTCACCATATATCATTGAGTGACTTTAGAAATTTTTTTGGTGGTTTGGATTTTAAGTCCCGAGAGGGCTTCAATAATAAATGTTTTTTATCAAAGTAGGAAATGATTTTTTTTAAATGTAATTTTTTATTATTTTTTAATTTTAATTCCATTTACTAATTTTTAAGTGCCATCACAATAATTAAACATGAGGGCAGTCTATGGGCATTTGACTATATCCTACAATCATGGGTGCCTGATGGTAGGCTGTGGGTACTTGACCATAGGATATCAACATCTAATCATAGCCTACCATCATCTACATATAGCTCATAATCATCCATAAACATCCTATATCCATTCACCTATATGTAAATTATTATCATTTATCTACCATCCATCATCATTCTCCTACATCTTACTACCTAACTATAGGTGGATACTAGTAGACTACGGATGGATACCAATAGGCTATGGGGTGGATATTGATATACTGTAGGTAGACTAAAATCAAGCATCCATATTTTATGGGCATGTGATGAAATTTTTTAGTTGGATGATGGCATTCTAAATGTAGATTTTAGTAGCCTATGAGTGGACACCAGCATCTCGTAGATTATAATCAAATGATAAGAGTCTACAGTCAATTTCCTATAGGCTATTGTTAGATGGTCGAACACCATCATGCTTGATTGTTGTTATGATTTCTTATTCATCAATCACGTATATTTTTTTGTTGTCAATCATCATCATTTTGTTGTTAATCATCTTTCATCCATGGCTCTGTAGGCTTGATAATATGGCTTCTACTAAAAATGTTAAGGCCTCCAAAAAAATTAAAAAATAAAATAACCTATTATCTTATTTTAGCTAGACACTAAACACATGTACTAAATTTTCAATTAACTAGTGATTTTTATTCATTGGCTTGTGTTAAATTTATATAATAATTAAAATATATTAAACTATTTAGTATGTAGAACCCACCAATAACTCTTTTGAAGAAATGTCTCCATAGGAAGACATACATGGGCATAAATTTGAAATTCCAAACAAAGGTACTAACCTGTAGAATACAATTTTTTCAATTAATTAAATATTATTTTTAAGATTCAATAATGATGTCAAGCTCTACAACAATATTGCATGAAAAACCAATTGATAAAACTATCAAAGATATCCCTAAATTGGAAGACAAACTTGGGAATGAAATGCCAAACATAGGTACTATATTATAAATATTATTTGATTTAATGTTTTTTATTTATTTGTACTTTAGTATTGGAATTTATTAAAAATTAATATCATACAATTTTTTTTCATGTATAATTTAATGATAAAAGTATTGAAGACTTGTATAACACTTTTGAATATATACTTCTCCTGAAATAAGCTACTTAGAAAGAAATATCCATTATCCCATTGAATTGAATAAAATAGAGATATGACATCATAACTAGTGGTGTCGATGATGAGTTACCAACACAAAATGAGATATCTATTGACCCAACACAATATTTAGATGAGACTACTATGTAGTGTAAATAATCTCTAGTTGAAAAAATATGTAAAAAGTCACATAAGAAATAAATACCCCCTATCCCACTAAATTTAAGGAAATAGACATATGACATCATAACTAGTGGTGTTGATGATGATTTCTAAAAACCAAATGAGAGATCTACTGACCCAACACAATCTTTAGATGAGACTACTACATAGCCAAAATAATCTCTAGTTAAAAAATGCCTAAAAAAGTCACTCAAAAAGAAATACCCATTGTCCCACTAAATTCAAGGAAACAAAGATATCACATCATAATTAGTGGTGTTGATGATGACTTCCTAACACAATATGAGAGATATACTCACCCAACACAATATTTAGATGAGACTTTAATGCACCCAAAATAATCTCCAATTGATAAAGGCACAAAATAACTATATGAAAGAAGAAAATACATGGACAATTGGAAGGTCATTTTAGTCTGAGTGAGCATCTAAATACCCATTTATTGAACTTGTAGATCCAAAAAATAGTACTAACACACCAACAAAATGAAAATGCATAATATGTAGTTAGAAACTTGGAAAGGACCATAAAATGCAACTCAAGTTGGACGTGATTGAAAAACATTATGGTAAAATATATGAGTTAATAAAAGACAAATATGGAAATATCAAAAAATAGTTAGATGGAAAAATGAAAAAGAATGCATGCATCAATATTATGCAACAGAGTATCATAATCGTGAGAAACATCAATGACACCTCATTGAGAAATAAGGAATAATTAAAGCTCAATTCGAAAAGGTTTCTTAGTCTAATTTGCTTGCCAAAAATATACAATTTTCAAATTTATGTCACATTATGAAAAGAGGAAGACCAATCTATAATTTTTTAAACTGCAAAATTTTATTTTAGAAAATTAGATTGTACAGCATTCCAGATTCACATTGGTCTAATACTAATGCTTGGGAGATGGCAACATGCCTCGTTATGATTGAAAAGGAGGATTTAAATGAAAAATTAAAATCAACAAGGTTCATATCACTATCCATTAATGAGGTAATAATGGTTGAAAACACACCATGGATATGCATGCATGTATATACATTTCAGAATCATTCAAGGTAACCTCACCTTTTATTTGTACATAAAATGACTAAAAAAAATTGTAATGCAAAAAAACCTTTATAAATTGGTTATTTTTAATTTGATTGATATTATTGGGATGATTTACTATGATATAGGTACTAAGTTGGTTTGTGTTGGTGTAGATGGTGTATCAGTAATGCAGGGGAATAAAACATGTTTGTGTGTTCACTTATAAACATCAGTTTCCCCATATATGACTCCAATCCATTGCATGGAATATATAATGAATCTTGCTTAAAAAATTATAAGCACATTCAAAAATGTCACAAAAGTGAAGGAGTTAATCCATGATTTTCACATGTACATGTCATGAAATCTGAAAAGTTTTTTAGAGTTTCCAAAATTTGTGATTAGGGTTACTAATGTAAAAACTATTAAAATATGTAGATACTAGATGGATTTTAATGTATGAGTCTGCATGTAGAATATTTGAAGAATATCAATCATTGACTAGTTTTATGTTTAAGTATAGGATGGAAGTTGACAAGGCAAAATTTTTATTGAATTGCTTGATAGATTTTGAAACTTTACTAACATTATGTGGTAGTCTTCCCTTGTTGAAGGAATTGCATTGTTTGATAAAATATGCACAAGAGAGATCAATATATATTATGGGCTTCATAAGGTTGAGGAAACATGTATGTTTATCACTTGATATATTATACTAATTGAATGAAAGTTTTAAGGGACCAACATTTGAGCATTGGTAAAATTCAAAAATCTAAATGACCCTCAAAACTATTTGAAATTCAATAGTCATGATCATATTTGTATTTTTGTTAATGGAAAAGAGATACCATTGCACACTCTCCAAAGATGAACTAATGTTGTTGGAATAAAATTTGAAGAAGTATCTGTAAAAAGGGTGTTGACCAATTTTTCCCAACATGCAAAACTTTTCGTCCCCTTCTGCCTCTTGTTGTTCTTGGCCATTTCTTTTGTTTTGTACAAGTCCTGTAAAATCTATGGACTCTATAGGAATATTTTCTAAGGATTTAGCAGTTCCCTATAGACTTCATGTTTCTATAGACTCAGTTGTTTAGTCTTTTGACGTAAGGAGAATCAGTTCAGAGAATGTTGGGGTTTTCAAGACTTTTCAAACTCTTGTCTAATGAATTCAGCCTTTGTTCAAGCCTCAGTTCAATCTTCAAGACCATCACTCTGAGTTCAATCTTTGGTTCAATTGACACCTAGTTCATCCATCTTCAATTTTAAATGTCTCAGTCCTAATAGCGTTGAACCACTTGAACCGTTGAACCATTTTTGGTTCAACAGCTTGGTTTAACAAGCTTAGTTCAAATGAGTGGTTCAATATTCAATCAATTGGTTCATTGGCACACAATGGTTGAACCATTGAACCGTTGAACCAATTTGGGTTTAATGGCTTGGTTAAACACTTGGTTCATCGGCCTAGTTCAATCAGTTAGCTCAATTCAAGTTCATCGATGCGTAATGGTTGAACCACTTAAACCGTTGAACCATTTTTGGTTCAACAGCTTGGTTCAAGGGTATGCCCAATTGGTCGAAGGGTAGTCTACAAGTTTAAATGCCCTTGCAGAAGGTAGGCACTTCAAAGGAAAAGGACTAGGTAGGTTCAAAAATTTTTAAGTTTAGATTAGTTTAAGTCTCGAATTCCTTCAGATGTTTTTCCTGAAGTAATTCCTTCGAACAAAAAGTCTGAAGGAATTTGGGCATAGCTCAAATCAAAAGGCTAGGGCTGGGGAGAATTTCCATGAACTTTTTATCCATGGGAGAATGTCCACGAACAAAAGCTCGTAGAAAATACACAAAGACCACAGAAGCCTGGGAACATCTTAAGGAACAAAGGACCCACCGAAGGACCCCAAAGGGCAGGTGCCCTTGAGGGGGACTCTCGGCCAAATACAAAGGACACTTTCAAGGGCTAGAGGGTCACCTTCCCTTAGGGAAAGTGCCAAGAAGTGACAAAGGGAAAAAAGGAGTGCCCATAAGAGAAGGCCAAGGTTCACTATTGGTTTAACCATTTTGTTCATTGGCACACAGCATTGAACCATTTTTGGTTCAATGAATCAATTTAAAGGTTTGATTCAATAGGCTCGACGCGTAATGGTTGAACTATTGAACCGATTGAACTGTTGAACCATTTTTGGTTCAATGGGTTAGTTCAACACCTCCAGTTCAATGTGTAAGATAAAAAAGGAAAAGCTTGAAGGTATTTTTTGAGGATGATGACATCTTGGAGGATGTCAAAATTAACAAAGTAAATTAGCCATTGGTTTTCAAACCAATGACAGCCCTGTGAGCATCAAAATTAACACAATGAAATAGCCGTTTGCTTTCAAAGAAAGAGAGTGCTAACCATGAAAGCCCAAAATGCAGTGACCAACTAGAAGTTCACCCCTAAGGGCTGAAGGAGCCAGAAGAGACAAGATAGGGAAAAAGACAAAGTGGAAAGCTTAGAGTAATCAGGTAGTTCAAGTGGTGAAGGGAAATCCTGATTTGAGAAGTGACTCTAGCAGGTGAAATAGTGGCTGTAATTGACCACTAGAAGATGTAAAAGGCCCCTCCATACACCCCTTTTTTCTCCATTTCATATTTATGAGTATACAAGCTTCATAGGTGCCTTCAAGAAGTAGCCTCGATTAATGAGAAAATAACACGGCCATGCCAAAAAAGGGCCTAAAGTTAAAGCCAAGTCGACATAGCATTTATTTTTAGGCAGCCTACTCTTCCCAATGAGGGGGCACAAATAGGCCACTTGTAAAAAAGGGGCACCAAAGAGGCCTCCTTTCTTCTCCTATATATTGAAGAATTGTCATTGGAGAATTATCTTCCACATTTGTAAGGCGTAGCCCTAGCAAAATTTCCACTTGAATCAATAAACACAATTTTTACCTCCATCTTGGATAGATATTCATGTATATGTCTTGAGTGTTTGTTTGTGTTCAGTCATTGTCTCTTGATGCTTTCACAAGTCCAGCACCAACATACCTATTTTCTACAAGGTGCCATTTTTGTAGCTGACAAGAGAAGAGTAGTATTTAAAAGTGCAAAATAGAGGGAATTACTTGCAGTGTGCATCTCACAACACCTAGGTCAATCTCTATTTCTGTATTCTCCATTAAAGCCTCCCTACCAAGTTCTTACAGCCTAGTCCCTCTGCCAAGTGTGAAGTGTATGTATGCATTTGTCTGATTATAGTGTGGATGTGAGGTCATTTCATTTTAGTGCATCACCTCCTTAGAGTAGTTTGTTTTCCTGTAATCTTTCTCCCTTTTCATCCCCCCAGTATATACATATATATGTATGTGTTAGCACTTGCTGGAATAAACATGATGCATTAAAGGGAGCTATCCCTTATCTAGAGACTCTCCCCTCTAGCTTCACCAGTCCCACAGGCAAGAGGGGATTTTCCATAGTTACGAGGAGAAGGCAGGAGCTTGGCCTCCTGCCAAGGGTGCAATCTTTGACGTCAATAGTTTTGGCATGCCTGATGGGACATAGTTCTTATAACTCAGTGAGTTTCAAGATTGATGTTGGTCCTATTACAACAAATCAAAGATTTCTAGCATCTGGCAACTCCACTAGTAAGAGTTTCAATTTTCCTAATCAAGACTAGTTTCTTAACTTTCTATGCCTAAGATCACCACACGGTCTGCTTCTAGAGGTGTTCCCTTCAAGTTCATTAAGTTGCCTTTGAACTTAGAAAAAAGACTAAGGTTTGAGAAAACCAATCCTTATCCAACAAGCCACCCTCCTAGACCTATTGTAAGGGACACATACATAGCAGAGCCATAATTATAGCCCATCCCAACTATGGCATTGCCCTTTGTAGCTTTTCATGGTCAAAGCCCCTTGAATCTCCCATGTTATGATCCAATCTTGGGAATAGCTCTCAAAAATGTGCCTTCTTTCAATGGAGAGGGGCCCATTATAGTCATTGAGCACACTAGGAATATTACTAACCTCTGCAATATTCACAATGTCATGAAAGAAAATATCACCATCAGATTACTAGCATTGTCTCTCAAAGGCAAGGATCTTGTCTAGTACAGGACCTTGCCTGTAAATTCAATCCATTCTTAGAATGAATTGGGTACTCAGTTGATATACTTCTTTGGGGAAAAGAGCGATGACCTCTCACTTGTTGAGTACCTAATGACCATCAAAAGAGCTCTACACAAGTATATGTAGGATTTCAACATGCAATTTCAAAAGACATGGGATAGAATTCCCATCTTGGTAAGATTGACTCCTAGCTATGATTTCCTATATTATTTAAAGACATTAAATAGTGATATTGTTGTGATGATACAATCCATGGGAGGGCATGTACTACCTACTGCTTATGACATAGCCATAGCAGCTAAAAATTGCTTAGTACAGGTTAAGAAAATAGCCCCTAGACCTCACATGCCACTTTTCCCAAAGATGTTACCTCCAATTAAGGTTGTTGCACTCACATTAGCCCCTCTACCTAGCATAAAGAAACTAGCTGCTATTCTATCCAATGAGATTCATGAGGTTAAGAGTCTATTGTAGAGCATGTCAAATGAACTTGTAGCTCTTAAAAGGTAGCCAACTCAAAATAATAGACTAAATTAGGGATACCAGCATTATGGTCAAGCCCCTAGACCCCCTTTCCAAAATTGTAATCAAGGATAGGGTCAGCTCACTGAGACCAAGCTATTTCAAAACTACAACTCAAGCCCCCCTTCATCATCTAAAGTCATGGTGCCTATTCAGAACAATCTAGTATAGGAGCAACCAAGTTGTTCGACCATGGGATATGGTCAAGAATAGGCTATTTACATAAATGAGATGATGATTTATTTCCAAAATGTAGATAATTAGGTAGCTGCTCATTCCCATATTTTTGAGGCTCTAATACAACCCAGCACAAATAGCAATTAGGCCCAGCTTGATTCTTCCCTCATGAATCATTTGGAAGGGGAATTTTATTCAATGAATTATGTAGGTGATGTAGATAATTAGGTTGACTGTGTTACAGCCAACACAAGATTCAAGAGAAGAGTGATGGGAGAAGCCTAGGCATCCACCCAAGTGGAAACAACACCTTTTCCATCACACTCAAATCAAAAGGCCCCAAACTTTAGACAACTATTTGTTCCTTCAGCCCCTCAGCCTGCAGCTCAGGTTGGAATTAGTCCCAAAGAAAGCTTGAAGGGAGGCAGTCCCTAGCTCAATATAGTGGACCAGATGAAGAAGCTGCATATGAAAATATCTTTATGGGATTCATTGTCTCTTCTAGGATAGAAGGACATGCTACAAAGGGAATTACATGAGCTGGATTGATAAGCTCTCCCAGCAAGCACTGATAAGGTCTTAATGATGAATGGACAACCTTCCACTTCAGGTCAGGTAAAGAAGAGAAAATTCACTCATTCTATGTGTCCTTAGTTATAGGGGATTTCTTGGTGTATAACTGAATCATTGACAGTGGGGCTAACGCCTCAGTGATGCCCAAGTGCGTAGCTGACAAGATGGGACTGAAATATGATGAGATGAATACGGGAGTCCTATAGCTAGATGGGATGCATAAAAAAATAGTTGGGATTTTAAAGGGTTTAAGCTTGATATTTCATGCTTACCCAACCTTCTCAATTCCCCATGATATAGTGGTAGCAGATGTTCCTCCGTATTTCACAATTTGCTTGTCCAGGGACTTCACATCAAAAATAGGTGGCTATCTAGCAGTGAATTGGTCCTATCTAGTTTTTAGGACCAAGTATGGGACCAAGGAAAAGATTGAATCTGATCCACTCTACAAGGACCATCTAGAGCCATATTCACCCAAGGTAGTGAATGTCAGTTACACTTTTATCAACCCAGAAGAGTCCCAGATAGATCAATCTCTATCCTTTACTCTTAAAGGAGTCACAAACCTACTCTTAGATGAGTGGGGAAATGATAAATTCGAGCATGATCCCTACAAGTGCATAGAGGAGACAGACCTTAGAGTCTACTACATGCATGAATAGGGTACCTTCATACTAAATATAATGAAGGCAAGCCAAGAGGACCTAGGCCTATGGCAGCTGTATTCTGATGGTTCCAAGAGTAGGCTGGGAGTTGGTGGTGGAGCAATGTTAGTCTCTTCTTTAAAGGAGAGATACTTTTCAGCTTTCTATTTCCAATTCTCTTGCACAAGCAATGTTGTAGAATATGAGTCCCTTATCCATGGTCTAGAATGGGCAAGAAAAAGAGGGGTCAAGGAGTTATAAGTTTTAGGATACAACAAGTTAATTATAAATAAAGTAAAAGTCTAAAATTTGACCAAGAATTTCTTGCTGAAGTCCTACAAGCATAGGGTCTAGGACTTGGTGGAAGATTTCCTCACTTTCAATATCGCTTCCATTCCTAGAGAGTAGAACAAACAAGCAGATAGGCTAGAAAACATTGGTGCTCAGTTTGATGTTTCAAGGGAAATAAGTCAAAATTATGGTTCATGCCACTTGAAGGTGGTAGTTCGACCGTCTGTCCCTGACAACATTACAAGTTGGTAGGTTTTTGAAAATGACTAGCAAATAGCTTTCTTCTTGAAGGAGGAAGCTAAGTTTGCAACATAGGACTAGGTAAAGTTGCAGTAGCAATATGGCAACTAGATTGTTCAATTAAAGAACAATAAGCTCCCTAAAGGTTTTGTCACACTTGAGAGCATTTTAAATGGAGATGACTAATTGAGAAAAGACAAGGTATGCATCACAACTAAGGAGGAGAATTACGAAAGGGTTGAGATCTTTAAGGACAAGTTGCTTGTGCTTGGAAAAATCTACATGATTCAAGAAAGGCATGATTTTATTTTGTTGTGTCAAGAGTTTGCCAATGTTTTTGCTTAGAATTATAGTGATTTGAAGGGCTTCAACCCAAGACTCACCCAACACACCATCAAATTAGAAGAAGGTGCCAGGCCAGTCATGTAGAAGTAGAGACCTATCAACTTGATGATTGAGCCTCTCATTTAGAGGGAATTGGCCAAATTGATTGAATCTGAGATTATATTTCCAATCAAACATTCCTCTTAGCTGGCCAATCTTGTTCCTATTTGAAAGAAGAATGGGGAGATCAGGCTATGTGTCAATTTTAAAGACCTTAATAAAGTCTCTTTAAAAGACCATTACCCCCTCCTAAATATGGAGTGAATCCTTTAGAAGTTAACAGGCAGCGAACATTTCTCCCTCCTGGATGGTTATTCAGGGTATAATCAAATTCTAGTGTAAGGTTGTGACTAACACAAAATAGCCTTCACTACTAAATGGGGAATGTTTGCCTATAAGAAGATGCCATTCGGGCTATCTAATGCTAGTGCAACATTTCAGTGAGCCATGTACATGGCTATTAGAGGCTTGATAAACAACAACATGCTGGTATACCTTGATGATGTGATGGTATTCTCTAGGGAAGTGAGTCAACACATAGAACACCTCAGGCATATTTTTGAAAGGTGTAGGGAATTCAGCATCTCTCTTAATCCAAAAAAGTTCATGTTTGTTGTTCATGAGTGGAAACTCCTTGGCCACATCATGTCTAAGGAAGGCTTATCCATTGACCCTGAGATAGTTCATTCTATCCTGGAGATGTCCCTACCTAAGCACAAGAAAGGCCTACAAATTTTCATTGGTAGGATAGATTTTATTCAGGGATTCATTCATAATTTCACAAAGATAGTCAAGCCACTGACCTCTATGCTAAAGAGGGGTGAGGAGTTCAAGTGGACAACACAAAGGAAAGATAGCTTTGAAGCCATCAAGTAGGCCATAACCCAAGATCCTACTTTGATCAACCCTGACTTCAACAAAGACTTCAACCTCTACACTTTTAGTAATGAAGAAGTGATCTCTTCCATGCTTACCTAAGCAAGCAGTGATGACCTCGAGCAGCCACTTGCTTTTTTTAGCTAGGGGCTAGAGGATTTCTAAGTCAAATACACATATGTAGAGAAGCAAGTCCTAGCAGTAGTGTGGAGCCTGAAGAAATTTAGGCATATGTTGTCTAATAGCAGGATTCACCTCATGGTCCCACATCCTGGCATCAAGGACTTCTTGAAAAATTGAGACCTAAATGAGAAGAGAGTGGGGTGGATCACCAAGGTGATGGAGTATGACGTAGACATCAAGATCACCAAGTTGGTGAGGAGAAGAGGTCTGTGTAAACACCTTGCTGCAGACTTTAGGTAGAAAGGGGAAGATAGCTTACTAATTCATGATGTAGCCATAATAGAAGAGCCATCCATCATAAAGGATTGGACATTAGACCTAAGGCATTTTCTCCTCACTAGCAAGTTCCCATAAGGCCTTGATAAGATTGGAAGAAGGTACTTTAGGCTCCAATCTCTCCCTTATGTTTTGGTTGATGAAGTATTATTTAGGAAGGATCTCTCTGGAGTCTTTCTAAGGTACATTGACCCAAACTAGGCTGATAAAGTACTGTCTGAGTTCCACGATGGACTAACAAACAATCATTTTGCTCCTAGAGCTACTGTAGCAAGGATAATGAGAGCTAGCTATTTTTGGCCTACTCTTTTCAAGGACACCCATGCCTGGGTAAGAAAGTGTTAGAAGTGCACACTTTTTGATGGGAAATAATGATTGGCTACCATGCCTCTATAGCCCATTCAAGTTGAGCAACCATTCGTGCAGTGGGGCCTAGATTTCATAGGGATGATCAATCCTCCCTCCAGTGCTGGGCACAAGTGGGTCCTAGCCACCACATACTTTCACAAGGTGGGTGGAGACTATTGCTTTGAAGGAGGCAAATGAAAGTGCAGTCCTAGAGTTTTACGAAGACCTGGTGACAATATTTGGGGTCCCAGCTACCATAATCTCAGATAACACCTTGGCTTTTCTAGGAACCAAAACAAGTGAATGGGTGCTAAGGTATGGTATATATCTCAGCACTTCATCCAATTATTATCCACAAGGAAATAGGCTGGCTGAGTCCACCAATAAAAATTTGATCAAGATCATCAAGAGGACCATGGAAGAAAATCAGAGGACTTGGCATGCCAAGCTGAAAATAACTCTGTGGGTTGATCAAATCTCTCCAAAGAGAGCAATCGGAAATTATTCATATATGCTCATATATGGAAGGGAAGCTAGGCTTCCCATCTCACTTGAATTTCCAGCATTGGACCTCACTCACCAACTACAAGTAGAAGAAGGAAATAACATGGAAGTCAAGCTGTGTGAGCTGATGGAGCTCTAAGAGATTAGGGACCGGGCTATGGCTTCTATGACCATTTGCCAACAGAAAACAAAGAGACACTTTAACAATAAATCTTCATCAAAAGGTTTCTTTGAAGGAAACATTGTTTTGAAATGGGTTGAAGACTGAGCCAAGCTTGGAAAGCATGCAAAATTCAATGCCCTCTAGAGTGGCTTGTACATAATCACTCAGTGCAAGCAACATAATGCATTCTAACTCTCTAGGTTAGATGGTGAAGAATTACATATCCCAATTAATGGGATACATCTAAAGCATTGCCACTGAGTCTTCCTTCATCTATATATATTTTCCCTTACTTTCTTTCCCACTTTCCCTAAGTGCTATTGCACGAGTAGTAGTTTTTTTAGTCTTGTGTGTGTTTCATTTCCATGGAGGTAGATCTACATGATTAGTTCTAAATTTATCAAAGCTATTGCTATTTTAAAGTTACAATCTCACTCTGTACCCAATGGACTATGAGGCAACTGGTCTCTAAGCATAGTAGGCATGCTTCCCCTGTGAGTCGCCAATTTGTTGACCAATTTTGCCCAATAGGCAAAACTTTTGGTCCGCTTCTGTCTCTTATTATTCTTGCCCATTTCTTTTGTTTTGTATAGGTCCTATAAAATATATGAACTCTGTAGGAATATTTTCTAAGGATTCAACAGTTCCCTATAGACTTCATGTTTCTATAGACTCAGTTGTTTAGTCTTTTGGCGTAAGGAGAATCAATTCAAAGAATGCTGGGGTTTTCAAGACTTTTAAGACTCTAATCTGACAAATTTGGCCTTGGTTTAAGCCTCAGTTCAATCTTCAAGACCATCACTCCCAGTTCAATCCTTGGTTCAATTAGCCCCTGGTTCATCCATCTTCAAGTTCAAACGTCTTGGTCCAAACAGTGTTGAACCACTTGAACCGTTGAACCATTTTTGGTTTAGCGGCTTGGTTTAACAAGCTTAGTTCAAATGAGTGGTTCAATATTCAGTTGATTGGTTCATCATCATGCAATGGTTGAACCATTAAACTATTGAACCAATTTTGGTTCAATGGCTTGGTTCAACACTTGGTTCATCGGCCTAGTCAATCAGTCGGCTCAATTCAAGTTCATCGGCGCGTAATGGTTGAACCACTTGAACCATTGAACCATTTTTGGTTCAATGGCTTGGTTTAAGGGTATGCCCAGTTGGTCAAAGGGTAGTATTCATGTTCAAATACCCTTGCAGAGGGTAGGCACTTTAAAGGAAAAGGACCAGGTAGGTTCAAAATTGTTTAATTTCAAATTCGTTTAAGTCCCAAATTCCTTCAGACTTTTTGCTCGAAGGAATTCCTTCAGACAAAAAGTTTGAATGAATTCAGCCATAGCTCAAATCAAAAGGCTAGGGCCAGGGAGAATTTCTATGGACTTTTTGTCTATGGTAGAATGTCTATGGATAAAATCCCATAGAAATTACACAAAGCACGTATAATCTTGGGAACATCCAAAGGAACAAAGGACCTGTCAAAGGACCCCGAAGGGTAGCTACCATTATGTGGGACTCTCGACCAAATATAAGGGACACTTTGAAGGGTTAGAGGGTCACCTTCCCTTAGGTAAAGTGCCAAGAAGAGACAAAAGGAACAAAGGAGTGCCCGCAAGAGAAGGCCAAGGTTCAACATTGGTTCATCGGCATGCAGCGTTGGACCATTTTTGGTTCAACAAATTAGTTCAAAGGTTTGGTTCAATGGGCTTGGTGTGTAAAGGTTGAACCACTGAACTGATTGAACTGTTAAACCATTTTTGGTTCAACGGGTTAGTTCAATGCCTCTAGTTCAATGTGCAGGATAAAAATGGAAAAGCCTGAAGTTATTTTCTGAGGACAATGATGTCCCATAGGCCATCAAAATTAACAAAGAAAATTAGCCATTGGTTTTCAAACCAATGATGGCCATGTGAGCATCAAAATTAGTTTAATGAAATAGCCATTTGCTTTTAAAGAAAGAGAGCGCTAACCATGAAAGCCCAAAATGCAGTGACCTACCAGAAGTTCACCCTTGAGGGCTGAAGGAGCTAGAAGAGACAAGATATGGAAAAAGACAAAGTGGCAAGCATGGAGCAAGTAGGTAGTCCAAGTGGCGAAGGGAAATGCTGATTCGAGAAGTGACTCTAGCAGGTGAAATAGTGGCTGCAATTTACCACTAGAAGATGTGAAAAGCTTCTCCATGCACCCCTTTTTTCTCCATTTCATATTTATGAGTAGACAAACTGCGTAGGTGCCTTCAAGAAGTATCCTCATTTAATGATAAAATAGCATGACCATGTCAAAAAAGGGCATGAAGTCAAAGCCAGGGTTGACATAGCATTTATTTTTAGGTAGCCTGCTCTTCCCAATGAGGGGGCACAAATAGGCCACTTGTAAAAAAGGGGCACCAAAGAGACCTCCTTTCTTCTCCTATATATTAAAGACTTGTCATTGGAGAATTATCTTCCACATTTTTAAGGTGTAGCCCTGGAAAAATTTCCACCTGAATCAATAAACACAATTTTTACCTCCATCTTGGATAGATATTTCTATGTATGTCTTGAGTGTTTGTTTGTGTTCAGTCATTATCTCTTGATGATTTCATAGGTCTAACACCAACATACCTATTGTCTACAAGGTGCCATTTCTATAGCTAACAAGAGAAGAGCAGTATTTAGAAGTGCAAAATAGAGGAAATTACTTGTAGTGTGCATCTCACAGCACCTAGGTTGATCTTTATTTCTGTATTCTCCATTAAAGCCTCCCTACCAAGTTCTTACAGCATGGTCCTTCTGCCAAGTGTGAAGTGTATGTATGCATTTGTCTAATTTTAGTGTGGATGTGAGAAGGTCATTTCATTTTGGTGCATCACCTCCTGAGAGTAGTTTGTTTTCATGTAATCTTTCTCCCTTTTCATCCCCCTAGTATATACCTATATATGTATGTGTTAGCACTTGATAGAATAAACATGATGCATCAAAGGGAGCTAGTCCTTATCTAGAGACTCTCCCCTCTAGCTTCACCAGTCCCATAGGTGAGAGGGGAGTTTCCATAGTTGTGAGGAGAAGGTAGGAGCTTGGCCTCCTACCAAGGGTGCAATCTTCAACATCAACAAAGGGCTCTATATGATAATGTCATATGTGACACATGAATGAAATTAGGAGACATTAAAAAATGCTTATCTGCTAAAATTCAAGATCATTTTCAAAGAGATGAGTTTCTTGAAGCCATGGGGGTGGTGAATCTTACATTTTGTAACAATGCATATGGTCAAGAATAAACAAGTTTTTTATCAAATACATGGTTACTTTTATCAAACATTTTAGTAAGTTTATGCAAATCAATGGAGAGAAAGTTAAGGGTATTTTTCAAAATAACTTACTGAAAAAAAAGTCAATAATTTTTGGACTTACAATGGTCAAACAATATTAGTTGTTAACTGAACCAATAGAAACATGTTTTATTACTAGGCTATGGAAGAAACTGTATCAGAGCAATGTTTTTTAGGAATAAATGAGTGAATATTTTCATTTATATGAATTGTTCCAAACAATGTTTTTGTGGTTTTTGGAAGATGAAAGGATATTCAATGCATTATCTTTTTCTAAATCAAGGCTTCAAAATAGATTGGATAAAAATCTTGAGACATGTTTAAGGTTGTATTTTTTATGTAATGAAGTGTATATATTTCCATATGATAGAGCAATTTCAATTTGGAGTACTCTAACTAAAATAAGAGGTGTTACAAATACAACTATAAAATAAGACAGTGAAACTGTAAATGCCAGTAAGAAAAGACATACAAATCCTAGAGATGAAGCACAGGTTACCAAAGGGTTATTTGAGATACCTAAGTGTTAGTTTGTAACATTATAATATGTATATGTAAACTATTGAACAATATTTATGAAATGATTAATTAATTCAATTTGAGTTAAGTTTTTTATGAAATGTTTAATTGATTTGATCCTATCTTTCGTATTCTACAATAGTATTCTTTAGCATTTTTTGACATTGTGAGTTAAAAAATATAGTACATATTTAGCATTCTATTTTTTTCTTATTGTTTAAAATTTTAAATAAAATTTACATTGTTTAATCAAATAAAATAGTAAACAATATTTTAATAGATTTGAAACCAAATTTACTATAAATTAAATAAGTTAAACATTACAACAAATTATTACACATCATAGCCTCATATGAGTAAGGAATCCATAGTTACAAAATATATTTTATAATTATAAAACATAAGTTTCTAGTAATTACAAAACATAAGCATAAAACAACTCCAGGATTTGATCTCAAACCTCAATTTCCATTAATTAAACAACAATAGTATGGAAGAAATTACAAAACAATGTTAAAATTAAAGTCTCATAATGATTATGAATTAGTTTGTCCTTCCACTACTTGTTGGCTAGTATTGGTAGTAGTTATGTTGTTTATGACGATTGGGATCCTAGAATCTTGGAGATCTTTCACTACAAAATGGATATTAGCAAGATTTATCCATTCTTATAAAGTAGCATCTTCCACTAAAAGCAAAGATGGGTATGCTTCAACTTTCTTTTTAAATAAAACATCAGGGTCTAAGCCATTTTCTTGACTTATTTTCTTCAATGTATTATTTTGCTTATTCAATAAAACAAGTTTTTCCTTGAAAGAAATTGTCTTAGAAATACTTTTGTGTGTATTCTTCAGATACATGTCAAGGACAACAACTTGGGTCTTTAGATTTATATATTTTGACTGCAAATGATCAATAAACATTTAATTAGTTAAATGTTTTAAGACAAATTTTTATTTAAAAAACCATAAAGAATCTTACCACAAAATTTGCTTTTTCCACATTTGTAAGATCCACCAGTCTTTTATTTTTTTCCCATTTGTTTAGTGTGCTTGGGATTTTGCATGCAAGTTATCAAGACTATTTAAAATGATAATAAAAACATAATCATTAAAGCTATTATTCACCATAAAACTTGTTAAAACTACTTAGTTGAATAAAACATCAATTTTTGTTAGTTGATGCTCCACTATTGCATATAATTGATTGCATTGAATATGGTTGCAAAAATGGGCACTTATTTCTTAAATTAATATTTTTACTTGATGCTCTGAAGTTATTAATTCATCAAGGTTTGGAAGATTAAAATCATTAACAAAGGCTTTAGTATTTTCTACCAATAAATTAAAAATAGGAAAAAAGTACATTGGTCATATGGTTGGGGAATCTCTTGCATAGGGTTACCTTTGGTGCCATTAGGTGGAGAATTAAGTGTATCAGGTCATTGTGAAGGATCCATGAATTGAGATCCTTGTATGATATCATATGAGTTAAAAAACATATGGGCGTGCCACTGTCAATGCCCAAATACTCTTCATCTAGATTGATATCACAAATAATTTTGGTCCCCATTGCACTAGGTAGACCAACAAGCAAAAAGTTTGGAAACTTGAATGTTGTGACCTGAACCATGACACCACTCTGAACTAGGATAAATAAATGATCCCAACACTAGTAGTTATAGAGACATGATGGGGTGGTGGTGGTGCCTAGAATTTTTTTTTGTTGAGAAGAATGACTTGTAAATGAGAATTAAAATCACTAAAATGACCAATTAAAAAATCTAATATGATATTATAAATTAAAATAAATAGATCTGTTTAGTGTACCTTGCTATTTTTGTTGTTATGGATATTACTATTATTTTTGTTGTTGCTATTGTTTTTATTGTTGTTGTTGTTGTTTCTATGGAAATCTCAAAGATCTACTAGACCCACCTAGTGTTTATGATATAGATTGTGCAGGATCCACTATTTATAATAGATTTAAAATATTACAATGATAAAAGAGTATTCCATTAAAGGAAAGATAGTTTATGAAGCTATACCAATAACATGAGTGAAGGGCTATGTTGGAGGTGTAAAAAAATTCTAAAATCATTTTATTTTATCAATTACTACTAGGGTATTTGTGAAGTCAATTTTGTATCCTCCTCTATGTATGTTTATATTGTGGCCTTAGAAGGTTGACATCCTTTGGTTGTTGTGTTTCTTCTTGCAATCATTTCATATAATTTTTTGAAAGAAAAATATATTTTATTTAAAATTAACTAGATCAATATTTATGTAATTGTTGAAATAAATATGGTATAAATCTCAAATAGTCTTAAACAAATCCATCTAACCTCCTATGCTTCAAGGAGAGTGCATTGACAAACATTATGGGATTGAGAGTAGAAGAAACAAAGGATGCTTGGGAATCCAAAATCACTTCATAGTATAATGTAATGATATAATTAAAACAATAAAATTGAGTATGTTAGTTGCATAGAGAAAATTTAAAATCATCTTTTACTCTATTGGAAATAAAAAGTGTACAAATCCAATTATTGAGAACCCAAACTACAAAGAATAAAAACCAGAGCCTAGAATGGAATATCAGATGGTATACCTTGTAAAATAATTCTTACTTGGAAAATTTAAATAATTCCCATTATAAGAGGTTTTTTAACACATTCAATTTTTATCTCCCTTTTACCGCAATATTGAGGATCTATAAAAAAATAACAAGTTAAAACTAACAAAATTAAAACTATTCAAAATGAGCAATTTTAAATTTTATAATACATGTCATCCACCTGCAATGAGAAATGGGACTCTAAATAATTTTTTCCCTCATCATTTAGAAATGCCTTTGTGGTGACTAGGTCCCCATCCTTGTAAGGTAGACCTATTAATATTTGAATATGGTCTAGACAGATTCCAAATGAAATATTTTGGGAGCCCAAGGTGATGTGAAACATGGAAGAAGTAGTATTGAAGATTTGTAAGAGAAAATTCAAAAAACAAATATATTTCTAATATTAGGGTATGTAGATAATTTCATTAAACTTTCAAGGCTCCACCTAGTCATTGTATGTGTCTTGTTGCTATAAAAGCCTTTAGATGATGGTGCACATCAAATTTTGGAAAAGTGAGTTTGGGGTTTTTGGTTACCTTTGTGTCAACACTAAAAGAGGTATAAGAAATGGAAGCCATGGATGAAAATAGGGTTTTTGAATTTGAGGAAAAGAGTGCAAAAAATTTAAACATATAAGGAGAGAAAAAAATGAAAAAATTTGCAAAATGAGGTGCATTTGGCATATATATCAACATTTAACATAACAGGGGTGACCACCCATATGGTGTGGGTGCTCACCAGAGATACCTATGATGTATTCAAGTGGTCTACATTATAATCAACCATGCATGTGGACACCTATCAGTAGCTTATATCCCACCTAAAGAATGAGGGTGATAGCCTACACCACATTGATGCTTGCCCAAATTATACAAGCATACATTTAAAATATACCAGTGTTCATCTACGGTTTTGCCCCACTGATGAATGAATGTGGGAATGATGTAGATGAAAATTAACATCCTTTTAGGTGAATCCTAACATGATGTAAATGAGCATTAGTTTATTATATATGATTTGATGCTCTTTGATATAGTGCTGATCCTCATCTAAATTGCATAGGTATCTATCTACATGATGTCAACATTTACCCACACCATGATGACATTCATTTAAGTTACCCAGGAATTTATCTACAAGTTTTCAAAAAACATCTATACCATGCCAATGTTCATCTAGTTTGCACATGTGTTTGTCTTTAGTTTTTTGGTGATCACTCACATGATGCCATTGAGTATCCGAATGAAGTTTACATACACCTACACCATGATGACATTCATTTATATTGCATAGATTCCCATCCTATTTGTATACATTCACCATCATGGTCCAAATGAATACTTGCATCTTACCATTGTTCATCTATAAGGCTCTGACACTTATCTTCATCATGTCAACATTCATCTATGATGTGTTATCATTTGTATATATCACATTGGCATTCATCTAGATCTTTTCATTTTTTGGCAGTGCTATATAGTCATTCACCTAGTTTTCTTGAGCATTCATCTATGTTTCAGGTCTTGTGTGATTCACCACATGGCATCACATTATTTTCCTCTATAATGATACATCTTCCAAACTAATTCACCACCATTGTGAATCTAATTCACCTTAGGACCTCCATGGATTTTTTTATATGACCCACTAAAATTAAACTTACAAAAGGATTATTAATTTAACCTCATCAAACCAAAGTCAAAACCAAAACTAAAGAAGATGCTATAATTGGAACCAAAACCAAGTCCAAATGCAAACATCAATACTAACCCAAGCTAGTAATTATGAAAAATCCAAGTAATTAAACCATAATAATAATGTTACTATAAATGGAGTAACCATGTCATGCCATGTCCAAATAGTGAAAAAACCATCTACATAATCGACATCATAAATGCATCTTACTCATCCTTAGCAATCTATTTAGAAAATGAAACCTTCACAACAACCTAGACTAGCTACATAAATGCATCAACCATTACCTTTGTTAACCCCTCCTCCATAAATAAATTCCCCTATTTATCAAGTCTTTAGTGACCTTGGTGAATCTATCAAAGCAGTGTTTCTCAAGTTCTTCATAGTTAACATGATTATTTGGTTAATTTTGAAGCACTATCTTGAGGGTATTATGTATCCATACAAATACAAAGGTAATGATTTATGTGAATAACATCATGTTTATGGACATGATTTATGTCATTATGTGAAAATAAAACACCTCATAAAAAACATGTTGGAAAATGGGGAGATTACATTGGATAATAGAGCATCTACATCGAATCAGAGCCTAGGTATCTATCAAAACCCTTTTTTCAACATAAAAATAAAAATAAAAAATAACAAAAATGAAGGCCAAAATAATAGCAACAATAGAATCAACAATCATGATAACAACAAGAATATCTATAGCAACAGCAATAACATCAACCAAATGGGAGGAACCAAGGCCAGAACAATTATAATAGCTAATATACTTGCCACACAGTTGCACATGAATACACTAATGTTGTAGGTCATGTTACAAGAGGTTACATTTATACCATCACTATCAATCCTAGACCAAGTGTTGATAGAACATGAGCATTTCTAAACAATTACAATCAATCCACTTATGCCAGTAATCCTTCCTTGACTTGGGACCACAAACAAGCACAATAACAACTAGGGATTACTATTTTAGAACCTTATAATGATAACTCATCATTTCCCTATGATCATAACCAAGTGAAATGGAAATCAAGACTTATTTTATCTATCCCATTTCTATCATCCTCAAGTTACAAAGGTCTTGTATCCAATCCTGATTATGCAATCATAACCTGGCAATCAAAGATTACCATTGTAGGCTCACAACCTCCTACCAATGAACCCATACAACCCACAGTGTTGGATTAGAAAAAGACACATACCACTATTAATTAAAATCCATATGATATTATTTAATAACTTCAAAAGACACCTACAAAAATATCCATTTTGGATTTGTTGTATACATCTACTATCCATAAGAACATCCCAATAGAACTCTTATGTCAATCTCAAGTTCCAAACAACATAACCCTAGATAAATACCAATATTTGGTTGGCCAACTATTCCTAGGCCAATAGTTGACCTTAAACCAAAGATATATGTTGTTCCTTATCCCTCTCCATAATAATCTCATGTATATTGAAGTTGTCATAACATGGCATAAAGTAAAATGTGTCATCATAGACAATGGATTGGGCCCGAATATTGTCTCTGAAGCTTATTAAGCATAACAAATAATAATAGTTGATCTATAACCAAAAATAATTACTATCAAGGTCCAAAAAAATGAAGAGCAAGAATCATAAGGCATATAATCTTTCCAGTTATCATCGGTCCATTGACCTACAATACATCCTACCATGTGTTAGACCTAGATCTATCATATTATTTTCTCTTGGGTACACCTTGGATACATTAAATTTGTGTTATCCCCTCAAAATTATACCAGTGTCTCAAGTTATTTCACTTAGGCATGGAATTCACTATCAATGGATAGTTACAACCTTATAAACATTACAAACATTTGGAAGCAAAATACAAAAGTTACAAATACCACTTTGGCCTAGATCTAGTTACCAAAGAAGACAAAAACAAAGAAATACTTTTTGAATTACCATAGGTCAATTGTTTAGACCTAGATAGCCTTGATTTTTCTTTATATATGCATCCTCTAAAAATGTCTAATCATTTTACCATCTCAGCCAATGTCTTAGGAGAGTATTTTACCCATGACGCATTCCACATTGTAAATATTCCAAAAAAACACCAAGTCTTATGGAAGACCTAAAGTTAAACCACCTTACATGCAATGGAAACAAAAAAGAAAAGGTAACATCATAGTCTTGATCCTATTATTTTCACACTATCCACTGGCCAAGAAGAGGACCTAGTTACCAATGATGAATCTTGGTTGTATAATGACAAATTGGTCAATTTCTATAATAATGCCAAATATCTCATCCCTAACATGATCATGAGGAAAAAATCCTATGAAGGAGGAGGTCTTAGGCCATATCAATAGGGAGCTCTTGAACCAATTTCTATAACTTGATACAAAGGAAATTAAAGTCTTGGATTTGAACCACCTGGGGGTGACCCAGTATATATGTTGAAATACCTATGTCTAGTGATGATGATGTTGACAAAAAAGCATAGTTTTATCATATTATTAATAAAGAATTTGCCAATACCAACCTATTTTACCCTCATGCCATTTATACCATTACCCCAGATAGTCAACATAACACACTTCCTCTTTATCACCCTCAACTTATAGCCTAGGACTAATAAAAATCCACAGTACCTATAGACAAGTTTGAGAATGATGAGGCCTTTTGAAATTTTATAGGCCTAAGAGACAATGTTCCATTGGAAGACCACAAATGAGGGTTCATTATCAACCTAAACCCTATAGCCTATTTTGGAGAATGAGTGAACACTTTAGCTAAAAACAAAAGAATAAAACATTAAGGTCCCAAAATTAAAACCTCTATGAGGCACTTTTGGACCAAGGTAAGAGTAAAGAGAAAGGATTTTTGGTAAAAACATGTTTCAGTTGCCATTAAATGAGGGTGTTCACTTTTACTTGAATGAAGTTCAAGAGACCACCAATGATGAACTTATTTTTTGGTCTAAGTTTAGTTCAACTAAACAACATGCCTTTGATTAAATTTCCTAGGAATTTCTAATAATATTTATAACATGGCCATCGCTACCATTGGGAGAATTTGATTTATCTTATTTAAGCAAGCTTGAAGAACAAATATAAACAAAGGACTTTATATTTTTAGGAAAATTCAAATCATCGCCAACCATTTTGAAGGATGGCTCAACTCTCCTCATAAAAGACACTATAGAAGTCAACATCAGGACTCTAGATGACCTGAGATGGATCAAATTAGGTGTGTCCCTGACTAAGGAGGAATGTGAAATATTTAAAACCCTTTTGAGGAAATTTTTTGGCATGTTTATTTAGGTCTATTAAGACATGATAGGTTTAGACCCCACCTTGGTTGTACACCACCTTGTTTCACATCCTAATTCCAAACTAATAAATCAAAAACTCCACAAGATGCATCCTCATATTACTATATTAGTAAAGAAAGAGTTGGATAAACTCTTACAATTTAGATGTTATTGGATGGTAAAACATGATCTTATTATAATGCCTAGTTCTTGATAAGGGGGTGTGGGGGGAAATGCCCCCCACTAGGGTCACCATGGGGGTCTATGGGGGTAGTGATCACATTTAGAGCCCCCTTGGTGGGGGTTTGGGGGTAGATAATCTGGGCAACAATTTAGGCGACAATTCGGGTGACAATTCCACCCCAATTGATGATGGAACTTCTAGGAGCCATAACTTTTTCACTGTAGCTCAAATTGACTCACCATTTGAACCGCTGGAAAGATAAAAATGAGGAGAACATCATGAGAGGAATTGAGCTCTACTTGATGAATTTTGTCCCTAAAATCCCAATGGAAGTGCCCAAAATTTCAAATTTTGTATGCAGTCTAAAAATAGTAAGTTTCTAAAAATAGTAATTCCTCAAATTTTGTATTGTTTTAAATATTATAAGTCAAACCACTTAATATCCCTTGAGATTGGTGAACTTTCACATCCTCCCCATGCTTTCAAATTATGTATAAATAGAAGAGGTAACTTGAAATGTGGAGATAGACATCTCTTCCTAGAGATAAGCATATATTTGTATTGCGATCTTGAGTAATACTACATCTCTTCTTAGAGAATTCATTATTACTATGTTATTTCTATGCTATTGAAATATTTATCAACTAGAAATTCTAAGTTTTGGATTAGTGGTATCAGAGTGGTTTGTCTTGAGAGTGTATGATCTTGAGGATGAGGTCAGGCTACAAGAAACTTTGGTGGGAAACAACAAAGCTTCCAAATTTTCCACCTATTTGCTTGAAATGAATTCAAATGGCAGACAACACTAAGACATTACATCCTTTCAATGAAATGGTGAATGAAGCCCTCCAATGGAAATAAGCACAGATGCCACAATAATTTGCCCAAATTCTTTAAACACTTTTGATGGGAAATCTTGGCTCCACGGCTACACTTCTTGGCTCCTCATCCAAGGAATGTCCTTTCAATGCCCTAACACCCTTCAAGGTTTAGGTAAATTTTGGTATTCCTACATTTGAAGGAAAAATCAATGCTGATGTAGTAGAAAATTGCTTGGATCACCTATCTTGCTACTTCTCGGTAAATAAGTTCACCAATGGAGAAAAGATTACTTTTGCTCTTTTGAAATCATCATTGCCTATGAAAAATTGGTGGGAAGTGTACAAAAAGAGGTTTAGTATAGATGAAATTGGCCTTGAGGTGGAACCTACCTAGGATGATTTTGTGGAAGTGGTGAAGAAGAATACTATCCCATCAGAGCATATGATGATCTATACATATAGTGGCAACAACTTTGCCAAGGTAAGGACCAATTTGTTCAAGATTACATAGACACTTTTCATTCTTTGTCTACAAGATTGGGCATTCAAGAAAGTGAGAAATATAAGACTCTCAAATATCATGGTGGAATACAATGGTACATATGGGGGAAATGAAACTCTTCAATTTAGAAACCCTCGGTGAGGCATACAAATTTGTAGTGAAGATTATATAGAAGCATGGCAGAAAGAATATGAAGAGTTAACCCTCAAAATGGAATAGTGATAAGGAAGGTCAAACATGAGGCCAAAATTGGAAGCAGAAGGAGTTCTAGGATAAGAAATCCCAGAAGGGGAAGGCTAGAAAATGGTGTGATTACCACAAAATTGGAACTCACTCCAAAGAATAATGTCAATCCATCAAGTCACTATTTTTTGAGTCACAATACTCACAACATCTACTACTCTACCTCATACACAACCCATAGTCAAAAAAGATGAAGAAGAAATTATAGATGTTGAGCCTGAAACCATTGTCACTTCATCACAAACTTGTGAGGAAAGACTAGATGACAAGGAAAGATTGTTTCAATCCAAATTATGGGTAAAAGGTAAGCCTCTACATTTCTTTCTTGATAGTGTGAGTCAAAAGAATTTAATCTCTGCTAAAGTTGTGAAAAGTCTAAATCTATCCATGAAGCCTCATCTAAATCCCTATAGTATTGGATGGTTGAGCCCAGGGAGAGACCTCTGTGTCACCCATCAGTGTCTTCTTTCATATGATATAAAACCATTCCATGATGATGTCTTGTGTGATGTGGTCAACCTAGATGTTTGTGATGTAATCCTTGGTCAGCTGTTCATGTATGAGTGACATGGCATCTATGAATCATGAACTTGAAGGATCATCCTCACTCTTGGAACATAGTGCTATAGGGTACTATAGGTACCATCTCCCACATCTATCTCCCTAATCAGTGGTAAGAAATGCAAGAGATTGGTGGAGAAGACAAAGCAATTTGGTCTCATGGTGGTCAAACCACAGAAATCCAAGAAGGCCGATGTTGCAGTCTTAACTACAGAATCAACACAACAAAAAAATAGATAGGATGAATCACAAGATAATATGATGACTCATTCAAGTCACCCACAGGAGTTCCACTGCATTACTAAGTAAAACATTCTATCAATTTGATCCCAAGATCACCTTTGCCTAATAGTCCTATGTATCATAGATCAATTTTGGAGAATGATGACATAAAAAATAGATTCAAGAATTGATCCAAAAGGGTCACATCAGGCCAAGATCTTCACCTTATGTTAGCCTAATTTTCTTGGCACCGAAGAAAGATGGAACATGGAGGCTTTGCATTGACTACTGAGCCATAAATAAAATCTCTGTGAATAATCACTACCCTCTCCCAAATATTGATGACCTGTTGGACCAGCTCTGTGGTGTGAAGTTCCTCACCAAAATTGATCTCAAATCTGGTTATCACCAAATTCCCATCGATCCCACTGATGTCTAGAAGATTGCATTCAAATCTAAGGAAGGGATCTTTGAATGGTTGGTTATGCCTTTTGGCTTAACTAATGCATCTACAACCTTCATGAGGATGATGGATGACATCCTACGACCCTTCACCAACTCATTCATGGTTGTCTACTTAGATGACATACTCATTTATAGTAGAACATGGGAAGAACATTTGCAACATGTTCGTAAGGTGCTTCAAACTCTTCAAGAGCACAAGTTGTATGCAAATCTTGACAAATGCACAATTGGGATGAAAATAATTTAGTACCTCAGGTATGTTGTGAATGAGGAAGTGGTCCATGTTGATCTAGAAAATATTTGGGTTATTCAAGAATGGCCCACACCAAGGACCCTCATAGAGCTTCACAGCTTTTTGGGTCTTACAAATTTATACCGCAAGTTTGTTCTTGGATTTTCACATGTTTATTGGTCACTAACCCAAGTGACTAAAGGAGGAGCTAAAGCTACATTTTAGTGGGGTGAAATACAAAAAAGGGCATTTGAGAATTTTAATAATAGACTCTACTCAGCCCCTGTTCTTTCCTGGCCAAATGTGCATCAACCTTTTGAGTTGATGATAGATGCATCTAAATATGCCATGGGAGCTGTCATCATGCAACATGGCCATCCTGTTGCATATCATAGTGAAACTTTCACTTATATAGTTAGGAAATAACCAACATATGATAAGGAGCTCTATGCCATTGTGTAAGCCTATAAATAATGGAAACACTACATCTTTGGGAAAGATACGATCATCCACACTGACCACAGACCATTGGAATTCATTTAGACACAAAGAAAAATATGAAATGAGAGGCACCAAAAGTGGGCCACATATCTTCAGCAACTCCACCTGATAATCAAACACAAAAAGGGGAGCTCAAATATAGCTATATATTATCTAAGCCACCCACCAATTACTGCACTCACAATAGTTCTTGACCTATGCAGACATGATACTACCACTTGGGGTGCTTTGTATGAAGTAGATCCTACCTTTGCTGATACATATCAAGCACTTCAAAAAGGTAAACATCTTTTTTATTTCTATTTACAATAAAATGTCCTCTATCATATGGGGCACACTTATGTTCCAGTTGTAGAGCAACAAAAGATGATATAGGAAACACACTTTAGTAGGATAGCTGGACACTTTCATATTGAAAAGACATTGGCAATTCTTCAAAAACACTTCTACTAGCCCCATATGCAAAATTATGTGGAAATATATCTCAAATATTGTACCCCATGTGTGATAGCCAAGCCAAAATATAAGAATCAAGGATTGTACATGCCATTACCAAAACCAACTAGGCCTTGGGAATCTGTCTCAATGGATTTTCTCTTAGGTTTGCCCACTTAAAAACATGGTAAGGACTATATTTTTGTGGTAGTTGATCATTTTTCAAAAATGGCTATCATGATTGCTTGTAAGAAAAATATATCTACAAACAAAACTACTCAACTATATTTTAGTCATGTATGGCTCCATTTTGGTCTCCCTAAGTCCATTGTCTCAGATCAAGATAGCATGTTCCTGAGCATCTTCTGGTCCACTCTATGGAAGATGATGGATACTAAGCTGATGAAGTACACAGCCTTTTGTCCATAGACTGATGGTCAGATAGAGGTGGTAAACCACTTAATTGTTCACATGATTTAGATGTATCACTCTAAACATCCATGCACATGGGATGAGGGACTTATTTTCATACAACATAGATATAATTGAGTGTTGCACAGCTTGACCAAGCACAATCCATTCCAAGTATTTTTTGGGTTCCAACCCATGGCACCAATTGATATAGCTATTCCATTTTCCACCATGGAATACACACCTCATGGAAGATCTGAGGTAGCAAAAGAAACAAAGTTTATTTAACAAATGTAACACATCTAACATCAAGTTCATGACATCTTGGAGAAGATGAATTAGAAGTATAAGTAATGCCATGACAAACATAGATTGCACACCATTTTGTTGTGGGTGACAATGTTTGGTTACAGCTTCATAATGAATGACTTGTAGGCCCATATAGAAATATTTGGCCTCTATGATATGGTCCCTACACCATCACCAGAAGAGTTGGAGAAAATGCTTTTGAGTTGAACCTACCATCCTATCTTGGTCTGCATCCAATATTCAATGTGTATCTCCTCAAACCATATCACCCACCTCTATTAGACACTTCAGTTGTATCAAAACAACTAGACATTGATGAGCTTGATCCACAGAGTTTTACTCTAGTGGAAGAGGATCAAATTTTGGATACCTAGATGAAGACAACAAAAGGATGCTCTATTATGCTTTATTGGGTGGTCAAAAGGGGCCACCTTAGCCACCAAGGTGAGTGGCTCACAGAGAATCAAATCAAGACATAACTACCACAGTTGATGGGGAACATTGACATAATGGGTACCATTTCTTTTCAAGGAGGGAGGAATGATCTAGGTAATAATTTAGGTGACAATTCGGGTGACAGTTCCACCCCAATTGATGATGAAACTTTTGCGAGCCATAACTTTTACACCGTAGCTCCAATTGACTCGCCATTTGAACCGTTGGAAATATAAGAATGAGGATAACATCATGAGATGGCATTGAGATCTACTTGATGAATTTTGACCCCTGAAAACCCAATGGAAGTGCCCTAAATTTCAATTCTAGTAGTGTAATCTAAATAGAGTAAGTTTTTAAAAATAGTAATTC